>VZTA01029346.1:180754-260947 GCA_013398855.1 Mohoua ochrocephala
CTCCGGCGGGGAGCGAGCGAGGCGAGAAGGGAGGCCCGGCCCGGTGCTCCCCGAGACGGGCGGGGGGAGCGGGAGAGCCCCGCGTCCTCCGCCCGCAGCTTTGTTAGCCCGGCCCTCCGCGGGGAAGGGCAGCGGCGGGACCGGGCCGGTGCCCAGCGGAGCTGCCGGGTCCTTTCTGTCCCCGCTCTCGGCTGCATCTCTCGGTTGCGGAGCATCGTCTGCGGGACCGAGCGGGGCGAGAGCGGGTGCGGGACTGGAGCAGAGGAAACAACAGGTCTCGCTCCCTGCTCGCCTTCCAAAGCGACGCCAGCGCCTTGCTCTTGGGATTATAAATGTTTGAACTAAGACCCAGGGAACTGGAAGGAGAGCCTCCCGTTGGAATTAATAGAAGAGAAAAGAAGGGAGGCTTTTCCAAATCCTCTACAAGAAAGCTCGTGCTGTTTTCCCCTGCTGTCCGTACTCTGTTTAATAATGCGATTGTGACCTGAGTGGAATTTATGAGCGATGAACTATTGAAGCTTGTTGCACCGCTGCATCGGACTACATTTTTGGGTTTTTTTTCCTCAGCACATGATTCCTCCATCCCAGCTGTTGCAGGACCTATGGGCCAGTAATAGAGGGATGGGAAGCTGAGACAGTTTATTTTCACATTCTTCTGTGCCGGGGACTTGGCGAGTTAGCTGAAGCTGCTGCTTTTTACTGGATCTGCTCTTTCCCCGGCAGGTTTAATTTTTTTTTTTTTTTTCATGTGCTTCGATTAAACAGTCATTGGGCTGGAGCTGGATGGGTGCTTTGCAGTCCAAAAGGTTTTGGGGGATAACAGAAAACTGCTAAAACAGAGAAGAACTGGTGCTGCAGGAAACCTGGGGCCTGTTTTCCAAGCCTTTTTGTTTTATTGAGCAAGGTAAATAACGTAGTGGCGAAAATTCAGGGCTTATGGTAATCATGCATGAAAATGTTACAAAGTCCTTCAGATTGTTCCAAGTCTTTCAAGGGATTGAGAGGACCCACAGTAAGACTCAGAATGAATTGTTCTTTTAAAGTTTTCACATGTGAGTGTGAAATGTAAGGCTGAGAACAAAGTTTGTGGTACCTGGGAGGTTGGGGGAACTGCTTGTCCTGATTTCGCCTTAAGTTCTTGTAGGTTTGTGATTTTGAGGGGGGTTGCCTGAAGAGCTTTCTTGGCGGTTCGGTGTGCAGTAATTACACGAGTGGGTTTTTTCCATGCTTTTTAAAAACTCGGTGCCTTAGCTGTGGTGGGGATCTGTTAGGGTCTCTGAAAGGTGCTCCCAGTTCACAGTGTGCTCACTTCCAGTAGTGCAGTGCTCCCGTTTGCGTTGGTAACTGTATTCATCCTCTGCCTTTAATTAATTTTGCTTACCTTTACTTTTGCTGTCCGCATTGACGGCTGCTACTACGTCATAATGAATTTTTTGCTTTTTATCATCCCTTGCATGCTTTTATCTCCCGAATTGGACTGTTTGGATTTGCCACTCATTTATATACATCACTTTCACCACCATAAACCTTCTGCAGCCAACACAAGCTCAGAGTACTGTTTCAGATACAATCTTTGTACGTTTGAAGCAGTGGAAGAAGCAGATAATGATTCCCAAAATGTGCAGTGTAATCAGTTACTGGGTGAAGTGTATAATTTTTGGTGGCAGGCTGCATGCCTTATCTTTGTTTTTTTTTTAAAGATCTCGGCAGCAGTTTACTCCTCACAAAAACATAAATCCATTAAAATGAGGTCACAGTTTGAGACGTAGCTGCAAAAATCTGGTTTTGCAAGAAGTCACAAGATTCTCATTATGAAGCGAAGCCTTGATTAAGTTGACGGTGTACCTTTTCTCCACTCTTAATGAAATAGTGGCAAACACCAAGGTGCTGGCAACCTTTGCTGATGCTGTCCTGGGGAGAGCTAAGTGGGTATTATGGGCAGTACTCAAAGCTCCTGTTTAGATTTGTTTGACCGACGTTTCTGGCCTCTGTTGTGTCTCGTTTTGTTTCAAGATGATGTGTGAGGTGATGCCAACCATCAGCGAGGCCGAGATTCCCGCCGGGGGAAATGGAGGCCACGGTTCAGGTTCCCCGTTGCAGTCAGATGCTGATTCCCACTTTGAGCAGTTAATGGTGTCCATGCTGGAAGAAAGGGATCGCCTGCTGGAAACGCTCAGAGAAACTCAGGAGACGCTCGCGCTCACCCAGGGCAAGCTGCACGAGGTTGGCCATGAGAGGGATTCCTTGCAGAGGCAGCTCAATACTGCACTTCCACAGGTATGGACATTTGGGAAGGAAGGGATTTTTCGATGGTTTTTGTGTTCTTTGTGGTGTTTTGCTGGCTTTTTGTATGTTTGATTTACTGAAGAGTCAGGTTGTGTTAGGAGAGGATGAATCTATCCTGAAGGGTCTGTTGGTGCTTGCTCACTTTGAGAAAGATGCAAAAGCAAGGCAAGCAGGGAAGAGCAGCCCTTTCCCTCCAGTCTGCTTTCCCAGTTTCTAGAATTTCCTTGGCTTAGCATAAACGTGGAATGGTTTCTACATATTTTTGTTGAATAGAGCTTGATGGACTTTCTTCTGTCACTAGTACTTTTTAAATGCTGTTTCTAATTGCCTGATTCATTCATGTGCTTAAGAATTAATACCTGGTCTAGTGGGAGGTGTCCCTGCTCATGACAGGAGGTTGGAACTGGATGGTCTTTAAGGTCCCTCCCAACCCAAACCATTCTGGGATTCTGTGAATTCCATACAGACCATTCTGACACCATTATGGACTTTGATTTAAAAACGTGGAGACTGCTACCTTGTGAATTCATGCTGAGTTGACAGTGTCAATATACAAGTCTGAGCCTGTTGTTTAACCTCTTTAGTTACTTTTGAAAAGTTTGGATTTGGTTTTTTGAAGATTTTTTTTTTTGGTCCTGCTAGGAGTTCCTAATTAGTGACTTGTGGAGGATGCACGTGGCCCGAAGCGCTCGGTTTGTTACGTAAGGAACATAGTTAGGAAAGGTGATTGGTGTCTACAGAACTCGTTGGGTTTTATCCATCCGAGTTAAAAATAATACAACTGGACTTTGGACGTGTTGAGAAGCATTTGGTTCTAGGCAAAGCAGGGACTGCTTTCCAGGTGCTGGTTAACTGTTGACAGCCTTGTGCTTTCTGGCGTGGTGGTTTGTTGTCCCAAGCGTGTCACAATGATGCTGTCGCTTTTACAAATGTTCCCATATCCTTAAATATTGTGGTTACTGTTTATGCCCTTTCAAACAGTGGTGTTAAATCCCTCTGTTTCACTGCTCTCGTTATAATGTAATCATTGTATGACTCTCGGTATGGTAATTGGTGCTGGTAATTACTGAGGGATAGAAACTAAAATGTTACATGTGTTAATCTAGTTCTGTTACGGTGATGAAAATCAGAAAGGAGACGTTTCCAACCTTTGCTGCTGCCTGTGTTAAATCGTGTGCTGCAGGCAAAAATCGTTCTTTGTTTTTTTGTTGTAATAATTGTGGCTTCTCCTCAGCCTCTGTGTCAGGTCTGCTACATTAATGGAGGCCATTAACCACTTGCATGACCTGCAAACTGTTAGACTTGAGTTTGTGGCTGAGCAGAATCATCCCAGCTCTCAGCTCTGCTGCTTCCCTTTTGTCTTTTCAGTTCTCAGCTTTCCTTCCTAAATCTAGTAGGCTACTTGCATGTAAGCATCTCTTTCTAAACATTTCTGGAAGATTAATAAACAGTTCCCCTTTTCAGGAATGCCATGATTGCATGGTTTCATGTGAAATCTGTTGGAAAAGCGAGTCGGTTGAGGGAGAAATTTTACTGCAATTTGATATGAACATACAGCAGTGTATGGATTCTTGTAGATTGCTGTTAGAAAATACTGTTTTCATGCTGTGGAACTGCTGCTTTTGTCCCCAGTGGTGCTTAGCTCAAGTGATTGTGGTGCTGTCAAAAATCAGAAATACTTTCATGATTATTGCTACAATCAGAAGGAGCTTCTGTGTCAGACAGTTTTTGTTGTTGTTGTGGTAGAGTCAGTTACTTCATGGGTGTAAATTCTGATGAGGTGAAACAATTTTTTTTTTTTTTAAATTCTAATATATGTCCACTGTCAAAATTTATGGTGACTAATATTTGAAACTATTCAAACTTTTTTGTTAATTATTTCAAGCTGAGCATTCTTTTGAACTACTGCCTCAAGTGACCTGTTGTTTAGCTGTGGATTTCAAGGAGGGTAAAATCAGGATATCTTTGAATTTAATAAAATAACAACTGTGGTGTATTTTTTCGGCAAAGAAGGGGTAGTAGTATAGAGTTTAAATTTTGTTTTATCATAGTAATTGTTTTCAGTTTAGTAGATTTGCAAGGTCAGTTTAACTAATTGTACAAAGACCAGTGTAATTTCATGAATTACTAAATCGCTCCGTAACCAAAGTATTATTTCCTTCTCAGACTTGGCTTGTAAGAAGTCTTTGTAGTTGATTTTAGACTACTTTATCTTAACAAGTATTGAATTGAATTGTTTCTCTGTGTACTTTTCCTGTCTTGTATCTTCAGCTGAATCAGCCAGTTTTAGACCATTCTGATGACTGATGGAAAGTCCAGGTATAAAAGCAGGGATGCCAGATGGATTTCTTCTATACCAAAATTACTCTCCTGGTTTTGCTTTGAAGGCACTCAATTTCTGATGGCATCCCTGTACTTAATTCCTTGCACTCAGAGTTTCTGTGCCTAAGAAAGAAGCCCACACTGGTGTGTGTATATTATTGGTTTCAAAATGGCAAATTAGTCTTTGCATCTCTTACATTCTAAAAGTAAATGCAGTTTTTCCTGCAGCAGTGATGCACATTTTGTGGTCACAGAGGGGCACACACTTAGTGTGCTGGGCAGCTGGGAATTCAAGGCATCAGTTCTAGCTCCATAAACCTGGGACAGCTATTTAGAGTAAGGCAGCTTTTGTGGATGTCTAATTAACTGAGAGGAGAGCATTTTAATCCTATATAGATGTGCTTTATCTGTTACATTTACTCAAAATAAAGCTGACTTTTTCTGGGTTTTTGGTGTGGACAGCTGGAACTGAAATACATCACCACTGCCTTGATAAAATAACTGCATTCTTGGCAATGCTCTTTGTTTTCTGGGAGTTCCCTTCTATTACAGATTACCCCAGTCAAACTATACTCTGACCTTGGAAAATGAGCTTGAGGAAGTCAAAGTGCTGTGCTAGAACTTAATTTTATTCTTTCTAGAATTTTTCACAGAAAAAAAATGAACGTTAACTTTTTACTTTAAGAGCTTTATAACATAAACACATTCAGTTATGATTCTAATTACGGCCTTAGTGGATTTAATTACGCCCTTTATATGTGCCTTTTAGAGTGCATTCTACAAAATTCGAGATTCGTGTGCTTCAAATTTATAAGCTAATCTGTAAAATTGTATTTAAAAGTTAAATTTTGAACCTAAGGTAGATGAGACCCAAGTTACTACAGTTCTTGCTCTTAAAGTGTTGCAGGTCAGGGTTCATTTTGCTGATAGAATTTCGTGTAGATGTTTCCTGTAAATGAAAACATGATGCTTGCTTTGGATGGAGAAGACTGGAGTTTAATTTCCAGCGACTCTGGTGCCTGTCACAAAGAAAAGCACAGTTGGCAAATTCACAGCAGTTGTTATCAGGATGAAAATTTTAATATGTATGTTAATTTTATAAGCTGATAAATACAATACAAATATGCTTCTGTAACACAGCAACGCTTATTAAGATCCATCTTAACCTTGCTCCTCTGATCTTTGGGTCTTAAATTTATCGTGCCTTTTTCTGTGCAAGGTAAGCAAAGTGGAAGGTTAAAGTAAAAGACGCTTTCTATCCATAGTGAATATTTTATCACTACTTCCCACTTCAGTTAAAAATGGTGTGTGCCAGTTCATATTTGTATTCAGTGAAGTTCAGGGGTGTCCCTATAGAGTGTTGTTCCTTAGACAATCTCAGAAGTGCTCAATGCCTCACGTGTAAGAAATACCAAAACACCTGGCCCAAAGACTGCCCTGGCATTGTTTTGAGATGATGGACTTCAGGATTTAGTTGCCTTTTTATTAATAATGGTATTTGGATTTCCTCCAGACAAGTTTTGAGTAATACAGGATGTCATAGATGTAGAACTGAGGTTTTGAATTGTACCTAATTCGAAGAACACAGTGGCAGAAAGCACATTAAGCAAAGGCCTTGCCAAACTCTGCAGCAGCTGAAATTTCCTCAGCACTCGAAGTGCAGCTCCATTTCCAGCATTCCCAGATGTTCAGCCCCGAGGTGCCATAGCTTGCACTTCCTACTCTGGCAGCAACTGGTGCTGCCTTCTGAATAACAGCCATTAATCCCAGCAGAGTGTCCAGGAATCCTGCAGGTGCCAAAGGGTTCCACGTGGATGTCAGAGCAGGCACGTCCTCCGCTTCTCCCGCCCCGTTCTCACAGCAGAGATGAACAGGACTCTTCCCGTTGCATTTTCAGACATCTGTGTTGAGTTTCAGTTGCTAAATCTTGCTTGGCTCTTACTGTTAGTAAATTACTGAACAGATTTGGCTTTACACTAGTTTAAGTCAGATGGAGATAGGAATTAACATTCAGAATTTGTCAGTGATTATCAATAAACCTTAGCTTCCCTGGCATGTCTTTCTTTTCAAGACAGAGGAACAGACACCTTTTGCCCCAGACCTTCAGGATACGAAGTTATCGGAAAGAATGCTCCATGTTTGGGCAAAAAGGAGTAGCTATACTTAAATAATGCAGTGGAGTGTGTTGAGGACTGAGTCTCCAGCATTGGTTCTGACTTCTTGGTTTCTCATGTGGATATGTTTGGGTTTGTTTATTGAAACATCCCACCCCTGCCCACCAGATGTCTGTTTGCCTGTTGTTAGCAACTTGCTGTTTATACTGTGCTTTTAATTTAGGTTTGCTTGATTATAAATAGACCTTTTAGCTAGATTAAATTTGGAATTTATTTTAAGTTTCTCTGTATTTGAGGGTGAATTTTACTGCTGTTAATTTTGGGGTGAAATTTACTGCTGTTTTACTGCTGAATGATGTCCCATCCGTCCCCTTAATAAGCAGATTTGATGAAGTCTGAAACTATTGTTTTTATTTTCCTTAGTTTATTTGTAGGAAGAATGTTTTGGTGACTGCACAGAAGTGCATTTTATTTGTTTTTGGTAGTGGCTGATGCCCTGCAACAGGAGCTAGTGATTATTTTTCCCTACTCTCGTGCTACTGTGGACAGATGTCTGACAGTGGGTTTATTAATGCTTGGGGTGCTCTGGTCTAACCTGCAGCCTAACAAACAGGCTGGATATAAGGTTAAAAGAGCTATAATCAAAGCAAAGTATTTAAAAATATATATTTAGAACCAGGGGAACATCACACACATTCATCAGTGTGAGCTTGCCTGTAGCCTCTGGTACGACAGGTAGTGTCTTTTGGGATTCAGAGAATTCTTCCTCTGCTGCCTTTAATTTTTTTCCTCCATTCTTTCTGAGAGTGTAACTAAAAAGTGCTTTGAAGATGTTTAATAGCAAGACTTAAAGATTCAGTGTAGCTACATAATTGCAATTCCATTAAAAAAAAACCTCTTGGCTTTTTTTTTTTTTAAGATAAGTGTGAATTAAGAACACAATTCCCTACCCCTTTACAAATTCCTAGTATTCCGTGTCCACTGGCCTGAGACTTTGTTTCATCCTTTCTGTAATTTATTTAGGAGAGTTGAATGTTGGTTCTATTCACTGTGGGTTTTGATCAGAGAATTAAGAGGACATGCATTTTAATATATGTAGGCCCCTTATAGTTAAGAGTGTTGTCAGAGACCTTGAATCTTTGAAAAGAACATTTTAAGTGCCTGTTAGTAAATTTTTCTTCCTCTCCCTAAGTGAGCATTGCATGTCAGAACTGCATGAATATACTTCACAATTGAATTTGGGGATTTATTTTTTAGTTTTCCATTTTTAAAGGAATATGACAGAGGTCTTTGTGTAAGCTGCTTGTGGCAATTTAGGCAGCTTAAGTCTCTTCAAGTCTGTAAGGCTGGCTGGTATCTGTTGACATATATTAGAAAATACTCACCATAATCTCTGGTGCATGTGGATCTCAAGCTACAAATACTGAGAAGGGATAAATTTGTGTTGTGTGTGTCAGGTAATCTGGATGCTCATAACTTTCCAAGTGTCTTTTTTTTTGTAATCCTGCCTGTGCGTTCCCCAAGTGTAAATGTAATGCAGTTCTTGCCAGGAAAAATGTTTTCACATTCTCTGGGCTGAAAGAAGAATTATTATTTCGCTACTGAATGGAGCGAGTTTTTTATTCAACTTGACTTTTTCACAGAGGCACAGGGAAGAAATGTTTCCACATTTTAGAAACTCCAGATGATTTTGTAGGGACCTGAATCTATATCTGTAGGTCATTTGAGGAGATTGCTCTGGGAGTTTGGATATTGAGAATTGGAGGAGTGTGATTACAAGTCCAAGTTAATGCTCACTTTTATTTTGATGTGTTGTTTTCCTCTCAGCTGATGTGAGTAGTTGCTTCACTTGGTTTTTTGCCTGTGACCTTTATCTGTTTCAGACTTGACCTTTGGTTTGATGTAAGCTCTGCTGAAAATCAGCTCCTTTCTTCTGATCAGCCTGACGAGGCTCTGTGGCCTGCTCCTGCAGAGGCTGGAGCTGCAGCATTTTTCAGAAGAGGAGCTTTGTTGCTTCATCTTCTCTTTTGCTGTTCCACTGTGGCCTTGAACTTTGCTCCTGTGTTTATGCTCATGTCCACTGAGGATATGGTTTCTGAGGATGGTAGTGGAGAATGTAATTTTGGTTGGATCTGAAATATGCCATGGTTATTGATGGATGCATATGAATAAGAACAGCCAACATATTCCTGTAATTCATCTGTCTTCTGGTTATGTTTTCAGAAAGATAAATATCTAGAATTTGTCTTTTGTTTTACAAAGTTTTTGAATGCACCAAGGTTCAAGTCCAGGCAGGATGGAGCTCTGAGCAACCTGGTCTAGTGGAAGGTGTCCCAGGCCATGGCAGAGGTGAACTTTAAGGTCCCTTCCAACCCAAAGCATTCTAGGATTCTGTGATTCCTTAATGAAAAGATCCTTACACGAGCAGTATTGAGCGTAATCAGGTATCTTCAGGACAGATTTTAAACAAGGACATGTTTAAAAAAAAGCTTGAAAAATTTCATTTGTGACCTTTTGAGTTTTGTTAAGGAGAAAAAAGAACTTCCATTTAGAAAATAAGCATTTTTTATTTGTTGTGGTAGGAAAGTGGGCAACTCTTGATTTTAATTTTTTAATTTAATTAATTTTTTTTTTCTTTTTTGTTTTTTTTCCTCTGTAGAACAGTACTCTCTCTTTGGGTACGGTCTGAGCCATGCTGTGTTTTGCCTTACTCCTATTGCTAGTACATGGCAGAGTTTGGTATCCAATTGTAGAGAAATATTCTGAAGCACGGTGCTTGTTTTTTTTTTAATCCTACCTCTCATATAAACACATATAAAATTCGGTTCTATACACTTAAAACATTGTTTTTAGAGGCATCTTTACCTTTTCTATAGAACGGCAGGGTAAATTATCTGGTAAAAATGAGTAAAGTGTGGAGACTGTTAAACACTACCGTTGAAAGAAGTGAGTTTTTTTTTTTTCCTACCTCAAATTTACAGAACAGTGCACAGTGTAAGGATTTCATTACATAAGCCTATGGAGCTGAGTAATTTACATAGTTAAAAAAGCCAAAAAATACAAAAACACCTTAAGATTGACGCTTTAAACAAAGAATTTCTCTGTGTTGGCCTGTACAAAGTTGAGACTGGCTTGATGTATGGTTGAAAGATCTGTGACTGTTCATGGAAAGAAACTACCTTGCAGTTGATGAAGTCTATTAATCTTTGTCTTCAACACTGACAGTGTCCAGTGCTGAGAAATGGGGTTTATTTTGAATTACTTGAAAAAGAATTTTGGCCACCAAAATCCTTGGTGTAAAAGCTAAACACTCTTCAGTGTGGAGAGGGCTCACTCAATAAAGAGGATCATAAATGGCTGTTATTTTAATGATACTGGATCCATGGTTATCTCAAGAAACAGTGACCAGTTTTATTAAACTGTTTCTGAATTTTCAAGCACAGTCATGAAAAGGGAGAGAGAGATCTGAAAGTGGAATTGCTCTTTTGCTTTACAGAATGCTTGATATGCAAGTTTTTCACTGTGCAACCCCAAATTGCCTTCAAAAAGAAAATTGGGCGAAAGGGGAGTTCTGCACACATCTGAAGGGACCGCTGTCTTGATCAGTGGCAGGGTTTAAACTGTGGATTTGTGGGTTTGAGTTGTGCATTCTCAATTGTCCTATGTGAGCCTGTCACAATTATTTAGCAATATATACTTTGGCCAATAGAATGTCAGAGTCAAAACTCTCATTTTCTTTGCATTCCAATCCCTAATTGGGAAGCCTGTGAGCTGGACATGCTGGGAGCCATGGGGCTCTGTTAACCTTGCTGAACTAATAGTACCAGACCTAAATTCTGTTATTTGCTGTGCTTGTCACTGTAGCTTGTGCTTGTGGCTTTGCTGTTCCCAGTGGGGAAACTGGCCTCTGTAATTTGACATACTTTAAGGTTCTGTTATGTAGGGTATTTAAAGTCCTGGATGCATCTCGTGCTTGAATCTCTTGCTTCTACTGGGATTTAAGGCATGGGCTGCTTTGGAAACCTGGAAGTAAAAGAAACTTCTGATCCAAATTAAAAATTAATAAATGGGATTCTCTTGTTAAAGAGTTCTTCAGATAATCTAATTTGGATGTAAAGGATGATGTTGCACCCGGGAGACCCGAGGCTGGAAGAGCAGAGCCTGTGTGGAGGGTGATAGTGGATGTGTGGGTGAATCTGGTTGGGCTTTCCACGTGTTCATGCCTGTGTAAGGTAAACTCCTAATTTCAGATTATCCCTTCAAAGCTCTCTCTATTTGCTGTAGTACATTTGGGGGGATGACTAAAAGTCTGGTTTAGATAATTTCAGGGATGCCTTGGAGTACCACTGTGAATCTTTTTGTTATTCTTGAGTAATGTATTTTTCACACAGCATGACCACCTTTTTGTAGTTCATGGGAAAAGGCTTGGAAGGTCATAACATTCTTTTAGCCTTATGTTAAAGAGCACGAGGCAGGTGCATCCAGTAATTTATTTCTTTTAAAACATGCAGCTTGAGTTTTCAGAATGTCTTTGGAGGGTGTGGTTCCACACCATTATCTTCCAAAAGCTGAGTCTTTGTCTCAAGAAATCTGGAATTACTTTGCTTCGAGTAAAGTGGAAATGGAACAGCTTTTTAGGATTTTAGCTGTCCTTTTCCTCTCCCAGGGTCTCGTTTGTGCTGATATTGACGTTGGTGTAACTCTGATCCCATTGGAGCTGTAGTTCCTGGAGACTACCTAACCCTCTCCTGAATTCTGTGCAATGGTTATAAAAGATCAAGTCCTGGGAAGCAGAGGAGGAGAAATGGGCCAAGCATTTCTTTTGTCTCAACGGAGTAGGAGGCTGCAGGGCTTCCCTGTTGCATCATCTTTCCCTTGTTTTTAGTCCAGTGTGAAATAGGAGCTTCACAGGTTCCCCACCAACCTGTTTCCAGCATTTGTTAGTGGTAACACCATATTGACAGTCTGCCCCTGTCTTTTATTCATTCATTCATTTATTTTTCATTTATTGATTGATTGATTTTTTTCATTTCTTCTCTGCATTATAGCATTGCTCATCTCCCTGGTTTCCTTCTGCTGTCTGGGTTCAGGTAGTTATCAAGTTTAGAACTGTTCATTACGTTGTTTTTTTTTTGTGGCAGACAAAAAAAATTACTTTGAACTTTAAAAAAAGCTTTAACCCTCCCCCTAAAACAGCTCTTGGATGCTTAACCTATGTTGCTGATTTTTTCCTAGTTTTTTCTGTGTTTATTCAGCAGACGTGTCTGTTGTAGGACCTGAGACTTTGCTTTTTTTTTGTGTGGCCTTTGGAATTGCTTTGTTTTGGAGTATTTGTTAAAATGGAACAGCTTTTCCATGGAATGGTCCAGTAGCATTTACTCAGAATATCACAGATTCGGACATTTTTAGCTTCAGTTAGCCCAATAAATCCACTCAGCCTGTAAACTGGGGTGGTAGAGTACAGAGAAATAGGAAAAACAAAATGTGAAGAGCTGGTAAGTCGAATTTCCTGTTGAAGACGTGTATCTGTCCTCAGTGAGTATTACTTGCTTAAACAAGTTTGAAATTATAAGACTGAAGTGTTCATCACTTGGCAAAAATAATAAATACACATATATATATAATAGGAGAGCACTGAGGGGGAAGTACATGCTGGTGCTTGCTTAATGAGGGTGGCTTGGCCAGCCTTATTCAGATATTCCCAAGTATTCCCTCTTAACAGAGTGTGAAAAATGTACTTTACAGCTGCTAGCCACAGAACTGAAGCTGGCAACCAGAGGCCGAGATGAGCGATTAGAACAGGGCAGGGCAGGGCCTCAGCTGCTGCTCACGGTTTTTGCAAGCAGGAGTATCTTGTCACTGAAATAATTGTGCGTGATGGGTCTTGTCCTGGGTCTGTTGGTAAAAAACCTGCAGTATTACTCATGTGAGATGACTAGAATGTAGTATGTAGGATTAAATAATTTTTAATTCATAAAAGTCATAGGAATTTAATGTTTGATGCCAGCCGAGCCAGAATTGTGCTGTTTCTTGTGAGTGCAGTATGCTTAGAGCTGATGTGCAGAAAAATAATTTCTTCTCGCCCAAGTAAACGTACAGTTCAATGTTGTTTACCACTTAAAAGATCTTGCTCAGTCTCCAGAATGGGGGGTCCCAGGAAAATTACAGAGCTTCTTAAATCTTCTCAGCACATCATGCAGTTGTTCTGCAGTTTGGCATCCCCGAGGGTTGCATGCTGTGCCACCCAGCACGGAATCCCAGGAAATCTTGACCAGCTTTGTGCGAGGAGAGGAAAAACTTGAGTGAAATCTCTCTACTGTCATATTAAAGATGGAGACTGGTTTTGTCCCATACCTCGTCAAACTGGTAATGCAAGATTCTTGCTCTTTAATTAAGTACGAGTGTATTCTCCTTTTGCCATAGTGGGTATGGGTGTGGGTAGGTTTCTTCACTGACACGGACTCCAAAAATGGAGATGCCTAAAGCTACACCTGAGAAGTTGTGCTGCTACTTTACTGTATTAGTTCCTAATCAAAATAAGACTCGGCTGGGGGTGCAGCAATGTGGTAACTCCGATTGTGAAACCCTTAGAATTCACTGATTCGGAGTGTCACTGAGGGGCAGTTGTTTTTCTAACACCCCCCGAGCATTGTAGGCTGATTCTGTGTTAAATTAAGCTGTTCTTTGGAATACTGGTAGTTGGAGTGGTACAGTATTGGAAAGGATTACTTTGTTATCAGCCATTCTCAACAGTTACTGCACAAAGTAGCCATACACATCCCGAGTTGAAAAGCCTGTTTCTCAATGATGACTAAAGTTTTCCTGATGCATATTTTAGCTGATCTTGGACATTTTTCCAAGGAAAACAAGCTTGGTATGGTTCTGAATACTTTTGTGCCTTATCTGCCCTTTCAGGGGGCGTATTCCTGTACATTGAGGAGCAGCTAAGGTGGAACTCTTTGCATAGCCACACCACAATGAAGTGATTGGAAGAAGGTTTTCTGCTGCCATTGCATATGAATAGATGCCAAGTTTCATGCACGTCTGCAGGCTGCTTCTGCATTTCCTGTGCTTGCTGCTAGGCAGCTGTCACCTTCCAGCTCTTGTAATGCTTCAGCTTTTGGACCTCCTTACTCAGAAGATCCACGGTGTTGCCTGAACAGAGGCAACATTTCATAAGTATTTTTACAAAGACAAGTGAAGAAAATAACTTAAAACTGGTATTTCAAGTTAGTGCTCAGTATGTTCATTTCTTGTTAATCCTCTGTTAACTTGCAGGGTTTGCCCCCTCAATTGAGTATTTGAAGAAAGCCCTGGGGGGAAAAACAGGTACTTGGTAGAGTTTTTCACTGGTTGATTTGATACACATCTGTAGCTTTAAAACGGGTTTAAAAGGCTGGGATAAAAACGGGTTGTGTCTGCTCTGGGTTAATTGATCACCCTGTGTGATCTACCCTGCTTTGAACAAGCTGTGCTGATTTGTTAAGGCTGGTGAAAAGATTACCAAACTATCTGAAGAAAATAAGGATTCTGAACGTTTTGATGATCCAAGGCTGGTTACTCTACAGAAGATGCAGAGCAAACTGCAGGTTGTAATAGGAGTGACTGGATGGGGTTTTCTGACTTGTTTGAACAACCTCGTGTTCCCTTTCCTTAGTTTCCCAGACTACAAAGCAGTCGTGGGATGCAGCTGTGGCTTGGTTTTGCCTTGCAGCACATTAGCTGCAAACAGGCTCGTGGGGACCGCGTGTTGCGTGCGCGACTCGTGTTCCCCGTGGTGGATGGATGGAGGGAGGTCTGGTTACAGCGGAGGAGCCTGGAAGGTTGCCCCGTGTCCCTTGCAGCCCAAAGCACGGTGTGCCTGGTGTGTCCCTGCATTCCCAAAGCAGGGAATGTCGGCTCTCCAGTGACGCACGAAGATCTGGTTTGGCACGAGGCTTTGCCCCGCTGCTCTGCCGGGTCTGGGGAAAGCGAAACGCACGAGGGCAGGCAGTGAGGGTTCTGCTGGGCCGGGTTTGGACAGGCTGTAGTTAATGATTCCAGCGTGTCTTCCACCTGTGCTCTGCTCTGAGCACGAGGGTTTGCAGGCTCCCTCTGCGGACTTGGCTGCTGCGTGTATGAGGTCTGAGCAGGGATTCACGTGGTGAAAGGAAAACTCCTCATCCTCTGGAGGAGCAAGAGGCTGGATCCAGGTTTGGGTTCCGGTACTTTCACCCCCTGCACCCCAAATAGGACCTGTCTGTTAGAAATGTGTTAGTGAGATCGGGGAAGGGGAGCTACAGGGGGGAGAACACGGAGGTGGTGTGTTTCTACCTCCCTTTTCCTGCCGCTCCTGCATTCCTTTTGCCCAGCTGCCAAATCCCACCTTTCTCCATTTATGTTTCCTTGCGCTTCCGGAAGCTCCCAGTGCTGAAGTCTGGATTTTGTGCTTTGTAGTTCAGGCTCGGGGAATGCTGTGCATAAATTTCAGCAACTCGCTCAGGATGGTAACTGGAAACCTACTTATTGCCATGGAGACTTGGGCTTGCTATAAGCTTTTCCATTTTGCTCTTGGGCATATGTTTGGTACCTGCTGGCTGTGAGCGAGGAGTCCTTTGGCTCTTGGCTTGTCAGACGCCAGGCAGTTGATTCTGCTCCCAGCTCCAAAGTGGACTGGGAACAGCGAGAGTTTCATTCCAGAGCAATAACATTATGCAACTGTAAACACGTTAAAACTTAATTGCCTGTTTAGGATTGAGCAGCGTTAATGACACAGCCTAGATAGGTCAATACAGGAGGGACACGTGAAGAAGACCTGCTCAAAAAAAAGGGCTGGAATGATAAGAAGTGACTCGGGTTTAGTATTGATCACCAGCTGGCAGCAATATTCACTTGAGTGTTTTCATGCAGTGTTGCAGTTTTTTTATAAAGGGAAAAAAAAAGGTGTTTCTTTTCAAAGAAAATACAGATTTCTGAGAGTTAACCAAAGGTGCTATTAAACCTTTCCTAAATCTCAATGTCACTAGTTGGGAGGGGAGAATTTTTTTTGACAGTAAAGAAATCCGCACCTCTGTTTTGGTGGTTGTCTTTTGAGTTATAAAACATCTTATGCATACACAGAAATAGGAAAGGAGGTCAATACACTAATTATGTAATGAGCTCCAGTGTGTGCTCACTCCGGTGGGTAGTTAGCTCCACTTGGAAAAACAGCTACTTTGAGCATGAAAAGCCTTTCAGTGTTCTGAAACACAAGAATTTGACATATCCATATTTTAGTATTACTTGGAGTATTCTCTTTTAAGTTGTTGGGGGTTTTGAGAACAGAAGATGAACTTGTTTCATAGAGCCGATTCTATTAATGCTTGAAATAAGTTTTATGTTTCTACTTTAGTCAATTCGGGCTGCTTGATACTTACTGGAAATTAATTTCATGAGGTGAAAAGGAAAATATTTTTCTTTGCACACTCCAGGCTGATTTTTCTCTTTCCCATTAGCACATGCCAGAGATATGGAAAGGTTGAAAGCAGTGTGTTTTATTACATGGAACAGGCAAAGCATAATCTGTGTTGGTGGTTGTTTTTTCTGGATTTGCTGTTAAATTGTGTGTAACTGTGTTTTTTTCCAAGGCTGGATTTAATGGTGAAAACAAGTCAGTTTTCTTTAGTTTTAACTCTCGATACCCTTCAACTGTTTCATAATTTCATAGTTCTGATTTTTAGCCTAAAAAGCCCCAAAACAAAGCTGTGATTTAATAGGTAGGAAAATTTGCTTGCTAGGAAACTTTCAGATATCTTGGGGACCTTGTTCACTGTGTGCTACCTAAACCCCTTAGGTTTAAAATGAAGTGACTGTCAAATACCCTAGAAATAAGCCTGGATATATAAATTTTCTTTGCTTGTTTCAAGACTCTATATTCATCATTTCCATGCCTGCATCATTTGCAATAATTGTGGTTTATATGGAGTACAAACATCATGATGGAAGCTTATCTCAGATCCCATTGGTTTTCACCCCTGATGTCCTGCACTTCCCCCAGCTGTTCTTTTCCTGCTCTCTTCAGCTGCTCAGATTTGTGGGTGGGTTGCTTCATATTCAGGCTACAGACCAGAATGATAACAGTAAACCAAAATATCACTTGGAGATTAAACAGATAAATTCCAATCATATATTTCGGTCAGAGGTGTTCCTAAAGATGTAACAGTCACAACTTCATCTTTCTATTGCCTGAAGTTACTACTGTAACAGTATTTAATAATATTTGATGAATTTAAAATGTTTTTCCTTTTTTATTACATATATTTTCATCATTGATATAAATTTTCTGGCCATGTGGTTGCTTGTAATCCATGATTCCTTGTGCACTCGGGTGGTCTTGTATTTTCTTGCAGAATAAGGGGTTTTTTTGCTTGATCAAATTCCAAACAAATTTAATTATTTGTAGAGCATCCCTAATACCCCACTTACATTAACAGACTTTCAGGAATTACCTCTGTTTCTTTCAAGTGTTTCCCTTAGGTTAAACACTGCCTTCCTGTCATGTAGCATTTATTGGTCTGTGATGTGCTGTCTGTGAGACCCATGAATTATGTTTGTAATGAACACGAAGGGACCCTGTTCCCTGAGAGCTGTAACGTTCCTGGATCAGGGTCTCGGAAGTTCCCAAGTGTGTCAGCTCAGCCAGGCTTGACAGCTCAGCACTAATGGATCCAGCTTTTGGAAGGATGTTTATATTGTGGCATCTAAAATACTGAAGGTTGAAGGTCAGCTCTGAAGGTTGAGGTAGAAGAAATGCTGTTGCTTTAAAAAATCGTGGAGCTTGGGAACAAAAAAAACCACCCCAGAAAATGTATTACTGCACAAGAACCAACTGACTTTCTCAATGTGGCTTTTTGTTGAGAATATTTATTTCTGGCAGCGAGAGTGACGTGTTTGGAATGATTCAGTTGGGTCAGAAAGTTACTTTCTTCAGTAAACATTTCAGTTTAGTGTAGAGTATGGGTGTTTGCCAGAATGTTCTAATCAGCACGGAATATTTCCCTGGTAAATTCAGCACTCTCCCACTGATTCGTGTGAGTGCTCTGAAGTGCTTATTGTGAGTTCCATTCTTGTCAGTCCCCAGCGCTGGGTATTTATTATTTTGATGGCAGCCAGAAACAGAGCAGAACTTCATTCTGTGCTTCTCAGTCTTCTTAATTGCAGAAAAGTGACACAGCTTTGTGGGCAAGTAGGAAAGGTTCTCAGGATTCTTTCGTTTTTCCTTTAATTCTTTCTGTACATTCATCTAATGCCAAGGAAGAAATGATGAGATAACTAGAAATTTTTTGAGATTATAAAGCTGCAAATAGTTTCTCTGCTTTTGAACTGCTTAAGGAAATCACAAATTGTCTCCCATTGAAGGTAAGTATTAAAACCAGAAAGGACATGTCTTTTGGCAGTGTCAGCTGAAACTAAGGACGTTCAAATGTTCTTTCCTAGGCAGCTCACGGGACTCAAAGCAACTCTATTTTGTCAAAACAAACAGCAGTGGAGGTGTTATGCAATGCCAGAAATGCCTGTCAGTGTGTTTATGCAGCAGCAATATAAATTCCTGTGTGCACTCTTGCCTTGGGTCATCTGACAGTGTGATGGTTCGTGTCATAACTGGGATCTATTTGTGCCACAATTTATATTTGCCCAGGAGTATGCAGTGGGGTAGAACTCTCTGTCCTGTAACCACCTCTGAAGAGTGAATAGACTTCCTTTCAAGTATACAGCTGGTTTTCACGTGGGGAAGCTCATACAGATAATAAAAAGGTATATGTTGATGCTGTGCAGTGATTTTAAGTTGAGAAAGGATGATGAGGCAGTGTCTGGTAGCCCTTGCTGTGCTCTTCATCCTGTTCTCAAAACTGGAGATAGAGGCTGGAAAAATAGAGAACTTCCTATGTCAGTCCAGGGTCATTTGGAGAATTGGGCAATGCTGATGTTTCTAAATGTTGATGTTGGCATTTTTAAGGTTTTTAAAATTACTCATATTCTTATTAATTTGAAAGGGGAAACACACCAAGTAAGTAACTTCATACCAAGCTCTCCTCAGTAGTACATAATTATCAAATCCGTAAAGATAGGTGGGGACTGCCATGGAAAAATGGAAATTTTGGGTTCTGGTTTACCTGAGCTTGTGTGAGAGCAGAAGGGGAGTGTGCTGCCAATTCCCTGGGAGTCTTGGAAGCTCCCACAGGTGGGATGCTGAAGGTACAGGAAAAGCTTGGATGTGAGGGAGCATTCTGCAGGGAAAGCTCGTGGCAGAGTCAATACTTCTGTCAGCTCCAGTGAAGTTTGAAGTTGGTTTTTCCTCTTTTGGTTTACCTTGCACTCAGGACCCTTTTGTAATTTTTTGTGTGTGTGTAAAAGTTCTAGTTAGATGTATTTACTGACCAGGTTGTTTTGGAAGTATTTCTTGGCCATGTTGAAAATAATGGGCCTTTTTTTTTTTTAAGAATGCAAATGAAGTACTGCAGTGAAATACGGATGTGAATGTAATTATTAAGTGTGTTAGAGAAATCAAATAATTTAGGAGTTGAGAAAGCAAAATAAACTAAGACTTTTTGCAGTTTTTTGCTGATTAAGCAGGGAGACTGAAGCTTTTTTCCAATGAGCAGGTTTTTATTTAGGAAGAGGGATTATAGGGATGGATTTTGCATCTGTGGTGGTGGCATTGCTGTCTTCTTCACAGCAACTTTTAAAAGCCTGGTACATTAGTAATTCCAAAGGAGTTCACTCTAGGTGTATATTGGGCAGCATATTTTTTGTCTTTTCAATCATGTGAATATTTTAGAATAAAGTTTACCAAATGAATATTGGAAATTGCAGTGTCTTTTGACTGTGTCTGCTTATTTTAGCTGCATGTTGGAATTTGCAGATGTGCTTAGTATAATTAATTGGTTGATGTGGCCTTTTGTTTTTAAGCATGTGCTTTCTGTCACTTTGAATTTTGCTGCAAAACAGCTCCATCTTAAGCTTTCACTTGATATGCAGCTCCTGGCTGATAAGCAGTGTGTCTTGCAGAGTTTGGAAAATGCAGAGAAGCAGCAGTTGTGTCTCCACTTAGCTGGCTGTTTGTGTTCACCTTGTCCTGCTAATCACCAGTTCAGCTGTACAAATCTGTTGTTTATTAGGCAAGTCTCTGGTTTATGAGTATTTTCCTTATTTTGGACAGCAGAAAGGAGTATTATTTTCAAGCATTTCAGTGTTTTCTTATCCAAGTGCTCCTGATGTGTTCGCTGGCCACTGGAGTGACTGAGGCGTATTTATTTTCACATTTTAAGTTGCATTGCCAACACATGAGGGTTGCTTTCTTGCAAGGCTCTTTTCTAAAGGATGGACTTGTTCACATTCATGCTGTCAATTCTCATTTCCAGTGTGGTTCAGATTAGAATTTAAATTTTCCCAGGGTAGATAAAGTTATGCTTTGTGTTTGCTTCTAAATGTGGTGTATAGTTGTGCCCTTTGTTCTATTCAGGGTATGCTCCCTGAGTTGACAGAACATTTAAATGTCTTTTTTGTTAAGTATTTTTAGTGAGGCTGCTGATAGAGACAGGAAATGGTCTAGGATGCAGTGGCTCTTGCAGATAGAAGTACAATCATTTCCTGACAGAAACCCAAAACTGTAGGAAGATATTCTTTCATATTGAGCGTGTTCACTGCAGTAATAAGCATGCAGCAAGTGATGTGATGTTAGCTCCATCCCTGTTCCCTGATGACACTTCACTCTGTACTGTTTCACTTTGGTTGGGTTTTGTTTGGTGAAATCTTTATTGAATTTGAAGGGCGAGCCTTGTGAGGGCTTTGAGCCCCCGGGCTCAGCTTTCAGAAAATTCTGATTCTAATCCTTGGAGATTTCTAGCAGGACTGTAGGGAAAGGGCTGCTCCATTCCCTTTTGTGAGATTTGAAGGAAGGCATGAATGAAATTCCTGTATTTAGCTGTATTCTGGTACGTGTCGGGATTATGCATTGTCGCTCACAATTAAATACTGACTTGAAATTTTTCATGTTTTTTGGTTTCCTTATTTTGCTGTGCTTAGTGCTCTGGTTTTTTGTGTCTCCCTCAGCAGTTGTTACAAAAAACCAACAAACCAAAACACACAAAGCCAACAACTCTTTGAAACCATAACGAAGCGTGTTACAAATATGTTTTTCCCTTTGCTTACCGGGGAAACCCCAACTCATATAATTGCCTTGAGACACAAACAAGTTTTCAGAAGTCCTGGTCAAACGTCTTTTGTCTTTACAGTTGGCAGCTTGAAGGTTTTAAGTGTTTGAACTGAAGCTGGCTTAACATGACTATACAGTTGTATTGGCTTTACACATCTGAAATGAATGCTTCAAGGAACTGTCTGGTGTTCGTATGAATCTACTCTCACCGTGTCCTGATATTTGATGTGCTTATATTTCTGTCTGGTTTGTTCCAGGAATTTGCAGCGCTTACAAAAGAGCTGAATGTATGCAGGGAGCAGCTGCTTGAAAGGGAAGAAGAAATTGCTGAACTGAAAGCAGAAAGAAATAATACGAGGGTCAGTTCCTTGTCTTCTCCAAGCTCACCATTGTTAAAGCATCCAGCTACAGGGAGGAAAACACTGAATGTTGAATTTGAAAAGCTTGAAGTATTTTTTCCCTGATATTTGCACACAAATCCCCGTGGAAGGGCAAATGTGTGTGTGTTGATTGAGGAGGTTTGGCAGCTTGTGCACAGCTCCAAATGCTGCTGTGCAGAATCAGGAAAAGCTTGTAGGACTGCACTGCTATCTGCCATCCAGATTTCATGTCGTTAAAGTTTTGTAATCCTGCAGCTCTGGGATCAGAGGAGCGGAGTGGGCAGGTTGTGGTGATCAGTTTGAGCAGCTTACACTGCTAATACAGCTCAGATGTTAAAAACGAGTCCTTACGCTTGATGCAATATCCTTTGTCTCTGAAATTTGAAGTTCAGAACTCTAACCTTGATGTTTTAGGAGGCAAAGTTTTCTGCAGCTGTACAGAACAGGAATAAACATTGTTCCTTTCTTTTTTTTTTCCTTTTGCTTTAGCTATTACTGGAACATTTGGAGTGTCTTGTCTCCAGGCATGAGCGATCCCTCAGGATGACTGTTGTGAAGAGGCAGGCTCAGTCTCCAGCAGGAGTTTCTAGTGAAGTAGAAGTTCTCAAAGCACTAAAATCTTTATTTGAGCACCATAAAGCCCTCGATGAGAAGGTAATGAAATATTGTACCCAACATCTTTTCATCCTGTTTCCTTTGCGTGGGCCAGGCAGTTTTTGTACTGAAGTTGTAGAAATCTCTGAAGTGTAACTACATCAGTAACTGCTCTCCTAAATGAAGATGCTGCACTTAACTAAAGCAAAGTGCTGTGGTTTATTCAAGTACTTCATTAGCTGTGTTAATGTAAACTCAGCATGGCTCAGGAGCAATAGATTTGCTGTAGGAATGCACACAGCTGCTTACCTGTACAACATCAGGATTTATCCTTTTGATTATCTCATAAAGAAATGGACTGGAGGGAAGAGGAGGAAGGGAATCTGCTTACACTGGGATAGAAAGCTGAATTAAAGGAACTCCTCCCTTCAGTTGTGCCTGATATTAGCAGCAGGATATGCAACTGCTAAAAGTTCACTGTGGATTTTGTTGCCAGCTTCCAGTTTACCTAACTTTGTGACCCTTGTATATAAAATTTGGCAAATGATTTTAAGTGGAGTTTTGCCTGTTCTTCCGTGTTGTAAATGAGCGAAAGCAAACAGAGTCTGTGCCTTGCAACAGGACAAACAAATTCTGGGTATGTTTAATTCTTTAATGCTTAAATATACAGGTCATGTTGCTTATGCCAAAAAAAGAAGCAGCTAGATTATAGGATACACATTATTTGGCTGGTTTTTTTGGTAGCATGTGTTGCAATTAGTACTGACTCCAGATGAAGAAGGTTTCTAAGTGTAATGGAAATAGTGTCCTTTATTATCTGTAAAGGCATGGCAGCAAGTGAACTTGATTTTGTTTTGATTTGAATGATTTCAAATAATTTGAAATTACCCTTTCAGGTAAGGGAGAGGTTACGAGTAGCACTTGAAAGATGCAGCTTATTGGAAGAAGAACTAGGTACTACACATAAAGAGGTAGGTTTCTGCCTTAAAAGAAGGCTTCACGTGTCCATTGTGGGTGTTTCAGTCAATATTTGTACAGAGTAATTTATTAAGTTTCACTTTCACTTCTTGCTTTTGATTTCTTGCCAAATGGAATAATTGTTAATTTTTAACTTCGCTGCTTTGAAAGAGCAGGAGAGGGAAAAACCAAACCTCACCCTCCTGACACCCTCTCTGCCCCCAGAAAAACCTAACCAAAAAAACCCCAACCAAACCAACAAAAAGAGTTCCTGTGCCTTTAAAATAAGGGTTTGCAGTGGCATAAGGTATTTGAGTGCCTATGCCAGATTTTATTAATACATACCTGGCAGTAGAATCAGTAATTGTTGTTTTGCTCCTTTGCTTTTGCAGCTGTTCCTTATATTATTAGTGAGAAAGGAATTGACTTGAAACATGTGTCTGTAAACTTTTCTTTTTTAGTTAATGATTCTGAAAGAGCAAAATAATCAGAAGAAAACACTTCCAGATGGGATGCTGGATATAAATCATGAACAAGAAAATACACCGACTACAAATGGGAAGGTACAGCTATTTACTTTGCTTAGCTGACATCTGGTTTTTAATCATTAACTATAGCATTTCAATTTTAAACCATAATACAATATTTTTGAGTGATCATCTAATTAAAAAGCCTTAGTTATCAAAATTTCAGTTTTTGCAGTCTATCCAATAATAAAATTATCTTTGGGGAGGGATGTTTACAGGTGAGTAACAATTTGATTTTCAATCTTACTTGCATCATGCTAATACACATTTTTTTTTTCCCTGTTTAATAGAGATCCTCTGATGGTTCATTATGCCACGATGAGAACCTTGCTAAAGTGATTGAACTCCAAGACATCATAGATAAGCAAAACAAAGAGCAGACACAAATGAAAGAACGCCTCACTGCTTTGTCCAGCAGAGTAACAGAGCTGGAAGAAGACCTTGACACAGCAAGGAAAGACTTAATAAAATCTGAAGAAATGAACACCAAGTTACAGAGGGATGTACGAGAGGTGAGGAAGGAGCTGTCAGAATCTGGGTAGTCACAAATGCCACTGCTTTCTAAAATTTTAGTCTCATTGGTGCTCAGTTGAACCTTTATGCTTTTTGAATGTCTTTGGTTTGATAGATGAGAAGAAAATGGTTTTTTAGGATATGATGGTTGTCTGGTTTTTGTTTAAAAGACCAGTCACTTAAAAAAATTTGTCTTCAGGATAAATCTATGACTAACTAGGTGTTTCATGAATAGATTGGAGATTTAGCATTGCCAGCTTCAATGTGTTCTGGAAGAGGTGCTTGATCTTGTCCTACATGCTCAGCTTATTCCTGCTGCTTCCATTTGTAAAAGATGCACTCGGTTGAGGAATCCCTTGAATTTCAGTGGTGTGGTTGACAGTTCCTGTCACTGCTGAGTCCCTAATCTCCAAGGTCCCACGTATCCCTATTAGATTGAAGGGGAGCTTAGCTAAATCCAAGAACACTCTCTGGCCATCCCCAGAAAGTCACAATTTGCTCTGTGTGTACCATTGGGAAGGTAAGTAGCAGATCTGTGGTGTGAGATAATAAAGACCAGTGGTTTTTAATCATTCACTGTTTTTAAAAAGTCATTTCTTTCTGCTTCATTTTCTACTGAGAAAAATAACAGAAACACCTGATTTTTTTTTATTTGATCACTAAATAATTATTTCTCAGAGTCTGATTTCTGTCCTGTGTCTTGCCCAGACTCTGGCCCAGAAGGAGGACATGGAGGAGAGGATCACCACTCTGGAGAAACGCTACCTCGCTGCACAACGTGAAGCTACATCCGTGCATGACCTCAATGATAAACTTGAAAATGAAATTGCCACTAAAGACTCCATGCACCGACAGGTTGTGGTTTCAAATGAGATGAAGTACATTTTGCTCAGCATAAAGCTAATGGAGATAATTAATGTTCATGCTGTGCTGAAGCACTTTGCTTTTAGGAAGATAAATATCAGCTGTAATGCGCTGTTATTAGTGATTGTTTTTCAGGAGCTGGAGTCGTACATTGTGGAGAGTTTTACCCTGGGAATAAAGATGAGAAAGATTTACTGGGAAGGGGAAATGGTTTTGAGAAATTTAGTGCACTTCAGTGCAGGGCTCTCGTCCCTATTAATTGTGGATTTTTAAGTTACTGTATGTGTATCCAAGCATCTTCAGTTTTGTGGGTGAGAATTACTCGTTCTGAGCTAAACTTTTAAGATCTGCATAGCGTGTAGTGATTTTTACAAGCTATTGCCTTAGTGAGGGAGGACGTTTGATAAGTGTTTGACATGAAATAGTCCAGCTTTATAAACCAGAAATGGTTGTTTAGCCAACCACTTTCTAACTAATCACTTCTTTAACCCTCAACACTTGCTGGCCATAACCTTGAGCAGAGTGAAGATAAGAACAGGCAACTGCAAGAACGACTGGAACTGGCTGAGCAAAAGCTGCAGCAGACCCTGAGAAAAGCAGAGACTTTGCCAGAGGTGGAGGCTGAGCTGGCACAGAGAGTTGCAGCACTTACAAAGGTGAGGTGGTGGCACAGTGTCCTCCAGATTCCCTTCTCCATCGGTGTCCCACTGCAGGAAATCTCTTCCTAGTGTTGGTTTGGTTATATTTGGTTTCCAGTTTTCCCACAAATAATTCAGAAAATATTTATGTTTATTTCCTACTTTTTTTCCATTCATCTCTCTGAAGATGCTCTGATTTTCTTTTTTTTCTTTTTTTTTTAATTTTTAATCTCTTTTTTTATTTTAGTTTCTGCTCTTTGGAACTCGAGCAGGTTTTCTGTTAACTCTCCTACATCATAAAAATACCTCTCTGAATTATTATTTTGATGCTTCTAATTAAAATTGATTCAATAATGGGCATAAAGTCTTCTAAACGTGAACTGTTTCTGAAAGGAAAACCTAAATTTCTTCCACTGCTAGCTAAGTGAAGCAAGTGGGGAGTGAGAGAAGTTGTGGTACTACCAAATATCAGGATTTTTAGAGGGCTGCAAATGGAGTAATGAAGTCTGAAGAATTATATTTAGTTAACTACAAATGAGCCTTTTCAAGTGTGTGTGTGCTTGTTTTCTTTCAAAGCCTTAGTTTCATTTCTTTCCCTGTTATCTTTCCTGTCCCTAACTGGCTCTGTAGTCTGACCTTTTGTCTCCTGGGAGCTCTGCTGCTAAAGATGCTAAAGTTTTGGAACTTGCCACCAAGCTTAGGAAGGTAGAATTTGTATATTAGTCCTTGTCTCTGCTTGCTGCTTTCTGCTTTGCCATGATTATTAACAAAGGGTCCCATCGTCCAGGCTAGCGAGGAGAAGCTGCAAATGCACTTAGTCTTTACTTTTATTCATTTTTTGGTTTTATTTCTTGGGGATATGAATGAACTTTGCTGTTGCAAGCTCGTTTGCAAGTAGTAGTTGATTCATGGTACTTAGGGGTGAGAGGTCTCATCATTTTGCTACTTCCCATCCGAACTCTTGCGAGGTCCTTTTGGTGACGGAAAAGCATCTGTTCTGCATTGTCCTTTACCATAAATGGCAGTTGTGCAAAAGCATGTTAGAAATATTCCTGTGCCTCAGTGTTTCTGTGCTTTCGAAGCCTGAGAAAACCCACCCAGATTCTAATTTTGCTCTCGAATTGACAGGCTGAGGAGAGACACGGCAATATCGAGGAGCGACTGAGACAGATGGAGGCACAGCTTGAGGAGAAGAATCAAGAACTGCAAAGGGTACTGCACATAATTTTGACAAAAGATAAAAAGCTGAAAGAAAGAACCTAATCCTCTTCGGCAAAGCTGGTTTTATTTCTCAGCATTAAAATAAAGCCAGAGTTTAGGCTGGCTGATAGCTGTGAGGTTTGAGTCACTGTACTGTGGCTAGCCTTAAATCTCAAGGAAAATGTGCTGAAAGTCTCCAATGAAAGTTTGAAAAAACTTGCTGAATTGAATGACTATGGAAAAATTGTTTCCTGGGTTATAAATAATGGAATCCATTCTGAATTGTGCCTTTTAAAAATTATTTTAATGCAGGCTTAGATTTTTAAACTTCTGATCTTGGATCACTTAATAAAGACAGAAGTGTCCCTTAGACTCCCTTTACAGAGCCCTCCTGGAGGCACATGCAGTGTTCCTCTTTGGAAAAATATTGCTGTTAAAGAAAATGCATTTGGATTAAAGAAGGCTTGCTGCCTTCATAACCTGGGAATTGTGAGGGATATTGCAAATTTGAAGTTTTTTCAGTAGCTTTTTTGTATCTCAGGCTAGACAGAGAGAGAAGATGAACGAAGAGCATAATAAACGTTTGTCAGAAACTGTTGATAAGCTCCTGTCTGAATCCAATGAAAGGCTCCAGCTTCATCTCAAGGAGAGGATGGCTGCCCTGGAAGATAAGGTAAGAAGTCACGTTCCAGTAATGAATGTGTAATTCTGTAATGATCTGTGCATTTTGCAACGTGTCTGTAACTTCAGCAAATAAACACAAACCCCTTATTAATAAGTAGTTTCTGTTAAGGCTCTTTTTTAGTGTGGGTTTGGAAAATAGGCTCTTAAAAGTCATTTTTTGAGGTTGTCCCTGAGGTGTCTCAACACTGAGGTGTTGAGAAGGCAGCTTTTAAGAAGCTTTATCCTTTTTTGGATAAAAATTCGCACTTGACTGGTGCGGACTGCATAAATAGGCTCATCCAGTGTAATACAGGATGCCTGAAGCATTGGAACTTTGACCTTTCCAGTTCGGTTCCCTTTGTTTCCCACTGCTTTTGGCTGCACCAGTTCCCCTGAGTCACTGTGGGATTCCTGCAGTTTGCCTTTTCTTCTCAGGTGGATCGTTTTGAGACTCTGTTATATGAGTGTGAATGGGCTGTTCCTGCATTGTCAGTGCACGTCTTGGAGCTTCCCCCTGCACTCGGTTCATCTCTTTTGACACACTTTTCCCTCCTTTTCTTCCCTTCTGCTCTTGGATCTAGGTCCTTATGGATTTTTCTTCCACGCACACCTTGAAGTTAGATCCCTTATTCTGCATCCAGCAAAGCAGGGTCTTCTAAAGTGGCACTTTGCTTGATGCTGACTTTGAATTGCTTGGTCTTGGATTAAAATATACTTGGTTTCTTTTACTAGAGGGTGAAATGACCATCTGGGGAAATGTTTCAGGAAAAGCTGAGTGTCTTAGGTTTTAAAGTCATGGCAATAAAACGCTTTGGAACACAAAGGATGTTCCCAGACTCTTACTGAATGTTTGCTTCCTCTTGCGTTCATGCCTAATGCTTGAATGAGAGGTGATGCCTTAGGGTTGACCCTGACTCCTTCTTATCTTCCAAACCATAACTACGTTTGTGAATAATGAGGAAAATCTACTTGTCCTTTACTGTAGTTAACAGCTTCTAGAAAAGTGTTCTTGTTGAGGCTTCCAGCTCATTCTTTTATGCTAAGCTGGGGAGAAACATGCAGGTAAAATTTTAAGACTTTGTTCTGGTCACGTGGTCTTTTTTGAATTACTTTGAATTATTCCATAATTATTCCCTTTTTTTACTAGTTAGACTGTCAAATGGAGCTTTAAAAGGCTGCTATTGCTATTAAAGATTTATGGAACCAGTACTATTACTAAATCCATTATTTAGAGGCCTGTACACCTGGAAGGATAAGCCTTCAACTATAATCAAAGTGAAATGATGGAAGCAGTCAAGGATCTGTAATTTAAGATGCATTTGTGTAGCGTTGACTGAATTGTTTTTTTGATACTCATCATGGTTGTGGTTTAAAAGTGTAAAGCTTCTTGTGAGTGACTTAATTTGTGATGCCTTTTATTTCAGAATTCACTCATTCGAGAAATTGAAAATGCAAAAAAACAAATAGAAGAACTTCAGCATGAAAAGGTACACTCTGCATTTCTGAAATATTATCTTGGAATTTAATTGCTGCCTTGCTACATGGCAGGATCAGATTTTAATTCCCCATAAAACTTAACATTTCCTGCTCTGTTTTAAGAGAAAGGAGCTGTTATTGCTTATTTTATGGTATTGTGTGCCGCAGTTTTAGGAGGATTTTATAGGTAATACACGACCTTTTAGTCCAAGACTTAACACTCTTTTGAATATGTGAAGTGCCTGGATATCTTGGCAGTTGGCCAAAGTTTGGAGATTGTGTAGAATTTTTATACTGTTGTACATATGACCTTGAACAGCAAAACCAAACGAGAAATACTTTTAATGTTGGGCGTTTTCCCATGAGGTTTTCTCAAAGCACTGAATATCATGAAATGCTTGTGCAACTGCTAACATTTTTTTTTTTTAAAGTTTTAAGAAGTGGGGAGCAGAGGGAGAAGTATTTATTAGACTTGGCTGCTCCTTAGCAATAGCAGCTGCCTGGTGTTGTGCTTGTCCTGGAAATGACAAGGTCCCTCCTTACAGATGTTCATCATCAGCCACTTTTTATTTTATTTAGTCTTTTGTTGTTTTCTCATTCATTGGATTTCTCTGCTGTCAAATTCAGAGTTTCTAGAGCATGTAAAAATGTCCAAGTTAAACGTGAATGCTTTTAGGTCTTT
Organism: Mohoua ochrocephala; assembly: GCA_013398855.1. Lineage (NCBI taxonomy): Eukaryota > Metazoa > Chordata > Aves > Passeriformes > Acanthizidae > Mohoua > Mohoua ochrocephala. The sequence goes on from VZTA01029346.1 coordinate 210,144, forward strand.
TGTGCAAAGAGCTTGAACAGATGTTCTTGTTTCTTATTATCACCACTTAATTGTAATAGACTTAGTAGCATGTGAACTTTATTTCATAGCTGTTTTTAAAATACATATTGTCATTACCAGAGTCAGGGTAGAGAGGCAACAGAATTATTCTGGGGATGCCCTTTTGTGTCAGTGCTGTATTGTGTGTAGCAAAAACAATGTTTAAATAGTCGAAGGGTATATCTTGAAATCTGTTATTTCCAAGTTTCAGAGAAATGAGATAAAAAAACCTAAACGTTAGTTTATAAATTTGTATTTGACGCTAATTTTTTATAAAAGCATATTATGTGGTTTTTTTCTATTTATTTTTCCAGGATCAACTTGTTTTAAATGTTGATGCATTAAGGGCTGAAAATGACCAAGTGAGACTCAGAGCCACATCACTTCATCACAGGTACCAGCAGTAGTTTGGTTTTTTCCTATTTTCTTTGAAGTCACGATGCTAAATACAATTTTGTCTATTGTAAGTGCAAATATCTTAGTCACAGCTATAAAATTCATTTTTATAGAGCACATAAAGCAATTTTTATACTGCTTAAAAACAATTGGCAGCGGTGGGACAAGAGGAATCCTTTGGGTGACTTCTTTGGTTTCTTTCTCCCTTTGTGTAAGGACGAAATGTTTGTTTTGTGTTGCAGCAGACCAGATTTCAGATTCCCTGTGCCATCCTCCTCTGTGGGGGACAGTCACACCGACTCCTACAGCACCTCCTCCGTGCTGAGGCGGCCCCAGAAGGGCCGTTTGGCTGCTCTCAGGGACGAGCCTTCCAAGGTAAGGAAGGGAAATACAAATAACACTGTGACAACAAAACAGATTTGCTCAATGCATGAGGCTAATCGGGTGCAAGGAGGTTTGAGAATTGGGAGTACCTAGCAATAAACTCCTGGATTTTATAGGTCCTGTGTTACCAGCTCATGACCAGCTGCTGGTCTTCTTAATTGTTAGCAAATAGTTGCAAGATTATGGTTTGGAACTCCAATTTTGGGGGTTTTTTTGATTTTTGTTTTTTGAATTTTGATAAGCCTGTAAAATACAATTTGAAACAGTCCTACTTTTGTGTCTGTACTCTAATCTAACATGTTACTGTTCTGCAAGCAATTCCAATTTCCTTCTAAGACACATAAGTACTCATTACATAAAACTGATTCCATAGTTCCCATGGAATTGATAGCAAAATTCTACTGTAACTAAAAGCGTGTATAGCCAAAATATGTGATGTTATAATTGACTCAATGAGCCTGTTTTGCATCTTCCAGTTAAATGAAATTTAAAAGTTTCCTACATTATAGCTTTTTTTTTTTACATTTCTCTAAACATTGCTATCTTGATGGATGCGTTCAGCATGTAAGTGGACTTACATAAATTATTTTAAACATCTTGATAAGCAGTAGAGATGTCAAGTTTTTCCCATTCGAGCTTGGATTTATTTTTTTTACGGATTCTTGTAGGTTCAGACCCTGAACGAGCAGGATTGGGAGCGGGCCCAGCAAGCCAGTGTGTTGGCAAACGTGGCACAAGCGTTTGAGAGCGACGTGGACGTGTCTGACGTGGAGGACGACAGGGAGACCATTTTCAGCTCAGTCGATCTGCTGTCACCAAGTGGTCAGGCTGATGCTCAGACTTTGGCCATAATGCTGCAGGAACAGTTGGATGCAATCAACAAAGAGATCAGGTATGGCCTGCCTGTCTGCTGTGGAGCTTTTGATAAAAATTACTCGGAAAGTGGTAATTTTGCCATGTTTTTCTGATAAGTGCTGCTTCTTTCAAGGCCCCATTCTGTTTGTGTGGCCCTTGTTTGAGTGCTGTGTTCCTCTGAGACTCTCTTTGCCTCAGACTGATCCAGGAGGAGAAGGAGAACACGGAGCAGCGCGCGGAGGAGATCGAGAGCCGGGTGGGCAGCGGCAGCCTGGACGCGCACGGCCGGTTCCGCTCCATGAGCTCCATCCCTCCCTCGTACGCCGGCGGGGCCCTGGCTGGTTCCTCCCCGCCCGGCAGCGGCCGCTCCACGCCCCGGCGTGTCCCGCACAGCCCGGCTCGGGAGGTGGACAGGCTGGGCATCATGACACTGGTGGGTATCCGTGGCCTTCAGCTTCCTCGGGAGAGCGTTCCTTTTCTCTAGGAAATGCCTTGGTTGGTTGCCCCTTCCTCTCCTGCTTACTCAGCTGTATTTTTCCTTTCTCTAGGTTTTTCTACTGCTTCCTTTCAACTTCTATAAAAAGTGTAAGATACATAATGATTAGGAAAAACGTTCAGAGCTCAAGTCTATTATTTGGTCAACATCTCGTGCCTAAGTATTTATTCCTTCTGTTGTTATGGTCTTTCTTCAGACTCCTCTTTCTAGAAGAAATAATGTTTTCTTTTCAACCACTTCCTCCCTCTGCTTTAAACTTTATTTTTAGCAGTCCACTATTCCACTAAACACTCAGCTAAAAAGTGATTTGCATATTAATCTTGAAGATTGGGATGGTATCACTGCTGCTTGAATATTAATGAGTGCTGGTGTCCTGGTTTAGGCTATTAAAGCCTGATAGGTAAAAGAATTATCTGTTAGACCTTGTAGGTGATAAAGTAGTTTAGGCTGAGGAGTTCAGTGAGTGGAAAAAGTTTTCCTTCTTTTGACACGCCTATGACTGCTCAGGAAGATTAATCCTTCTAGGAGCTGCTTTATGCATGTAAACACATCTGTAAAAATAAGATACAAGTTTTCCCCTTTCTTGTATTTACATAAATATTAAATAAAATGAACAGTTAAGACCAAGTATTTCAGCTAACTAATCTTGCTGGCTTTTTAAAATTAATGTGTACATATACCAAAAAGTCTATTTTTTTTTTTCACAAAAGGGAATAATTTTGCCTTCTTTGAATTAAAATAAAAATCATTGTACTAGCTTTAGCCATATATCCAGGGTCAAACAGTCTTCTAAAAAAAAGCTATCAAAATGCAGAATGTGGAGTGCTTTATCTTCTAACATTTCACAATAATTAGTTAAGCTAAATACTTCTCATGCAGAAAACCATATACAAATTTAAGTAGCTCTTTTCCCCAAAATTAGATCAGGAGAATGTGTCTTGTCTGAAATCCAATGCAATTGAAGAAAAGTGAGCTGTAATTCAGTTCGCTTTAGATCATAATTGTGCATCAAAGTCACTTGATCTGGTGTTTGCAGTTGTATTTGATGGGGTTTGTACCTGGCAACTGACTTGTGAAAGCTTGAAATCAAGAGTTACAGAACAAGAGCTTTCTAGAAACTTCTGGAAGAGCTATCATGAATTATTAGACCGAGTCCTGCTGTGTCTTCCAGTGTTTTAATAGAGAGTTGCATTAGTTTTTGATCATGTAGGCAAATTAGCTTAATGCCAGTGGTTATGCAGCTCAGTCGGTTGAAAGCCCCTCATGATTAAAAAGCATCAGCATGATAGATGGTGAAGCCTGCAGCTCTCTTGAGCAGTCCTTGTGGGCAGTTCATTCCATGTGCTGAGCATTTCCATTTTTATGCTCACCAGATTTAATGGATGAAAGATCCTATAAGGGTAAAACGAGTCTGCAGCGCTTTGTCAAGAACTTGATGAGGAACTAGATCATCTTTAAAGGTCCTTCCTATGATTCAGTGAACTTATGATTTATTAATGTAGTAGTCTACAGTCAGATTGAACAAAACTTTCCATGTTAATGCTGCAAAATTTACATGTATTCTAAATCAAAAACAATTAAAAGTTGTCCTTTGTGGGAGGGAAACAACATCCCTCCCCCCTGTCCCACTTCAAAGGGGACCAACTTTATTTTTGGTTGGAGCCTTTTTAAATAATGAGAGCTATTAAACAAATTATCTAAATTTAACTTTTGTCAACATCAGTCTGAATGAGCTGTTTATGTAACTCGGGGTTGCTGCCTCACTCTGTGCACTGGCAGAGGTGAGCACTCCCTGGGGAGTGAGGTACAGCGGATGGAGGATAAAAGAAAAGCAGTGGTGAATTCCTGCTCAAACATTCCAGCACCTGAAACTTGTAAAAGGAGCAGAATCCTGTTACTGTACAGAAATGAGCTATCGTTGGCACTCTTTCACATTATTGAAGTATTGGCTGCTTTTTGTGCAGTGTAGGAAACAGCTGCAGGAACCCCTCGGTTGGGAGGAGGGATGAGTGCAGCTGATTTATTAAGGCTGCTGTGGCTGGCCTGGAGGTTCAAGGCAGGTCCTCACCTTTTCAAAGCAACACCTTGCACCCCCACACGCTTTATTGGGGTTTTTTTGCTGCACATATTTTGTGCTGATTTGCCTGTGGTCCCAATACACTCAAACATCTCTGGTACTTTGGTAGATAACAAACTGTAAGTGTTTATTTTTTGCTTCCTTTTCCTCACTTCAGGGATACATTTAAGTAATCTGTGATTTCAGGAGTACTTCATACCCAGTATCTCTCTGTGCCATTGTTGTAATTGTTGTTGATATTCTCCCTAAGATGTTTTGTCTGTACTAGTTGTCTCAGTCTGTGCTACAGTTTACAATAAATACAGCTTTTCCAAATTTCTTTTCTTTGCATGCATCTGTCAGCCTAGTGATTTAAGGAAACACCGTAGAAAGGTAAAACTCTTTAGTTTATTTCATGGTGTGCCCCTTCATCTCCCTCCCTGCCCCCAAATTCCTTAGTGGATAACAGGAACATAAAGCATTTACAGGGTAGCTCTGTAGTAGAACACGATTATGGTTTATCATTTTAGCCTAAGTGTGGGTTTGTTTTGTGGGTTTTTGTGTTTGTTTGCCTGTTTTGGCTGGTGTGGAGGACTGTTGTGCTGCTTTCTGTTTGCAACCACTGCTTTGCAGTCTTCATGCATCAGTGTTTAATTTTAAAAGCTGTCAGTGTGCACACACAAGTAAGTTATTCTTTTTGCTACACAAACTTCTGTAGCCACAGGTGTGTAGAAACTGACTTCCCAGAGTCAGTGATCTTGCTAATAATTCTTTTCACAGGTCTCGTAGTTTTTCTGTCTTTGCGCTTGCTTAAACTGGGGACAGGTATATTCATTTTATGGTGCTGAAGGCATTACTTTAGTTCCTAGCCCTATAAATGAATAAAAGATGAGTGCTACTTTCTTGTGTCGGTAGCTAAGACTGAATTTAATAGTTTGTCACTGAAGGTAACAAGAAATTCAGAGAGAAATCAAGCAAAAAATAGGCAACTGCAGAATGGTAAGGGCAGGAGTGATCCTTTAACACTGAAGTAAGATTCTTCCTTTCACTATTTTCTGTAGTGTTGGTATTGCCTTCGTGTTTCGGCATTGCCCCTGAAATTTTCCTTCCTTTTCATTAGTCTCCAGCTTCCAGAGAAGAGGTACGAGACGACAAAACCACCATAAAATGTGAGACATCGCCGCCTTCCTCACCTCGGTCTTTGCGTCTGGACAGAGTCCAGAAAGGAGCTCTGCATACAGTGAGCCACGAAGATATCAGGGACATTAGGAAGTAAGTAGCTGGGAATCACTCAGAACCTACCAGCAGCTCAGTGTTCCACAGCATCAGAGTAAACTCCCCACACTGCAGAGCCGTTCTGCCTGTAGGATTTTGTCTGGGTTTTGAAGTGTTTCTCAAAAGTCAGGAGTGTGAACACATAAATGGGTGACTGTGTTACATAAACATTAAGAATGTAGATTTTGCTAATGCTCAGAAATGGCTTCATGGGAATTCTTTTGGTACTCCAAGTCTGCGTTAAGTTTGCTTCACCTCTGGGAAATGAAAAATGTAACTTTCAACTCTTTAAGTTGTAATTTAGCTATAAATTGAGAAATAACTTGCAAAATTGCCATCACTTTGATTGACAGATACTTAGGTACCTTGAAAAGAGTATCTGAGATGGATTCCACTCAGGTATTTCAAACTTTGCCTGCCCCTTTCAGTCAGGAACTTGTGCTGTCAGCATTTCTTTTCATAACTCATAAAAGCCGAAATTAAATGTCATTAGGGAGTTAATGAACTCAGAGTAACTTGCACAGAACCCTGAACTTATCTCTGGTGAATTTGTTGTACGTAGGCTCCTTTATGACTCTTTTTTTTTTGGTACAGTTCAACAGGTTCACAAGATGGGCAAACAAGTAATCCCAGTAGCAGTAACAGCAGCCAAGATTCCCTTCACAAAGCCCCCAAAAAGAAGGGGATCAAATCCTCCATTGGCCGCCTGTTTGGCAAGAAGGAGAAGGGACGACCTGGACAAACAAGCAAGGAAGCTCTAGGACAAGGTTGGTTTGCTTTTTGTTACACAGTGAGAGAGATGGGCTTGGGGGTTTGGTTTTACACATTTCTGATCAGTAATATTACAAAGGATTAAATTGAGAGTGACTTGAGTTTGGGGTTTTTTTTTGTAGGTGGCATGGGAGAAGCAGATGGTTCCTCTCAGGATGCATTAGGTCTCAGCAAACTTGGAGGTCAGGCAGAGAAAAACAGGAAAATGCAGAAAAAGTAAGTTATCAAATATTTTGCATCCTGTGTTAATCATGTATTGCTTTGTTTAAAAATGCTGTGGTTTTATTTTTTAGTTTGGTTTTGGGGTATTTTTGCCTAATATGGTGCTATGGTTAATAAGCCTCTGTAGATTTATTTTTTGTTACTATTTTTCCAGAACATTAATAGCAGCATAGGTCATGGTAAGTTTGAAAGGAATTTAAGCTGAAAACTTACTATTGGACTGCTGTAATAAAGAAATTTGGAGATAAAAGTGGACTCTTATCAGCTCCCTCCCCAAATTTATTATATTTAATACCTGCTTTGGGAGGGATTAAATATAGTAAATTATAAATACCTTTAATTCAAATGGGAGATTTCCCAAAGTTGCCCTTGGCTGTTCTTTGCTCCAGAGTGTGAAGGAATTGACAGAAGGGAAGCACGAGGTGCTGTGTGCAGACATCCCTGTGGATGAATTTGCTGGCTCCTTTCTCTGTCCCTTTGTTTTGCAGCTGCTGACAGCTTCTCTCTTCACTAATTTTTTCACTTCTGTTTAAGATTGTCTGCCGAAATCTTTTTCCTTGCACCATATAGCCCTGATTTCTTCTATTTTTTTCAATCAATTGTGACTGTTCCTTTTTTATGGCACCTCGTATGCAGTTACCTTTTCCTAGTCGTGAGAATTTTATCACTCTGTCCCAGAAAATCTTTAGTTTACTGCTCACCTTTTGAGTGCCTGTTTGCATGCTTTGTTGTTCCCAGACTTAAAACAGATGAAGCAAAGACTAATCATAGGTGAAAAATAGATACTGCTACTGGTAGAAATCCTGACTTGATGCTTATATGGCAATACAGGAAACGCTCATGTTTATATAAGTAGGATCAGGCATTCCTTGCATTTTTTCCCCCGATGCTGAGCCGTATACCTTGAACTTCTGCTGCTTCTGTTCTGTTCAGCTGTCAAAAAACTGATGAAGATCAGACTTTCCTTGCCTCCTGAACAGTAAATGTTGAAAAGGAAGGGCGCTAATTTTCCCTTTGAGAGGGATTTCTTGCAGTACCTAAGTTCTATTAACTAATAAGAATAATGCCTGGTGGCTGCTAATGAAAACCAGCAGTGTGTTGGTTTGAAAAGTCGGAATGGAATGTGGGTTTGTTTGGATAGCAGAAGGCTCAGCTGTTTTTCTTCAGACTGCTACACTGAAGGCGATCATACGTTATTTTGGATCTGGTATTTTCCCTTTTCTAACAGTGCTTTAAAGTCATACCACATCTTGGTTGAATAAATAGTTTTAGTCTGGTCATATCTAAATAGTGGTAAGGTCTGTTCTTTGAGCAATATAGGTATTTCTCAATACCAGCCACAAGTTTCATTCCCAAGTAACACAATCCATACTGTCTTGCTTTAAGAAATGCAAAAAGTGCAGTTGCAGATAAATCATGGCTTTTCTTGTAAACATTCTGCTTTTCAAAAACTTACTGGTATTCCTTGAAGTGTAATTTATGGCTGCATATTGTAGGTTGCTTAAAAGGCAGCTGTCTATATTAAACAAATGAAAACTTTTAGTTTGGAATTGCCTTCCCTAGCTCTTCAAAACCCCCTCTCCATCTCTTCCACAGAGCCCCTTTAGGGTACTGGAAGGGGCTCTAAGGTCTCCCTGGAGCCTTCTGCTCTCTACCATTCGATGAAATTAATACAATCTGAGTCTATAATTTGAAAAATCCCAGTAAGATGCTTTCATGCAGCTGTTTCAGAATCCTGAGGGGTGTTCTGAACATGGGAAGCAATATTATCACAAGGGGTCGAAGATCCCTCGCTGCCTTCTCGAGATGCTCGTTATCAAAAAGGGGTAAAGCTGCCCTGAATTGCTTTTCACTTTGATATTGGAGGAGGCTGGGTTAAAACAAATTCGGACTGTTTGCTTACAAAACCTTGTGTTCAGCAAAAAGAATTCCAGCTACCTGAATGCTTGGAACAATGACAGCTCGTTCTATTTATAGCTGTCTCTAATCCCTATTTGCTCGTTTATCTTTCTGATTTCTGCTTGCATGTGCACAAACAGGCTGAGGGCAGCGTTCAGTGTCTGCTAACAAAAACCTATTTATAGTTACAGAATTAAATTACAGTACACGTTATTTGTCTGGTTTTGTATGCCTTTGAGTTCAGTTTAATCCTAGTTTTATATTTGTCCTTCATGATTTTATTTTCCTTTTGTTTACCATTTGATGTGGTAGTGCAAAATCAGGGTAAGTTTGTGTTTATTTTTTTAGGATTGTTGTGCAAGTATGATAAGTCTCGTTTGGATTTTTTAGCAATATATTAAAACCTCTATCCTTTAATCAAAAAAAGTCTAATCATGAGAGGAAATACTAGATTCAAAAGAATATATTATGAAAATGTGTTGCTGAAATAAATCCAGTGTCACCTAGTTCAGTGTGAAAGCTAGTTCGGTGTCTTGTCTTAATTTGCATGGCGTGAGCTTTTATAGTGGAAATATTAAACCCTCTTAGATTAAATTAGTTTTGTAATCTGGGATTTGAAAGTTGTTTAGCAATAGTAGGTATTTGTGTTTCCAAGGTAGATGTACTCCTGTAAAACTGTTGTTTGGTGTTTACTAAACCTAAGTTGTTTTTAGTGCCGTGTTCATCTTCTGTGTGAGCCGTGGTAGTGACCGTGTTTGCCACAGCTGTGTCGGTGCTTTTCTGTGTACAGCACAACCAACTTACTACTGTATTCATCAAAAAGGAAGGCAACTCTAAATTTAAGACAACTCTCACACACAGAACACTTACTACATCCCTGAACTCGGTCTAGAATAAGGATATTAACTTTCCCCTGATGCTCTGCCTGTTTCCATCTCATGTTTTACAACTGTTGCTTCTCAGTTTTTATACCCTGGAGCTCTGTCACTTCCATCAGTATCACTCTCTTCCCCACACTGCAGTGTTTACTGTGTTCTGAACTTCTTCCAAATCAGCCCCCTTCAGTTCCATCCAAGAAATCTGGGATACAGCATTCCCCTCTGGCTACGAGCTGTGGATGTATCCATTCCCATGCTGTCTGAATCTAGTGACAAAGTGAGGTTGCTCCGGGCTGCTTTGTTTTCCTGGTGGGGATGAGCGTGTGCTCTCCTGCCAAGAGCCCTTCTGAACACAGATCCTTCACACGGTCTCTAGAGGGTCCTGTGCACTCACTGCTGCATCAGGCACCACCTGCAGCTTTGACATCATTTCTCACTCCCTGTGACCACAGCTCTTGTCCTCCCCAGCTGCTGTGAGATGCCTCTGGAATGTGTCTAACAACGAGCCTTCCCCCCTTGCAGCAGCATGTTTGGGCTCCCGTTCCAAGGGAAGCTTAGCCAGGTTTTTTATTAAGTCTCCAGACATCTATCCCTTGGTTTTGTCACCTAGGAGTTATTCCAGAAGCCAGCTACTCCTTTGGCATTCTTTTCTCCTTCACAGGGTCAGGTTTATACCACCTGTTGACACTGCTGACACCACTGCAATATTTTTTTCCTCACAAAGATATGGGGCTGGATTTTGCACCTATTTCCTAACTGGTGTAAATGTTTGGGCTGTGAGACTCAGTTGGCCTGGCAGTTGTGATCTTTCCAGGGATCTGATGACATATTACTGGAATGCAGCGAGCGTCTTGGTGGAGTTTGAAGGGAATAGTGGGAAAAGGGAAATTCTCTGCTACAGGGAAAAAACCTCTGATGCATCATTTGCAGATGAAACAGCAGCTGCTTCTGAATTCTTCCTATGAGTTGTTTTGTGCCTGGGCTACATCTTGAGCTTTGGGGTTAATGATTTCCTGTGCAAGCAAGTTTTTTATCTCTTACTGCATATGAACAAATTCTGCAATTAATTTTCCACTTCATGGTTGCTTTCCTCTTTGGATCCATTGAATCATTTCTGCATAAAGTCATCTCATAAACATTTTCTTCTTTGTTTGTTTCTATGTCTATGTGTTTTCCTCCATCACACAATTATTTTCTGACTACAATGAGTTTCAAGTGTGCATCCTAACCTTTCCTTACATTTTTGATGTGTTCCTTGTATCCCACTCCAAAGGATTCACCGTTTCATGGTTACCATGAAGTGTACAATGAGACTTACAAAACAACCAGAAATGACACTGATATTCTCTGAACTCCCCACAATACATCCACCAAAGAGGAAGGCAAAGACACCAATTTGGAAGTTAAAGTAGTTGGAAGAAACGTTGTGTTCCTTTCTGGCAAATACAGTATTAAGCATTTTATTCTGTTCTTACCAAGCATTGTTTCATAGTGTCTCGTTAATTTATTTTTCTAATTTTTAGATCTTTAAACAACAAAGAGAAGCAGAACTGAATGTGTTCAGGGCTAATTATTTGTGGAATGAATGTAATGCGTTCCACAGTAGCAGGGAAATAGCTGATCCTTTATTCCCAATTTAGAAATATATGTCTCTTTTTGAAGTGTACAAACGTGTCTAAGCTTCTACAGCCTTCTTTGTTAGTGAAATTTAGCAGTCGAGCTGCTGACTGCTGAACACTGTTCCACCTTAAGGAATGGATCCTAAAATGGTACCTAGAGGGATTATTTGTAACCAGCTGTCTGGCAGTCCCTTCCTTCCTCCCCTTTTCCCATTCCTGGGAAGCACATTTAATTAGGATAAATTACTGGGAGGTTCTTCCAGAGCAATAGGAATTTATTGGCATGCAGGTGGAGAAGTGCTATCTATTGATAGAGCAGTTGCTAGCATATTTACTACTTCATTGATTGCTTTTTAATATTTAGTTACCTACCAATATAACATGAGGATCCCAGATATGTCTAAAAGAGCTGAATGCTGCATTTCCATTTTGTAGGAGTAGCAAAAAAGCTCCTTTTCTGTCAGTAATAACTCTTCAAGGTGCCTTGTGTATTTTAATGCCTGCAACTTCTAAAAATGTTTTCATCTTAGATCTATCCGGTGAGACAGTTCAAAAGGCAAGGAGATTTTATTTGATTTAAACAGTGAGAAAATGGTAAATACCTAATGTAGGATCTCGAATCTGTAGTATTGCTGCATATCTTAATTCTACACATGCAGGCATGACTAAAGAACAGTAAAATGTGTCTAATTAGGTGAAGTTGTTTTTTCAGATTTTCAAAGGAGAATGAGTGGAGATTTAACCATGTACAGCTGGCTTTCAAAGGCAGTGTAAAAATGCTTTTTTTAGGCTTTCTCCACGTTTCCAGCCAGGCATATCCAAGCAGCATTGCACGCTTATACCCACAGTGCTAGTTTTTGTCCTTTGGTTTATCAAACATTTTTGGCAGCTATTTATAGGGACCTTGTGAGCTTCCATTGTCTCTGGAAGCTGAATTGTCAATATTAAACTTCAGGCGCTTCTGTTTCAGAACAACAAAGGAAATGGTGTCAGCGTGGGAGATGAAAGCCGAGTTTCAGTGCACAGCCCTTCAGGATATAATTGCCAAACACAACTCTGGTTGTGTGAAGCTGTGCCTGACGTTCTGACAGGCTGAAGTTCAGCAGTGAAATGGTCACTGTCCCAGTTTCCAGCCCTGACAGCCTGATGGACAGGGGTGTCTGATGTGCTCACGTGTTGCCACAGGTTTCAGATCTGCACACGCTGAGGAAAGATGACTGCCTTGGTTCAGCTTTGCTGAGCAGAAAACTGCAGCAGCTGAGAATCTGATTGCCAAACAAGCGTGACACCTCCACTTTGGGTTGGGAGTGTTGGGTAGAGCGTCAGTAGTGGCTTCAGACACCAGGTTCTGAAAGGCAAGATCCACATCTCTGCTGCTCTCAGATTTCCTGCCCAGTTCAGCTTTCATCCCTACGTAGTCCCTGTCCACGTGCTGTACCTGCCTGAGGGGGTGTATCACATAAGGCTGGGAAAAGAATAAGTCGATTATTGGAAAGAAGACAGTGAAGTGCTGACATTGTAACATCCATTATAACTAATGACTGTTTCTGTAATTGTAGGCACGAGTTGCTGGAGGAAGCCAGAAGACAAGGTTTGCCTTTTGCACAGTGGGATGGGCCCACTGTGGTGGTGTGGCTGGAGGTGAGTGGTCCTCCCAAAATAAATAAAAAGCCCCCTCAACGTACAGACTTGTAAAGACTGCGAGGGTTTGGAGGCAGGAATGTTTCCCATATCCTGTTTACTTCCTTTTGTCTGTGTTGCAGCTGTGGGTGGGGATGCCAGCCTGGTACGTGGCTGCCTGCCGAGCCAACGTGAAAAGCGGTGCTATCATGTCAGCCCTGTCTGACACGGAAATCCAGCGGGAAATCGGCATCAGCAATCCCCTGCACAGGCTCAAGCTCAGGCTGGCCATCCAGGAAATCATGTCACTCACCAGCCCCTCTGCCCCTCCCACCTCAAGGACGGTAAGGAAACTCATCCAGCAGTGAACACCTAGAAATTCCCAACATTTGACTGTAAACTTACAACTGAGCTTCCACTAAGAATTTCTGGAAAGGAACGCATTATTTAAATATAGGCTGTTCCTTCCTTTCGTGGAAATTAAATAAAGGAATAACTGCAATTTTCTTTCTCGAGGAAAAGAGAAGTTTGTTTCAGTCTAAGTATGTAATCCAAAGTATTTAGAGTACATGTTACTCAGCTCATCTTTTGGCCTCCAGAGAATTTAAAATCCAGATGAAGTATCTCTGTGTGTACAGAAATTTGTGGGATAGTTGGGAGGCCCTTTTAATGCAGATATAAGGCCATTAATTCCAAATAATTCAGACTACATGAACCAGGAGTCGCCTGTCTCTCTGTAGTAAATTTAGGCACTTAGTGGGAATTTTCTCTCATGAGTCTGTCTGCCCTACAGTCTAAAGTTACTCCTGGGGTTATGTGCTAGATCACAAATGTACTTTTCAGATTAGAGCAGAGCTGAGTGTTTACCCATTAATTAAATCCTGTAAGCTGTTTATGATGCTCAGTTTTGTTAATATCTGTGCAGGAAGTTGATCCCTGTGAGTAGGCTTTTATTGCATGCCATGACTTTCAGTAGCTGTACCTGACTTAGAGACCATTGCTTTGCCCATGCCTGCTCCTTACATGTACCGATTGCTTATCTGTTCTGCAACCTCTCCTCTTTGTTACTGCTTTCCTTTCACTGGATGGGATTGGTTCCCTGTGGGCTCATATTAGACCACGGGAAATGTCTGGGTAACACATGAAGAGATGGAAAATCTTACAGCCACACAACAAACGGTTAGTTTACAGTGTTGCCACTTCTCTTCCTTAGAGTGCTTTTCCCACTTCTTGAACATTTGAATCAAGTACCTTTTGGTCTTTTTTTTTTCTTTTTTTTTTTTTTCTTCAAATTAACGCACTAAAATTCTGGATCATTGCTTCTTCTAATTATTAACCTTGTAATCTGCATCTTGATGGCTTTTTTTTCCAGAAGGGAGGAAAAAAAAAAAAATCAACGTTGATAAGATTGTAAACAAAACTCTGATCTGTAAAATGGAGCGCTGACTTGATTGACAAATAGACAAATTGAATTATTGGTGCAGAAATTTCTTCTCTCCAGAAAACTTAATCAGTAGATGGGGTTTGCAACTTCTCATACAAAAATAAGTGCCTTGTGTATAATTTTTTTACATTGCATGATGCTTGCTTTATCTAGATTTTTTTTGGAATGCAGTAGATTTAGAGTCTTGCAGTGCACCGTTAACTTTGACCTCCTTACTAAACTTAACCACTAATATGTGTGTGTTCTTTTGCTTTCCTAACCACCTAACAGGAAGATGAGGAGGGAAGCTGGGCCCAGGTTGGAAACTTTATCTAATATTATAGACTGTATGTAAACTGTCACAATCATTAGAGCATGAAAGAATCTGGTTTTCCTTTAGACCAGCAGCTTTTAGTGATTCTGGGTGTGACCTGGGGATTGGAAGAGGGGGAAACTGCAGGCTTATCTCTGTACAATGCACACTTGGGAAATACATGTGATTTACATATTTTAATGTTTTGGTGGGGGGTGGCTCTCTGGGGAAGCCAGAATTCCAAGGGGAATGTCTGCTCTGTGCAGAAAGTCCCTGTCCAACCCAGCCACCATCCCAGGTGTGCCACAAGATACCCTGGGCCTGGATGGTTAAGTAGATTTCTATGCACTAATTCTGTAATCCCCCTTGATTAATTGTTTTGCCTTAAAGTGGCGGCAAATCCTAATTGTATTTTCAGGCATTGATGTGGCTGAGTATTTATACAGGGATATAAACAAAACTTGGGATTTACCCATGATCCATATCTTTGGACAGTACAGGCTCTTCCTGCTTGGCTGCCCTCCAGCTTAAATCTGGTTGAAGTCCCATTAACTCCATCTCAGATACTCATTTGCTGATTGTCAGTGATAACAAGCCCAGAGTAAGGAGCTTCCAACCTTCTGATGGCTTGGAGAGGTGTGTTTCCCTATGGCCTTGCTCCTTTCTGGAAGGTGCTTCCTCTAGAGGAGAAATAAAGCTTTTGAGTTTTAATAGAAAAATATGAATTATTATACTTTTGAAAAAAGGAGCTTCTGGGTTTTGTTGCCCAAGAAGTGATTAGATATATAGTTACAAACTCTCATCTTTTATAGATGTTTTCTGTAAAAAAATGCCTGGTGATTTGCAGAGCAAAACTGTAATGAGAAAAGTCTCTTTTAGGAAAAGGACTACCATTTAGAATGGCTTGTTCTCCAGTAGCAGGGTTTTCTCAGTTTCTGAAAATAGCTAACTGTGTTAAAAAAGGCCTGCAGTTATTTTTCTGATCCCTTTTCTTTATAAAGTCACATGAAAAATAAGATTCCCCCCCAGTTTTCAAGAGAGAGTATTTGCAACATCTCAACACAATGAAATTCTGTGGCTCTTGCTATCCAACCGTGTAGATTAGTCTTTTTCAAAATTTTATTAGCTCTTGCATATTTTGTCATGCTATTTCTTGATATAAATTGAGGCAGTTTTACTTGCTGATCTGAATAGCTGAACTTGCTTTTCTCCATGAGGGTGACTTCTTTGGGAAACATACACGTAGTATTCAGTACCCTGATGTGCTTATCTTTACAGGCTAAGAATTAAATAAGCAATTTCTTTAAAGTATGCTGTCTAAAACAGCTTTTCTTTTTTCATTTCTCCTTTCAATAAGCTCATTCCTTAATGTTTTTTTCAAACCAGACATTAGCCTACGGTGACATGAACCACGAGTGGATTGGCAACGAGTGGCTCCCGAGCCTGGGGCTCCCTCAGTACCGCAGCTACTTCATGGAATGTCTGGTGGATGCTCGGATGCTGGATCACTTAACTAAAAAAGACCTGCGTGGGCAGCTGAAAATGGTGGACAGCTTCCACAGGTAAAGAGGTTGAAGTTGGAGACCTCACCCCACAGGAAGTGTTTCCATTATCTCTAAATATTTTTTCCAATTTTTTTTTTCCTCTGGTCCACACAGAAACAGTTTTCAGTGTGGAATTATGTGCCTCCGAAGACTGAATTATGATCGGAAAGAACTGGAAAGAAAAAGAGAAGAAAGCCAGAATGAAATTAAGGGTTAGTTTCATTGTCTTCACCTCAGTCTGATTCTGCCATGTTTTCACTCATCAGCCTCAAAAATTCATTAACAAAGAAAAGGCTTTAGAGGAAGGAATCATTTATAAAATACCAGGTGTTAAATGCACAAGGTGTGTCTGGATGTAGGCCCTGAGCACTGAATGACAAAACACATCATGAAATCATTTACTTGTGCTACAAATGTGAGCATTTCTGAAACTCATACTGCTCTGAAGTTTGAAATGAAATGTTTTAGGAGAATGAGTGTTAAGAACATGTTGGGGGGGGGTTCCTTATTTTCTTCTTTTCCCCCTGTTTTGACATAACTTTACATCTGCATGATTTTATTGTTGCTTGTGGCTGGTAATTTTTATTACCCAGCAGCTGATGAAAAAATATCCAAGTGACTTAGGTATTTATATCTTCCAGATTCATGGTGATTATTGAACAGGAGATAAGGAATAAGAGAAAGCAGGGTGGAAATGCATGGTTTTCCAAGATTTCCCACAGAAATTTTGTTCCCTGTCTAATATCAGAAGTATTTTTCTGATATCTGAGTCTAAAACTTGCTTAGAAGGTTCTGTGCCTGCTCTTTCCCTTTCCTTTTAAAGCATTGAAACCTTAACCTGGTTAATTTGCCAGTTGTACCTGAGATCATTCCCAGGAATCACAACTAACTGGCAGCAAACAAGCCAGGGTTGTGGCTGGTGGGTTGTTTTTCACCTCCCAGATGGAATGGGTGCATCTCTTACCTCTAAGGAATTGCTCCTTGGAATGTTTTACTCTAAACTGTTACAGTGTGAAATGTCTCCCAGCAGACTTCTAATATGTGTACTTTCCATTCCAATCCAATCCAATCATCCAGTTCATGACTGTGGATGGTTTTGTTGGGAGAAGTGGTGTTGTAACGAGTCTGGCACTGTGTTTTTGCCTCCCTAGATGTCCTTGTGTGGAGCAATGAGAGGATGATCCACTGGGTCGTGTCCATCGGCCTTAAGGAATACGCGAATAACCTGATCGAGAGCGGAGTTCACGGTGCACTTGTGGCCTTAGATGAATCCTTTGATTACAATGCATTGGCTCTCCTGCTGCAAATCCCCACTCAAAACACACAGGTGAGCAAGGACGAGGCACTTTGGGCCTCCTAGGGATGGTCTACCCTCTGGGAAGGTTAGAAATGGAACTGATTGCTTTTTTTTTGCAGTTTAAGAGCATCTAGAAACTTCAGCAATGGAAAGTTGTCCATTGTCACACAAGAGAAGAACTTAAAATCATGCTTTTCTAATAGTTTTCTAGTTGTTAGTAACAATTCTCATTGGTAAATTTGCTTGATAAAAAAATTGCTTGAATATTTTCCTCATAGCCCATCTTCTCAACAGTAGTGTGAAACTCATCATTTTTGTTGTTTGCTGGTTTTTACTCTGAAACAATTGAGGCAGAATCATGAACTTTCATGTCATAACTAAAGGAGAGCTGTTAAGTCTTCCTTAAATTTTTAATAAGTTACAAATTAAGCTGTAACTTTTCAAGTACTGACTTTTCAAGTATGAAGTATGTTTGTTAATCTGATAAGGAAGCATTAAACAATTCGGGTCCTATTAAATTTTTAAAATCATTATAGGTTACTAATTACTACTCCTTTGGAATTAACTTCCATTTCTTTCATACCACAAACTTCAGGCTCGTGCTGTTCTGGAGAGGGAATTCAATAACCTTCTTGCTATGGGCACTGACAGAAGACTTGATGAAGTAAGTTACTCGAGTTGTTGACCCATTTTATGGTGCTGGAAACTTTATCAGAACTGCTCAGTGAAAGAATTTAGCTTGAACCTCTTTCAGCTTTTGACAGAATAGTGACAGAAACCTTAACTTGAAACTCCTTGTCTCTGAGGGTTTCTAAATACAGCAGGGTTTGTGTATTTTGGTAAGATGACATTGAATATGAAAGTATTGGGAGGATTTGCAAGTTTGGTTTTGTAGCTCGTGTGGTTAATGTCTAATAGCAGCACTTTGGGCTGAATCCTCTTTATCTAAAATATGGGAAAATTAGCGAGGAGCATTGCAGATGAACAAGCTGTGATAGAGAAAAGCACTTTATCCTAAAGAACAGTATTTCAAAGAGCCTCGGAGGGTTTTTAAGAAATCTTGGGTTAATTTTGATTCATACTGGTGCAGAAGACCAGTAATTTCTGTTGGGCAGCCTGTGATCTTATTGTATAAACTGCACTGAAATGAGTATAAAACTCTCTAAGTGTGAGGCTGTTTTGTGCACCCACAGCATAGAGCAGAGAGTGTTCCATCTTTAACCTTTTAAGTTGCTCAGTGAACAGATTCAAGTCGGTGTTACTTCCCCAGGAGAGTCTTAATTAACTCTGTTCTGCCTGATCTTTGGTGCTGATGGGAGTGATGTGGTAGCACACGTTAGGCAAAAGTGGTCCAGATTAAGGCTGAAGTGTCAAAACCCTTCTGTGGTTAACCAGCTCAGGAAACCAGGCTCCAAAACATTGCTGCTGGGATGAGGGAGAGGACAGGGGAAGGGGAAGCTCCTGTGTGCCTCTGTACCAAGGTTTTAATAACCCATCAGAAAGCAGCTTGGTGGTTTTCTAAAGTATTTTTCTTGGAGATTTCAAACTGCAAAAGCAGCTTTGAGGGAACAGATGTTTGCTCTGTTCTAGTGGCACAGGGCAGTTTGATCATGAAGATCTCTTCAAATAATGTAGACACTTATCTCCTAATTGTAGGAGGGAATAAATCTGAGGTAAAACAGCATTCAGAGGGTTGAACTGTTTCTAAATGGGAAGCTGGCAAATGGAGCTGCCCAGTGGGAATATTTGCACTGACACAATACTTCCTCTGCCAAAGATGTTTTTGGAAGTGGGACTTAAACTGTATTTAGTGAGTGCAGCATTGTATTTCTGAGGTGGGAATATTGCTTGAAAGATGCAGATGTATTAATGGGGGAAGGAAGATGCACGTGGGTAATTAAGTTACATTTACCCAAGTGCTTAAGGAAAACCCTGCTTGGAAATGCAGTATTCAATACACTTATTTTTTATTTCCTCACAATCGCCTCCTTCAGTGGTGATACATTTCCTTGAGTTTGTCAGTAATCCTTTTAATGTCAGTAACCATCCCACACTTTTTGCACTGCTAATGTTGTTTGTCAATGTGACAGGATGACGATAAGAGCTTTAGGAGAGCACCTTCGTGGAGAAAGAAGTTTAGACCAAAGGACATAAGAGGTTTAGCTGCTGGATCAGCAGAGACTCTTCCTGCAAATTTCAGAGTTACAACCTCGATGTCTTCACCCTCTATGCAGCCAAAGAAGATGCAGATTGATGGTATTGATTTTGTATAATTTTAAGCATGATGTGCTTTTTTTTGCCTGAGATTCCAGGGGAATTAAGTTCAAATGACCTTTTTGCTGCATAAAAGCATCTGCCTTGTGCATGGTTGTATTTATAACACTGTGTTTAACCATAGGGTGCTTTGTCATTTCAGGAAGCTGTACTAGAGGTGGAGTTTTGTTTTTTACATCACTGGAGTAACAAAATGAGAATCATAGCTAGAAATAAATGTAATTTAAAGTAGGAAAATAAAATGACAGCTTAGTAGGAGTCTTTTAATCCCATGATGCATAATTTCTAATTAGCTGCAATTAGACCAATATGAGCCCCACTTCTGAACTGCAATAAAATGCATTCCAAAATGATGTGAGTAAACCCCCCTCAGATAATTTTGAGATCAGTAAAACTTGAGTAAGAGGTGCATCACCCCCCCTGCAGTGGTCACTTCAATATTGACCGTACTTGAAATCGGTTTCATTCATTGCTGTGTACTTAATGATCTTTGTGTATATGTGTGCACACACAGATATGAATTTAAAAAACCCAGACCAACAAAAGCAGACCCCAAAAATCCCACCTGGAAGTGGAAGTTGATGGCCTGTCACATGAGGGATCTTGTCTGTTTAAAAACCGTCTCT
Organism: Mohoua ochrocephala; assembly: GCA_013398855.1. Lineage (NCBI taxonomy): Eukaryota > Metazoa > Chordata > Aves > Passeriformes > Acanthizidae > Mohoua > Mohoua ochrocephala. The sequence goes on from VZTA01029346.1 coordinate 230,131, forward strand.
GTAGCAACATAAGAATAAACTTTGACTTGAATTTAATTTACAAAAGACAAACAGAAACAAATATAAAATGTTTTTTATTGGAACAGACAGGGAGGGTGAGAACACAATCTGTCGGAGTTGCCTCAGGTTCTGAAACCTCTTATTTATTCATAAAGCTCAAAAAAACCAATTCTTGCATCTGACGCTACTCTGAGTAAGCTCTTCTAAATTTTAGATACTGTCACTAGCACAAAATATTTTCCAGAATTCATGTGGAAAATTCTATAAATGAAAGCAAGTTAAAACTTTACCATGGAAAACCACTTTCTTCTTTAAATATTAAATATTTGCAAACTACATAAAACAGTAAATAACTTACAAAATCACCTTTGCTGGTTTCTGGGTGCTAGTTGGCATGCAGATTTTTTTTTTTTTAGAATTCTTTTTGTTAGCCCCTGGAACAAGAAGTGGTTCATATACAAACTGTAAAATAAATTCTGCTTTTCTAACTTGTAACCTTAGAGTTGGGTGAGTACCAAAGCTGTAATCACCATTGCTGTGGAGGGTTTTTTTTTTTGTTTTGAAAACTAACATGCATGCTGTGTTCTGCATGTCTTCCCATGCTTCTTGGAATAGGCAGTGTATCAGGAACACAAAGATTGGATTCTGCTACAGTAAGGACCTACTCCTGTTAAAGCCTTCTCCTGGTGAGTAAAGCTGATAGGAATAACGCTAAAGCAGCTATGTATGAAATCAAACAGCAGGGATTTTGCTACAGGGATTTTGCACACTTAGAAAACAGTCCAAGTTTTCAGGGTAGGTTGTTATATTGAAAATCCAGTTTATTTCCTACAACAAAGTGTAGTAAACAACTGAACGTTTAAATACTGGGTTTTGTCAGTACTATATCCTTGTGGGGGTTTTTAAACAGTCTCCAGAAGGACCCGTGCTAAATAGCTCTGTGGAAAGTGTTGAAATCAAAGGTTGGATGAAACACAGCTAGTGGAAGTGGGGAGGGGGGGAAAGAGAATAAATTAGGGGTGGAAAGGAAAGACAACAACCCAGTGTGTGACACTGCAGCTCGGATTGTTGATCTCTCTGAGTCTGCTTGGTCAGAGTTATCCCACTGAAACATGCTTCAGTATTGAATTGTTACAGGGCTAACTGCAGTTTCCCAGTTCCTGGACACTCCATGCCACTGTGATTGCTTAGGCTGGCTGGCTGGATTTAGCTACCTGCAGCCTAAATTTGGGGAGCTGGGAGCAGTGCTGCCAATAAAAAGGCAGCTCGATGTGTTGTAACACGAAATCCATGTATTCTGGCTTGTGACAGATCTGTAGTCCTGTCTTTCTCCAGGATCTGGAATGTTTCTGCAGCAGCCTCTGCTGTATTTTCTTATGGCACAGTACTTCTCTGATTTTGCAAGCAAGTCAGAAAACAGATTTTTTTTTTTTTAAACTATAATTAATTTTTAAAAATCAATTCAATGAATCTTTTCCCCTCACTGCTATCTTTCATGGGCTGTAAATTGTCTGTCTTTTCTGCTTGCAACTGCTTTCTTCTTACTGGTAGCATCCCTTCCAGCTCATGTATTTGCTCCTTCAAATTCAGAACCTTTTTGCATGTATGAGTTGAGTTCTAAAGAGTTCTTACGTATGAAATGCTGACAGAGGAAACTTGCACATAGCAACTCAGACCATGTGAGTGTGTCAGTTCATAATCTCAGGGGCTCTCTTAAAGTATTTTTAGTTGCAAGAAACCGAAGTTTTAAGTCTCCTCTCCCCCAGATTCTCCTGGCTGGTTCAGGATTTTCTGTTAGTCAGATGATGTGGCATGGAAATCCTCGAGGCAGAAATATTTGCCCTCGTTGCTTTACTTTGCACCGCAGCTGGAGATTGCAGGAGGCAATAAAATTCTATCCGACGTGGCATGGCAGTAATTGAGTGCATGACTGCTGCACTGCTGAGCTGTTTGTGAGAGTCTTGGAACGAAATGTTGGTTAAAAACTGCTAATGGAATCTTTTGTGTTTTTTTTTTTTCTTTTTGTGTGTTGTTTTTGTTTGTTGTTTTTGCAGTTTACCCACACTATTTCTACCGGTGATATGCAGCATTTTGAACATTTGGAACCCTTAACCTGTTAATACTTGTTAAATGGACACTTTGAGATATTTTATTACAGAGTTTTTAATTAGCAAATAAATTCATGAGTACTATAGAGAAAATATTTTAGAATCTAAATGTTTCTTATATTTATGTGACTTCTCATTTATATAGTTACTTACTTTTTCTGTTTCTATTCAGTCTACAAATCAAATCATTGCTGATTTTTTTATTCTAATTTTAGTCTTTCCAACTGAATGTACTGTAATGCTTGTATGTATATGTCCCTATGAGCAATATAGGGTTTTTGTAAATTATGCAGTTACTGTAATTATCATTGTTTTTTAATAATGAATCTGAAGGTGAAAAGGATTTTAATACCTTTGTAAAAGTATCATGACACCGAGCAGTATATATTTTGTCTTTTGGAGCTCTTAGCTTAGATCTGAAAACAAGTCCAGCTTTTTTTCAGGTGAGCCTTTGTTGACGTAGGAGGGGACGGTACACGAGCGTTGTTCTTCTCAGAGCTGTACCTTTCCACGCAGAGGACGTGTCGAGTAGTGGCAATTTGTCTTTATTTAAAGTAGAACTTGTTTGAAAAGCTGGGAGGAACTCTTAACCCTGCGGGACACGTTGTAGGAGCGATTGCCTCGGTCGGAACACCCTCTGCTGTATTTGTATCGCGACTCTTCGCAGCGACTGAAAACAAGCCATAAACCAAGGACTGGTTTTATTTTTGCTTTTCCTTACCTGAGGAAGATAGACTTCATAATGATTCCTGGTCGTGAGCCACAGGCCACAGAGAGGTTTTTTTTTTTGTCCTAGACCTTTTTTTGCTTGAAAACACTTGGTGGAAAGATGCCGGTGGAACCAGTTTTAATGGACCAATCCTAAAGCACTGCAGCCTCCTGTCAAATGAGTAGTGAAAGATGAAGGTACAATGGGCTGAAAACTAAAGCAGTGCATCTTCTAATAAAAGGCCTTACTTTTCTTATGTAAGTCATCCTATGTGTTTTGTAAACTTGTTCTAAAGACTTGTCTGGACTTTAATTTTGATGGTTGTAGCCATTTTGGACTGTATGAGTAGAAAATGTATCTGACACTTGTAAATGGCATATTAAAAAGCCAGCAAGAATCTGTTCAGATGGTGCATTATTTATTATGCAACAATATATATAGCATGTCTTTTTTTCTTATTTTGTTTTCCACTTTTAACTTGCTTGTAAAACTGAAATTCATTGTTACTGTTCTGTTTTTCTATTAATCTTTTGTGTATTTTCAGATTATGTAACAATATGTACAGTCTACTTTTGAACTATTTTTATCACAGTATTATTTATTGCTTTCTTTCAATAAAGTACTGATGCATTTTCCACTGCCAATAAAACACTATGGAAAAGCTAAGATCTAATTGTATGCAGGCAGAAACTTTTGCAGTGAGTGGATATTGTCAATAAAGCATCTTAATGATTGTTTGCTGCCCTGTAGATCTGGTTTCAAATGATGAACCTTTCTCCAGTAGCAAAAATATTCCGTTCGATGTGACATTTTCTTTGGAATTGTTCAAGTTCACGTGCATTAATATCAGTTTTCTGGAAAAAAAACTGCTTTATTGCCTACTTCTACTCATAGTTAGAGCTATGATTTGCTTTTTAAAATAATAAACCAGACCTATCACACAAGTTCAGTGTATTCTGGTCCACGTGATGAAGATGGAAGTGCTGTTCTAGACAGCGGCAGCAGTTGCTTTGGTAATAAAATGAGATCATGACCATAGTGATATTTGGGGAGAAACATAGGAGTCGAGGGAACCAATGCAAAATAGGGTCACAATAGGGCTGTTCATATGTCAATTTTGATATATTTGTAAACCATTTCGTTGAGTAGAAGACAGAAGGATAAAGTTGCAGAATACTGGAAGCAGTAGTGAAGCATGTTCCATCACGTCCTCAGCAGCAGGATGTGGAATGCCTGGAGAAACACTGCCATGGATGCTCTAAACCTTGTTCAGTAATGCATCTCTTGTTTGTCTGGCTTGTCTGTACGAGTTGCTGTTTGTTCATTTGCAGTCTCTTTTATAAATTCTCAGAGAATCTATCTTTCTAGAAAAAAAACTAAAATGAAACTGCAGAAGGAGATCCTGACTCACTGCTCAGCTGAACTTTGCTGTTTAGAGAAACCTTGCCTAGGCGTTGCTGGTCACTGATGTGATAGTAGGTGTTCAAAGTCATGTATTGTTGCTTCTCAAAAGTGAAACCAATGCGGGATAGACTTGTAAAATGTGAACAGAAAATGCGTTTATTATTTTGAGGCTGTAAAACCTTAACTGTTATGGAACAATGGAACTGACATGAGAGGTAGAATAAATGAGTGAAATGGCGAAAGCTTTCACGAACTGGCAAAACTGTGTGGTGGCTTCCTTCTGAGTTACACAGCACAGCTGGGCTGGAGAAATCCAGAAAAACGTGTCTTGCTCAATTTTAATCACTCCCACGCACCCTGCTGAAAGAAAACCGTGCACATGGAGAAGGCACCTGGGCCTGTTACAGTGATCTTCAGATAACACTTGACTAAATACAACGTTTTGTAAAAAATTGCCAAACGTCTTTAAAGGCTTTAGTTGGAAAGAGGGCTGTAAAAGTCAAACTGTGCATCCTGTCTGCGTGCTTCAGAATTATCTGAGTGAACTTTAAACTTGAAATTTTTGCATGTTTAAAGGACAGGGAATCTCAAAACATATGTTTTAACTCTGTCTTTTAAAACTGCTCTAGCAGCGTCTTGTGGGAAGCAGTGATTTATCATGCCAGGATTTGGAGAACAGGTAAAGCAGTTCAAAGCAGAATGTATTTTTGGAACTTGGTAGGCTAAAGACTGAGAGGGAGGGGCAGCAAAATTAATTTTCGAGTAAATAAAAATTGACACCGTATGTTTGGGGGTGGTACTTTTTTTAAAGAAACTGAAGAGGCACTTTGCCTTTAAAAGGGAAGTTTTTCACTTCCCATTGTCGGGGTTGTAGCTTTGGTGCACAAGTTATTCTACATTTCATTAATTGTGGTTTTTGTTAATAGTAGGGGGCTTGGGGGAGGGGGGAAAGGGCAGTTGTAGTTAGCTTAGGTAGCTGTACCTTGTGGTTTTGTATGGGATGTTGGAACAGATGGGTGAAGAGTGATACATAAATGGGGTTTGTATTCTTCCCTGTACATGGAGGGACAGGTGAAGACTCCAAAAGTACCCAGGACAGCCAGAAGTAATGCCCGAAGGATCCGAGGTTCTCTGCACCCGTGTTCTCCTCTAGCAGACAGCTTTTTGAGAATAAGCTTAGCCCAGTTTTTCATACATGCTGTATTCAGTTTATAGGGTAAATCTCACTGTGTTTAATCCAGGAAAAAGTAACTGAGCCTATTTGTAGCATGAACTGGCTACATTTGGAATTAAGTTGTGTCTGTGTTCACCTGGGTTTTTTGTTTATCTTGCCCTTTATTACAGCTTGAATTTGTGTGTTTATTTGCAATGTTTTTCGCCAGAAATGGCGTTCTTTGGTGCCTTTCCCTCCTCTAGAAGACGCAAACAGTGGGCAAACCAGTAACTCCTACTAGAGCGTTTTAAAACCCCGTTGTTTCCATTTTGGCATGTTTCATTTGAACCCCCTGGGGGCTCCCAGCCACGGGGGAACCTTTTGCCCACTGATAAAAAGCGATGGAAACCCCTGAGGATGGAGTAGATACGACTTCCAAAACATGACGGTGCAAAAGTGAGTATTAAAATTAGAAAAGGATGTTCCAAACTGCACCAACAACTCCCCTGTGGCCATTTTAAAACTCCTGACGGTGCATTTTTGGAGCGGCTGAAAGAAGCGGGGGAAGGAGCAGCTCCGCTGCGGCTCCAGAAATAAATGTTTATCGTTGTTAGAGCGGCTCGCAGCCCCGCAGGCTCCCGGGGGGAGGCGGCGTTCCCGGGGCCGCCGGCGCGGCCCCTCCCGGCGGGGCGGAGCGGAGCGGAGCGGGAGGCCGGGAATGGGTTTCGCCTCCCGGCGCCCTGTCGGGGATAAAACTCGCGGGGTGGGTTCGCCTCCAGATCGGCCTTTGAAAAACGCTGGCGCTAGGGGGTTTGGGGTACAGAAGTGTGCTTGTAATCAATGCGGCTTGGTGTCTGNCAGGCAGAGTAAGCGCGGCGGGGCTGAGGGGGAGCCGGGCCGCGGGCTCCGCGCACGGGGGCGGACGCCTCTCGGTGTCCTTTTCCTTTAAATTTGATTTCAACTCCGAAGCTGGGAACTTGCGGGGNGCCAGCCCGGGAGCTGCTGCCCGGCTCCCCTCACCTGCGCCCCGAGCCTCGGCTGCTGCTGCTGCCCGGAGCTCGTCCCTAGGCCCGGGCAGCGGGGAGTTGCCGAGGGTGCCGCTAAAGGTGCTGGGTAGGATGATGCGTGTGCTGATTAGTCATAGCAGCGCTGAGGAGCGCATACATTCGAGGCATATATTTAGCCTGGGTTTGTGTTCGAACCGGAGCGTTTGCTCCTTCCTTCAGGAATCATGACCACGTGAGCCTAGTGAGTCATGAATAGATCGTGTTTCTCATCGTTCTGCCCTGGAATCGGTGCTGGAATAGCAGGCGGAAACCAGGCTTATTCCTGCTGGCTCTGGGTTGGGAGCCCTGGTCACTGGGGCTGCTTTGCTCCTGGTGGAAATCACTTCACAGACTGCAGGGTTGAGCTGTGGAAAAATGCTGGCGTCTGTGTGCACGGTTTGCAAAGAATCGTGGTGGATTCTGGATTTTGCACGGGGGTGCGTGTGAAATCCTCCTTCCCTGCGCTATTGTTTGTGAGAGCTTGAGGAGGAAGCAAGGAAGCCTAGACTGAAGGATCCAGCTTTTGTTCTTTGAAATGTCCCAGCACAGCTGAATGAACAAAATACATCAGTCAAGGGAGCATAAGAAACAAGTACTTGGGGGAAAAAAGTTGTGTTTTGTGTAAAGTACGTAGAAATCCGCCATACACAGACGTACCTCTGCTTCAGCTCTTGTCGCTTGAATTCCAGTCCTAAACATCTTGCCCAGCATGGTGGAGCACGGGAGGATGGATACAAAACATCCCTCTTAGGAGAAGTTAGAAAGAACTTGGACCCATGTTGAATTTCATTATCGAGCTGGCTGGGTCCTGCTTCCCAAGGCTTTTGGGGCTTTTCTTGGCGAGAGATCAGATTTTAGTAGGAAAGAGTAGGACAATCAGACACAATCATGTGAGAGAAGGCTTTATACAGAGTACTTTGAGGATGATGTTAAAATACCCATGTTCTAAAAGTTTGGGTTGTAAACTTGTAGTCTCACAGGTTTTTTGGATATGAAGTATTGTTATAAAGATCAGTTCCTTAACTGCCAGAGGAATTTGGAGATGGGAGACCTGAAAAAACACGAGGGGGGAAACGTATTCATTGGTGTGTTAGGATGTCACCTGCTCTGCTTTTACACCCTCCTCCCAGGCTACTCCAGCGTTTGCTGCCCTGGTGTTTGACCATCAGTTTTTCAGTTGTTCTCACTCACGTTACCAGTCCTGAAATTTCTGAAGTGCTCCATAAAACTGGCTCATCAGCTCGTTCTGCCAGGCTGCAGAACAAGCCTGACAGAATGAGCGGTGGACTTTACCCAGGGATTATTTGGTTATGCATTTAAGAGAGAGTTTTCATCCCGCCCACTGAATTATGCTTGCGTGAATTACATAGCCTGTGATAATTACCTTTGTAATCTGTTCTTAATTAGAGGGATAAAGGTAAGTGGACAGAGTTGATGGTATGTTAAAAAACTGAACTCTAGTTGAATAGCAAAGAAAAATTAAATCCTTTCTCTGAAGTGTATTCTGAAAAAGCTGGGAGAACAGGCAGCTTGTAGTTTGATGTTTCAGTTTTGCTTTCTAGAGTTTGTTTGTTTTGATTTACGTAGAATACAGGGTGTAAAATCCAGCCACTAGCACCAGGAAGATCAGGGATTCCGCTAACTAGTTGCATTCAGAGGTGTTAATTAAAAGCATCCAACTTGATACTCCACAGGGGATAAGGTTTCCAGAAAGTGAGAGGCCCCAAATCATTAACCTCTTGAAAGTGCTGGGTGTTGTTTCTAGACGTCATTGTTTGCCTTTTTTACGAGTCTGGCTTCCTGCTGTCGGTGCTCCAGCAGCCACCCTCTGTTTCTCCTGAAAGCCAGACAAGGTGCTGAGTTTGTGTACACCGCGTCTCAGAAGGGATTGCCCGAGGGACGCGGGCACTCCTGTCCTCTGCTGTTGGAGCAGTGTCTGGATTGTGTGCAGATTCTTGGAGTTGTTGGGATTTCTGTCACCGTGCTGAAACTCACTGCACAGCAGAGGAGGTGTGCAGGTGCAGTGCAGGTGAAGTGCAGTGTTGTGCTCACCGTTTTCAGTGACTGGGGATAAAAAGCACCTATTTCTGCACCTTAAATGTATGCACAGGATCCAGAATTAGCAGCAGTCTCTGGAAGTGCATGTTGGCTTGGAAACCTGTGTGAGGAGAAGTCTTTGAGTGCAGCGACTGCACAAAAGGCACACGGTAATTTGGGCAAAGAAAGGTGACTTTGTTCTCTTTGAAACAGCAATTGCTCCTAATCTTTTTACAGTGCAGATGGGAGAGTTAAACAGGTTTTTAAGCCAGCTTGAGAAGACAGCCTGAGCACCAATGGTCGAACCTGTTTTCACTGCAAGCCCAGCTTTTGGTGCTGTGGTTAAATAACATACTCTGTTGGGAGTTTTGGGTCGCATCTCCTCTGTCAGCTCCTGCATGAATCAAATGAGCTGGCAGGTGAGTGGAGCGTGACCCTGCTTCTCCTGCTGGTGTTGCAGATGTGGAAGGCTACCGCAGGCCACACCGTGTCCGTCAGCCAGGACGACGGAGCCGATGACTGGGAGACGGATCCGGACTTTGTGGTATGGCTTTTGGGGTTTGCTGACCCGCCAGGAGCGTGTTCTGGGACAGTTCCAGAGGAGCTCCGCAGGGCGGGGGCCGTGTCTTGGCAAAACAAACCGTCAGGAGCACGTCCCTGGAAGTGGAGGGGAGGTGAAGCTGCTTTTCTAACACTTGAGGTCTCAGTGACTGCTGGAAGCGTTTTCTGTGAGCTCTGAAATGTGTGTAACTAGCGATTTCTTTGGGTTTTTAACTCTCTCTTCATGTGTGTCCTTCACAGAACGATGTGAGTGAGAAAGAGCAGCGCTGGGGAGCGAAAACCGTGAATGGATCCGGCCACCAAGAGCACATCAAGTAAAGCAGCTCTCTTGTGAAATGTATTAATAGGCACGGTCCCAGGCGACTTTTAATCACCTCATGTTCTCAGTTACTTGTGTCTTCATAATTAAAACAAGAGTCCCTGTGGAAGATTGATTATTTGCCAGATTGCAATTGGTCTTTCAAATCCATCGGTGTCTTCAGAGCCGGAATTAAGAGCAGAAATACGGTGTAGGGACTCCTAAATCTTTCTTTGTCACTGGAAATGTGATTTTTCCTGCCTCTGTGTCTGGAAAGGTTCTTTGTGCTGTTTTGGTGCAAGAGCCAGTAGTGCCAGGGGAGAAGCTGAGGGATCTGAGCAGCTCCAGTTTGGAACTTGAAGGAAACATTTGGTCCCTTAATTGTTGCACTTTGTTTAGAAAACTGCTACCACCAAACTGGTAAAAACTCTGGCAAAGTAACAAACTGAGCTCTCTGGTAGAAAAGCAGATGAGTGCATCACAGACAGAGATGTGAAACAGGAATGATGCATCTCCTGAGTCTTGTATTTCTTACAAAAAGTGCCTGAGACTGAACTTTAAAGCAGTTTTGGGAAATGTGTAATTGTTGCAAACAGAGGGAGACTGAGCTCTGGTTACTTCAGGGATCGGTGTTACTCTGCCCTATTCTGAGGGCAGTGGGGGTTCCTGCTGGCTGAATGACACCTGAGGAAGCTGAAAACTCAGGTGGGAAGTGCTTAAGGTACGGATTACACGCTGGGTTACCCTTCTTGTGCATTGCCTGCACTGCCCTCAGTTCAATTCCTGCATTTTTTAAGGGATCACTTTGGGAAGAGGAGGTGCAAGTTTCCTTACATCTTTTATTTTGCAGTAGAGTGGTGTCCAGAATGCTCTGTTAGAATTAGCCCTGTTACCATAGGGACTGTGTGATAAGAGATGATCCCTGTTCTGAAAAGTTGCCATCTAAATAGAAAGTGTTGGGAAGAATTTCAATTAGGACACGAGGGAAAAAAAATATGTTTGAGGCACAAATCAATTCTAGATAGTGGGTTGTTAAAATAGCAAGGTTCCCTTGCACATCAATCTTACAACCAGCAAGTTTCTTTTCTTTTTTTAAACAACATTTTACAGTGGGGCAAATCCAGTTTCTCAGAATGTGAGGAAATGTTTTGTGCACTGAAAAAATGGGAAGGGCTTGAAAAATACAAGTCCTTCACCTTGTAATTAAGAGGATCTTTTTGTCAGCTTTATATTTTTCACCTTTATGAAGTGGCTTGCTGAAACTTCCTTAGTAAAACTTGCTGCTTGGTTATTTGTCTTTTAAAGTATTCATCAGCTGAGGGAGAATGTATTCCAAGAGCACCAGAACCTCAAAGAGAGGGAGCTGCAAACAGGACCGAAAGCTTCCCACGGCTATGGAGGGAAGTTTGGCGTGGAGCAAGACCGCATGGATAAAGTAAGTGTGAATGGGGCTTCCCCGGGGTGAGGTGATAAGTGAAGCGATAAGCCTCGCCTTGCCCGTGGCCAGCACCACTCTCTGTGGAAGCTGAGCTTGTTCCAGCCTTGCTCTGGGATGTGCAATGGCCCCACATGGTTTTGATTGATGCCAGGTCGTGAGAGGATTCCCCTGGAGTCAGGATTCAAGTTTTGAAATTTATGTTTCTGAATTACCAGAGCGCTTCGCGCATTAATAAATCCAGTATGATCTTTCTATTTGGATGCTGTGCCAGCTCTGCTATGCGTGCAGATAGAGACTGCCAAAAAAATGAAAAAAGGATGTGTTGCTGCATTAAAATCAGAGAGCAGCTCTTGTGAACAAACTGTGGACAGTGACAAATGATGCAAGAATTTAAAATATCATTGTACTTCAATCAGGTGGCAGTTTTTTATGTAAGGAGTTGATGGCTGCTTATGTTACACTGTTAAAAAAAATTATAGTTCTTAATATAATTCCTTTAGTCATGTGATAAAGAGGCATATCAACTTCTGGCTACTTTCTTTCATGAGCTCTGTTAGAATAAGAATCAAAACGTTCCTGAATAAGAACGTTTTCTTACTTTATTTACTTCCTTTGTTCTTGGTAACTCGACAGCCTTAAGTTTTTGCTGGATTCCCGGATTCCAGAGTTAATTGCTGTCCAGTTCTCAGTGGGCCTTTGAAATAGGCTAACCTTTGAATCTGAGAGGAGGAATTGCTGAGCAGATTCAACCACCAGACCTGTCCTGCTGCTGCTCTCTAGTGTCAGCAGTTTATCCCTCACCTGTGTCCACGGGGAAAAAGAAAGGAACAAAAGTCAGCAGTGTTTCCCATAGGCCAGAATTAATCATGGGGGAAAAACATGCTGGTCATGCCCATCTGAGTGATGCTGGTGGCAGGAGGTGTCCATGATTTATGTTTGTAATGAATCTTTCTCCCTTGTAACTGTAGTTCTGAGGCCTTGTGGCTGAGATGTCTCCTTTGCAGGTATCTGTGCAGGTGTGCTGCTCCTAAAGCTTGGCTTTAAAGCTTGGTCGTTAAATCAGGGTCACTGCAGCGTTGTCATGGTGCAGGGTTTTGCTGCATTTAGGGCAAAACCTCGGTGCTGAGTTAAAATGAGCAGCTCCATCACTCTGTGTGCCATACCTCCCGAGCTGGCTTAAAATGTACAGAAAAATTACCAGGGTGTTTTACTCTGAAATACAGATTTCTGAGAAAAATATTCTTCTAAGTCTTTTCTGAAGGGGGTTTTGTTGTAATGCTTGGTGTTTGGTGAAACGCAGAAAGTCCTAATGCCACAAAGAGAACACCACGTTTATATCTCAGCTGGTGTAACAAAAGGGAGATCATGTAAAACCACATAAAACCTAAAATTTTCAGAGCTTCATGTTTTTCATAAATGTAATGGGAAGGATAAAGGGAGGTAGGAGCCTTTTCTGTCCCATTTAACAGATATTCTACTACAGAACACCTGCAAAATGAACAGGAGTGTGATTGTTTCAGTCAGGAAAAGAAGGGAGCTTTTGTAATGCTTTTGAGTTAAAGTAGTGTCCTGTTGTTGCCACCCTTGATCTGTTACCTGGCAATAACTTCAGCCAGTAATGCTTTGCTTCCCTACCTGCTGTCAATGTTCCCTCCAGCACCTGTGTGGAAGAAAAAGAGCAAACACTGTGAAATCCAAATTACTTAGGTGTGCAGACACCTTGTGTCCTCAAAGTAATTCACTTTGGTCCAGCTGCCTGGCACAGGATTATCCAGTGTTGGATTAAACTGGTGAATTGCTCTGGCCAGTTCCCAGGGTTGGCACTGGGCAAGGAAGAAGCATTTTTGCTCGAGGTGTGAGGCTCCAGCATCAATTCCAGGAGCTGGAAGGGCTCCCTAGCACTAGGTCAGTGTAACACTAGCAAAGGCCTTGTGGAGGCACTTCCAGGTGTGTAATTACATATCCCTGTGTCCTGCCCGTTGTGGTGGGATGGATGGAGCTCAGCTTTTGTTCAGCTCGACTTCCAGGGCCGGGATGCAGGGCTGGGATACCTTTGGCACGGGTGTGAATGCATCTCCTCACGTTCAATACCATTTTGCAAGTGAGGAAGGTGCCTAATTGTGATTTATGCCTCCCTAAACCAGTGGCAGCTGGCTTTGGTTGCATTTGTTGCAGTCAGTCCCCTGTCAGCTGAAACAGGTCCCTCAGTACAAGTGCCTAAACACAAGGCTGTGTGTTTCACCCAGAACTCGCAAACTCTGCATGAACGCCACCGAGACTCCCTCTGTACCTGTCTTGTTTTCATTCCTGTGCTTTTGAAGTGCAAATGCAGGGCATAAAATAGTCCCCATGAAATGCAGTCACTTCCCTTGCCCAGGCTGGATTGGTAGCATGGCAACATCCTTGTGGAGACTTCCCAAGTGAGTAGGGATTTCCAGGGAAGTTGGTTTCAACGGGAGGAGTGGCAGTGATGCATGTTGGTGGCAAAACTCACCCTCAGGTTGCTTTGGTGCAGTGTTTTGTCTGACACACAGACCTGTGTAGAACTGCTGGCTCTGAACTTAACCAATTTCTTCCAGTCAGCTGTTGGACACGAATACCAATCCAAACTTTCTAAGCATTGCTCCCAAGTGGATTCGGTGAAAGGGTTTGGTGGCAAGTTTGGAGTACAAACCGATAGAGTTGACCAGGTGAGTGATTTCATCTCCTCCTGCAGCCACCCACAGTGGTTTATTTCTGCCTTTTGTACATAAAACTGCAAAATTCCAGTGCCCTAGGATGCTGGTGTGGGCTGCTCTTCCTGCTCTTTTTGAAGTGTAGCAGAAGCTGACGCTGACTGTTGTGGAGATGAATTACTGTTTAAAGCAGAGTAGAAAAAATCCCTCGTGGGAAATTGAGATGAGTTGAAAAGAAAGCTGAAAAGAGATGTTAAAATATCGCTTTTTTGGTGTTCCTTGACAAGGTCAGTGTGAATGCTATAGCAGGAGGGGTTTGGGGATGGTTTGTCCTGTATCTTAACGTGAGCTACTGGGCAGGATAATTAATGTCCAGCTCCGAGACTCCGTAACAATCCCTGCATGGAAATGCTGGATTTCTGTCATACTGAATTGCTGGACCTGGCAAGGCCAGACTGGAGTGTGCTGCTGGTACAATTTGCCTTGGCAAGGGAGGGCAAAACCCCTGGCCATGAACACATGCCCTAAATTACCATGCAAATGCATGTGGCCCATAAGTTAAATAGGTATTTATGCCCCCAGTCCAGAAGGTCAGAGCAGTATGGAAAGACACGGGAACTTGCCATGCTCTTTGTCCGCTGAAACGAGTGCAGTTTTTCTCCTAATGCCTAACTCTGTCACACATATCATTTTATTTCTCTTCCAGTCAGCTGTTGGGTTTGAATATCAGGGCAAAACTGAGAAGCATCCCTCCCAAAAAGGTAAAGTGGGGAGGTGGTCACCTCTGTGAGCACATTTTCTATAAAAAATAGAGTAGATTCCTTCACTGTACGGAAAGTACCTCGTTTAGTGAGACCTCTGCATGACATTCTCAATGAATCAAGTGGTGGGTTTGGTGGAACAGAAGAGGAAAAAATGAATTTCAGAGCAGTTTCATGAGTTGATGAGGGTTTAAGACAAGGAAATAGTGGGTCGTCAGGAGTCTTATTTTTCTTTCTTGAGTGAGGCTCAAGGACATGTTAGGAAGACTGGGAGTTGCTCTTTGCTGTATTGCACCCTGTTGGAAATGGGGAATAAATTTAATAGGAACCATCACAAGCTGTAGGACTGTTGCTTATCTTGTGTTTAAAATTAAACTGAGTTTTGTGTGCTAAAGCATTAATAATACTCCAGTTCTGACAATAACTTGTTTTTCCCCTCGATTGCTAGGCTGTGCTGTATCCATGACAAGTGCCTTCATGCTGTTTTTATTGTGCTTTACTCTCAATGCAGACTACTCAAGTGGTTTTGGTGGAAAATACGGAGTACAGGCTGACAGAGTGGACAAGAGTGCAGTGGGGTTTGATTACCAGGGGAAAACTGAGAAACACGACTCCCAGAAGGGTGAATAGACACACATGTGTTAGCAGGCTCCTTCCCTGATGCTGTAGGCACTGCCCATAGGCCCTGTTGTAAAATACTCATGGTTTACACCTCTTGCACTCCCAACCTGCTGAAAGGTAACGCTGGGTAAAATTTACGTTGCTGAAAAAAACCTCGACTTCTGAAAAACGAAACCTAAAAAAACCCCCATTGGTTCTGCCTGGTTTTAAGGGATGGTCCAGGGCACGTAGGTTTGTCTGGAGGCTTTTTACAGCTCCTTTTGAAAAGCTGTAAATCAAAGTATTCAGACCGTGAGCAGTTTAACCACCACAGAGAAGTGCTTCTAAAAGAATCAGCTGTTTGTGGGTTAAAATATTTATCAGTTAGCAGCATTTAGAGTTAAAATATTGTGTTGCTGGTCAGGTTTCCAGGCATATCTGATCAAAAATCGACCATTTTATTGAAAAATGGTGACAGTTTGCCACCTGTTTCCTGTTTATCCCAAAGAAATGTTTGCACTCTAGAAATGCTAACAAGGGGCAGGGGGTGTTTAAAAGCATCCAGGCTGTTGCTGACTTGGGTTTTGAAGTTCACTTTGCTCTAAGTGTCTTCAGAATTTAACCAAGGAGTCGAGCAGCTGAACTGCTGGTATTGCCCAGCAAAGTGCAATTTTCTTTTCCATCTTGGAGAGTGTATTCTGAAGGATTTCTGACTTCAGTGTCTGAAATCAAGTCTAACTGAGGATGTCAGTGCTTCTTTTAAAACATGATGTAATGCTAGCAGCCCTGATTATCACAATTTCTCAAGGTGATGATTTTGTTGCTGAACACTTATAAAAACTCTTCCCTCTTATCTTTAGATTACTCCAAGGGCTTTGGTGGTAAATACGGTGTCGACAAGGACAAAGTGGATAAAAGTGCTGTTGGCTTTGAATATCAAGGCAAAACGGAAAAACATGAATCACAGAAAGGTTTTTATTATCTTCTTTAAAAATAGCAGCTCAGACCCTTTCAAACCTGGGTAAAATGTTTTGTCAGTGGGGTTTTTTTGGGGGTGGGAGTTTTTATATTTTTTTTTTTTGTGGTAAATGTGTGTTTGCCCCGTGTGTATGTGCAGATTTTGGATCCCCTTAAATGAGTGAGTGTCTTATGAACAGGGCAGCCTTTCCCCTAACATGTTCCTGGTTTTTCTATTAACTGCAGTTGACAGCTACGAATTGCAATAATGTTTTCTGAAAACTTCACAGATTATGTAAAGGGCTTTGGAGGCAAGTTTGGCGTGCAGACAGACAGACAAGACAAGTGTGCCCTTGGCTGGGACCACCAGGAGAAAGTGCAGCTGCACGAGTCCCAGAAAGGTACCTCAGCTCTCAGTTCCTTGCTGTTCCTTCTGCCTCCCCTCCTGACCTCCTGTTGCCTGTGTGAGCCCTGCCCTGGTGCCTTTGGGCACAGCCTCACCCGAGCTGACGTGAGGCTCCTTTCCTGTGTCTGGGTTTTGCTGTCACTGGTTGAACTGGTGTCTGCAAAGCAGCTGACACCCAGCCCCTCAAAGTCCAGGCTCAGGGCTAAATTCTCCCTTTATGAACCTGCAAGTGGCCTGGATTATTTTCCTTTTTCAGTTGAGCTGTGCAAACCACAGGTTAGGAATTCCTTTCTACTTTCCACAAATAATTTTTCCCTTCTGGATTCTGTTGTGTAGATCCCTGTTTTCATGCAGGGGGAGTCTAAAATCAAGTGCAGTCCTTCCTCCTGGCCTGTGGGGTGCCTGTTCCTGTGAAACACTTGGTGCCCAGTATAGATACAACTTCCTGTAAAATACAGCTGTTGCTGCCCAGACCTCTGCCTGTCACTGCTCTGAACTTAAAGAAATTAATATTTTTAAGCAGTGAAATTAAAACTGTTCCCCAGAATATTGTTCTGTTGGGTGCTCCAGCAGATTTGTTGTGAGAGAATTACCTGAAGCCCTTTTTTCCTGTGCCATCCCTCATTTTATAACACCTATATATTTATATATGTAAATGGCTGTTCCCTAGGGAGCAGTAGGGAATGATCAGCTCCAAGCTGAAACCTTTTCTCCCTCAAGCTGTGTGGCAGCAGGAATATTCCTCCTTCCTTTAAGGAATATCTGGGGGGTGGTCTCTGTGGAGCCCATCTTCACACCTCTGTAAAAGTCAGCTCTCTGTACTGACGTTAACCATGCTGATGAAGGAAGCTCATTTGATTCTCTTGTATGTTTTGGTGTTTATTTTGTTTATTCTCTTGTATCTTTCGTTGTTTTGTTTGGGTGAACAAATTACCCGTGTGCCTGTGTTCATACCTTTGATCAAATGCAAGTGCGTTATGCAGTATGGATGAAAAATGTTGAGAAATGCTTTTTTTCTGTGACTTCAGAATGGTGTTCTTATATCTGATAAATCACCTCAAGTTGAGACTTTTTTCCAATTTACTTTTACAGCAGTGTCTTGAGATATTTCTTTTTTTTTCACCATCCAAGATTGCCGACAATTGAAAATATTGCAAAAATTATTTTGAGTGTCTCTGACTAAACGTCTTTATTTTCCTGCCTTGGTTTTAATGTATCCCATGTGGCTTTTTCAGACTATAAGAGTGGTTTCGGAGGGAAATTTGGTGTACAGACAGAAAGGCAGGACCCATCTGCTGTGGGGTTTGATTACAAGGAGAAACTAGCCAAGCATGAATCTCAACAAGGCACCGTTTTCACTTGTTACTTTCTTACCAGTGCGCAGCCACTTCTCACACGGTCTGAAATAGTTTTCTGAGTAGATCAACGCCAGGAATGTGCAGACACTTTCTTGCTCTTCTGTCCTTCCATGATCCAGCAGTTTTCTTCATTTTATCCTCAAAATATTACCTAAAGCAAGCCTGTGTTCAGGAAGCACCCAATGTTTAGTCAACAGCTCTGCAAAAATCCTGGGTTAGTTAATAGCTGTACGTGCAGTGTGATAACAACATTGTTGTTAGTATGATGTTAATGAAGTCAGTTTTAGAGACTAAATATAAAGTTTTGCCTGCATAAATGGGTGGGAAAATATTCGGATAAGGGCCATACGTGGAACCATTAGCAAGCAATGGGCTATGGCAGGATCATTTAGAAATGATTGCAGTCTTTGAAAGAAGTAGGGAATGTTTGTGGTTCTTGGGTGAGCAAATGCTGTTATAATGCTCTCTTTATTCATTGTGAAATAGTTGGGGTACAACCCATGAATTCCTGGTTTTCCGTTATCTTAAAGTGAGGAGTCTGGAGCAGGAAAATGTAAGTGTAGTGTATTTATTGTGGCTGAAAATACATACAAAGCTGAAGGACAGGAGGGTGTTCATTGGTAGCTGATATTTCCCTGTGCTGTAGTGACACATACTCAGTCTTTTAGAGCCCGAGTGCAAACACTGCAGTGGCTGGCAGGGAGAGCCAATGGTTTGGGGGCTCAGAGGAGCAGGGCTTGTATTCCAGGGATGGATAGGAAAGCCTGTCCGTGTAGAGAGTGTAAGGGCACATCCCTGCAGCTCACTGCCACCACAAAGAGGTGTTTTTCCAGCCACACACTCTTGCTGCTGCTGTCGTGCTGCTCTGGTGCTCCTCAGGCATTCCTCTGAGAGCACAAACCCACTCCTGTCCGGGTTTGTTTGTTGTTTTTTGTGTCACTGGTGAGTGAATCTGACTTGGGAGTGTGACAAGGGCTGGGGTCAGCACCAGCTGGGAGGAAGAGTGTGCAGCTCAGGGCTGGTGTGGGATAGCACAGCCCCCCCATTTCTGTGCTGGCGAGTTGCTTTAGGCAACTGAAGCTGGCCCGTGGAATTGCCCCTTTCCTTGCGTAGAGCAGGAGTTGCCACCAATGGCCTTAATATTCACTGGCTCAGTATCACAACCAAACTCAGTGGGATGAGAGATTTGGTGCATTTTCCTGCCATTCATAGAATTTACCAAGTTAAAGAGGAAAAAAAAAACCAAAACCAAAACACCTCTGTGGTCACCGAAGTCTCCTTGGAGCAAAGCGAAAATGGCTCAGGCTCCCCGATTACTGCAGAGGGCTCAGAATTGGTGCTGTCAAAGGCTGTGTTACAGAAGTGATGCATCAGAAGGGCTCCTCCCTTGCTCCTTGCTTGACCCCTGATCAATCCTCAGCTTCCTGTTTACTCAGGGAATGCATGTGGCCCACAGTCTGTCGTCTGCTGGTGTTCCTGAGGGCTCCTGGGCTTCTGTGTCCTCTCTGCATCCAAGTTGCATTTTCTCTGGTGGCTGTCACTGTGGCTCTGCATGCAGCTGAAATGGCTCTTTGCACCTGAGGTGGCTGTTTGCATTTGGCAGCAAGGCGGGAGGGGCACCGAACTCCCTGCTCTGACCTTTTCTGTCCTGCTTTTAGATTATTCCAAAGGATTTGGAGGGAAGTACGGCGTCCAGAAGGATCGGATGGACAAGGTAGGTTCCTTCCGAGAGCCGTGACTTCAGTAGTCTGTGGGGACGGAGAACACCCTGGTTAGATCTGCACTGCTCAGTTCTCTGTTTCTGGACACTTCTCCAGTCTAAGAGCAGAGTTTTGTGCTTTTCTAAACCTTTGAAAAGCAAATTTATACACACAGAGCTGATGCCAGCTTATGTGGATTAGAACAGCAACAGCTACACAATGTATGTTTAGGGTATTGCCTTGGTTTTGGTTCTGATGAGCCACTCATAAACTTTTTTTTTTTAATTAATAGGATTTTGATGTGTTTAGAACTGCCCCTGAAGATTAATTCTTTCTAGTTTGATTTGCAGAAAGGATTATTCTGTTTGTCAAGTTTTGATTCTTCTTGATTTGGTTTTGATGTTCTGCAAAAAGCCCTAGGGACGGTATCACAGTAAAATGCCTCCGATTGAGGCTGTGTGAATGTCTTCATGAGTTTGTGGGGGTTTCTACATGGATCCTTTTTGTCCTTACTGACAGAATGCAGCAACTTTTGAAGATATTGAGAAACCAGCATCAACTTATCAGAAGACCAAGCCAGTAGAAGCTGGTAAGGCTTTGGCCCTAAATCCTTTCTTTGGAGGTGATAATGTCCAGAATCCTGGGATATCGATGTAGTAAGTGCTGAGTAAGGATCATCCAGAGGGAACTGCTGCATTTGCAGCTCCTTAGCAGCCTCTGATACTCTGCCTTCCTCCTTCAGAGGTTGTTTTGCTTTGTTCCAGTTTGTTTTTTCTCTTGAGGCTCATCAGAGTTAAGGAAGGGAGAATAAAAAGCATGAGAATAAGGAAGGAATAAGGGAGAATGAACTGTGTAGGGCAGTGGTGGGGGCTGTACCATGAAGGAGAGGAGGGAGAAGCATTACAGAGGGTTTTTTGGAAGAGAAATGTGGTGCCCAAGAGGTTTGGGCTGGGAAGGGGGAGGAAGAAAGAGAGATAGAAGGACTTCCCCGACTGGACTGTGAGCTCAGAGGACAGAAAAGCAGAAATTTGTAGCGAATCCTCATTCCAGTCCACCTTCATATAGAACCTGAGACATGATTTGACTTGAATTCTTTTCCTCACCACAGTTGCTAATAAAACAAGCAGCATCCGAGCTAACTTTGAGAACCTGGCCAAGGAGAAGGAGCAGGAAGACCGAAGGAAGGCAGAAGCTGAGCGAGCCCAAAGAATGGCCAGGGAGAAGCAAGAACAGGAGGAGGCTCGGAGGAAACTGGAGGTCAGTAAGATTCAAATCCCACTGGAGCAGCCTGGTTTCAGTGCAGTGCTGGGAGAAAAGGGAATCTTTGAGAAAAGGTGTTTTCCTTCTTTCCAGCTGGGCTTTGAAGCTCCAAGTGTGTGTTTGTGCCTGTGCTTCAGCTATGTGTGACTCCAGCCCGGCCTTTTCCTCCTGTACTTCTGCCTTTTGGCAGTCCCAGATCCTCTTTGGGCACGGAGGAGCTCATGAGGGGAGAGCTTTGTGGTCCCCCAGAGGCCCTGCATGTTGAAGAGATTTAACCCCGTGGTGACAGCTGGTGATGCTGTTCCTTTGGGATCAGTGTTTTGGGCAACGGAGGTGGTGCAGCACACGGTCAGGAGATTAGGGGAAGATAATCTTCCCAATGTTAATGGAATCTTAGTTAGGGAATTAAAAACATGAGTTTAGCATTGGCATGGGTAAAAGCTTCATGATTTTTGTGTTATTCATAAGCAAGATAATTCCGGGACATGTTCAGTCAGAAACTGCATCTTATCTGCTTTATGGAATTTACATATTTGTTTATATTAGTTTATGTTAGAGGAGACTAAGGCTTGATGTAACTAATTTGTTTTAAGAGTATGAAAAAGTGCCTGGTAGGCTCTCTTCCTCTAAAGTGGTTGCTTTTTTTTCCTGCTTAATTTTTTATTTTTTCTTACTTTCCCTTTTTCTCTCCTCACCTATTTTGCCTTATGGCATCACAATGTGCAGTGTGAGCATATGTTCACTGCAGAGATGTGTCACAGGCTGAATGGGAGCTCATCCTTGTGCATCAGTCTAATGGCTGCCTTTCCTCCATGTGGACTTTTAATACCTTCCCCCAAACATTCCTGGGGTTTCTTTACTGTGCCAGAGAAGAGCTGGGAGAGGAAGAGGTCGTGGAATGGTTTAGGTTGGAAGGGACCTTAACTGCTATGTCTTTTTGGTTTTATTCCTTTGTGATCTCAGGAATTACATTATTTCTTTACTGGTATTTTTGCTGTAAGTGTGGGTTAAATCCAAGCCATTTTGCTGGATTTTTTTTGTGTGTTTCATCAAGGATTCTGTTGCCTGGACACATTTGAAGTTTTTCCCCCAAAGCTGGTATTTAAATTTCCCCGTAACCAGATGATTAATGTTCTTACAGCCTGAACGTCTCCATGGTTAATTGTGGGATTCTGCAGGCACAGAGACGGGGGGATGAGGTTGAGGGGAACTGAAATGGCACTGCTGGCACTGCCCCTTGCTCCACGCTGAGCACGGGAAGGGCAGGGACGTGCTCCACACCATCCACAGGCAGTGCAAAGGGCAGGGATGGACTTTGACTGGAGCGAGCTTTATTTCTGTCAGTGAACTTCTTCACACCAAAGGATAAAGCCTCACTCTCAGAGGGTATGTGGGCACACACACTCCCACCTTGGGAATGTGCATATGGACTGTGTTCCTCCCAGAGCCCTGCTTGCTGGTAATCCTCGCTCTGGTTTGCTTCTCACAACTGTCACACAGTCAAGGAGTGCTCAGGGAGCTCTTCTTTGGTGGCTGGGTTGAGTCAGTGCTGCCTCACGATTGCACCGTGCTCTGCTGCCTTGGAAGAAAGGCAGGATGCTCTTTCACACGGAGCGTTTCGCTGTGGAACAAAACCCAGCCTGAGGGGAGCCATGCAATTTAAATGTTTTATGGCAATTACGCTGTGTCTATCCTAAACTATCATCTGGATTGCAGACCCATTTCCTAGGACAAATTAGTCAAACTGTTGCCACGTTTGACATCATTAATGGATTGATACTGCTTAATTTGTCCCCAAACCTAGGTTTGACTTCTAAGAATCACTTTGCTGCTGCCTTTTTATCTTTTTTATCTGTAGCACACGAGTTAAAAGTGGGGGAGGGTTTGCATCAGGAGAGACTCTTTCCAAAAAGCACAGCACTAAGCTTTGAATTGTCTTCAAAGCTGGCTCTGCTCTCAAGACACGCTTTGCTTTCTTTGTTAGATGTATTTTTTTCTCAGCTGTGACAAGCAAAGGAAAGGAAGAATTTTTTGGAGCACAGTCCTCTACCACTTCATCTCTGTACTGCCATTTCTCCTGAGAACCCTCTGGTGTTACAGCTTGATGGGCCTAAACTACTGGAGTGCACAGATTCCCATTGCACACATCCTCTGTTCCTTTTTTCAATGAAGAAGACAGTTTGGCCCTGGATTCTTGGTTTTCTTTTCCCCTGTGGTAAAGAGAGGCAAAATGAAAGTTACCTGTTGAAATAGTTACCTTTTTTTGTGTCATGTGAGCAACACAGCATTTCTTGCACTTCGGCGTCCTGCCTCCCTAATGAGTGGCTTTCCAAGGATTGTGGAATTGCCCTGTGATTCACAGGTGGGATGGCACAGCATGAAGCACTTGAGGGCCAGAACGGATCCACGTTCTTTGTGTCACAGAACACAGTAGCAATACTGCTTTTATTTCTGCCACATCTCTTAACTCCTCTGAACATTTGAATCCTGCACTGTCACTGTGTAGGACCCGCTTTTATCTGAGCTAATCAGGCCTTTGCCTTGGCAGGGTGTTTTGCAGACCTGCCAGAGCTTGCAGGACCATTTCTCATCAAAGGCAGGGCATCAGTTGTGCACCCAGAACGTGTGTGGGCTTCGGGTTCTTTAGAAATGGGACATGAGGCCCAGCCAGCTGATGAGCAGAATGAATACACTGAGCACCAAAGCCCAGCAGCTCCTGTGGGGATGGGCCAAACAACACTGGTACTCTGTGTTTAAACACAGGCATGCACATGTGCCGTGGGGTTTTTGTTTCTTCCCTTTTTTCTCGTCTCCTTTGCTGCATTTCTGATGCTCTGCTCAGCCCAGTCCCCCTGTGAGCACAGCAGTTTATTGCAGGATTTGCTGCCTGTCCTTCATTCTGCAGGGTTGTCTCTTGGTCACATCATCAGTGACTGAACTGCACTGACGCTTTCCTTTCCCCTGGATTTAGGAGCAAGCCAAAGCCAAGAAGCAGACGCCCCCGGCCTCTCCTGTCTCGCAGGTGGCGGAGCAGAAGGCGCCCTCCAGCCCGCTCTACGAGGTGCGTTGGGATCGCCTTCGGGACGCGGGTTTTGATCCCGAGCGTGGGAACCTCTTCACAAAACCCTGACACAGCTCCCCTGTCTTCCTGCAGGATGCAGTTTCCTACGAGGCAGGCTCAGCCTACAAGAGCTCCAGCCCATCCTACCCCGCTGCCCGGGAGCCAGAGGCTGGCTACAAAGCGGCAGAGCCGGACTACCAGGAAGCAGTGAGCCAGCGGGAGGCGGAGTACGAGCCAGAGACTGTCTATGAGGTGGCAGGAGCAGCAGACCACTACCAAGCAGGTTTGTTTCTCACAGCAAACCCCTTAAAATTAGGATTATTTCCTTGTGCAGGAGCTTAGCGAGCAGTGGTGCTGACAGCACTCTGTCCTAGTTTTCTAAACGCTCAGTCTGATGAGACTTTCTGCGTTCCCCACCAACAAACTTTAATTAGGAAATCAGTGTACGGCTGCAGGAAGGTGTCGAAGTTACTTAATTTTTGTGAGATGATGTTGCAGTAATTACAGTGCTCTCCAGGGCCTCAGTTCAAAAAGAAATTCAGGGGTAACCATTCCCACCCCGTGGAATGTAGCTCGACATGAGAAGAAAGCACCGAGCTGGAGATTAAACGTGTGCCGAGCCAGCAAAAAAATCCAATCAACAATTCTTGGAGTTTGAAATTGATGTGTTGCGTTCTGTGCCTGTGAGGGAGCAGAGTAGGGATCTGTGAAACTGCAAGAGTCAGGTTCTTTTGAATTCCTGGGTTTTTCTCACCTCTTCTGGTTACTAAATGAGGTGTGAAGACTGAACCTGCTCTGGTACAAAAACTGGGAGTTTGAAACAGGCCCCTTTCTGCCTCCCCACCATGCACCACTTGTATTAATTACTCTCTTACACGGTGATCCTGGGCTCAGCTGTCCTGTCATATTTTACAGGAGCAGTACAGGGCTGATCGTTTTTATGCAGTCCTGTACCAAATGTCTCTTGTAAATGCTTCCTTTCATGCCTCAGTTGCGTGTGATTTAGGGAAAAACTCCACGCAGAGGGAATGGCAGCACTGCTGAAACCTAGCATGGGTTGCTCCCTGCTTCCCGTGCGGGTTAGCAGTGCAGCTGAAGGAGAAGCACCTCAGAAAAGAACTGAGGGTGATAATGTGCTTCGTGCTTTAATTGTTCTCCTCTCCTCTCCTCAGAAGAAAATGCGTACGATGAGTATGAAAATGAACTTGGGATCACAGCCATAGCCCTTTACGATTACCAAGCTGGTGAGCAAAGCTCTCGTTTTCACCCTTTGCCTTTGGAAACTCTGCTCTGCACCAGATCAATCTGGATTTTTTCCTTTGCCTTTTTATGTCCCTTGTAGTGGCAAACGGAAAGTCAGGGATTTGGGGGTTTAACAACAGCGCGGGGACGCTTGCGCGAGTCGCTGGGTGCCGTTTGTGGGAGCGGTGGGAGTTTCCAAGCAGCTCTTTGACCCCAGTGCTGGGGCTGCTGAGAGGCTGTGTTTGTGCGAGCGCTGACCCTGTCGGGCTCTCCCTGCAGCGGGCGACGACGAGATCTCCTTCGACCCCGACGACATCATCACCAACATCGAGATGATCGACGACGGCTGGTGGCGGGGGGTGTGCAAGGGCCGCTACGGCCTCTTCCCCGCCAACTACGTGGAGCTCAGGCAGTAGGGGCTCCCGCTGCTGCTGATGCCTTAATTCCCCAGTCCACACACACACACGACTTCTCACACTACAGACCACGAGGCTTTCCCGAGGATGGAGGGGGTATAGACATATGGCTTTTATATTTAATACTTTGCTGATGCTTTTTAAAATGTTTATGCCACAGAAATCGCTAATATATTGTAACTACTCCGTCTGTCACCGAGGCTCTTGGGGTTTATTTTCATCGGGAAACGTTTCTTCTCTGCCAAATTAGCCAAGGCTTTTGGAGGACAGGTAGCTGTCTGCTGTAATATTGCATGTTTTACTCCTAAGCGAGCTGATTTACTCAAGTGTTCGAGTCTAGTTAGTCTTCCACTAAGCGTTTGCAGCTGAGAAAGTCATGGCTATGCAGGTTGTTTGCATTTCCACCAAGTGGGGAGGACTGGGGAGGTGCAGAGTTGGGGGTTTTTTTCTTTTCTTTTTTTTCTTTTCTTTCTTTTCTTTTCCAGATAGTGCTTGAAAAAAACCAGAGAAAATGTTTGAAAGTCGCAGCTAATGGCAATTAATCATGTACTGTCCAATATTTATGGAATATTAATGTTATGAAGGAAACAGTCTGGTACTTTTTCCGTCTCTTTTAAAGCGAAGTTCCTTGGCTCTTGAATTAATTTTTTTTTTCCTCTTTTTTAATTATTTTTTCTTGGTCCTTCTCCTCCTGCTCATGTTATCCCAGAGGAGGGATAACAAACTCTCTGGCGCTGATTGTCCCAAATTCCTTTACTTTTTTGGTTTTGCTTCATCCTCCTCTTTTCCCAGGAAAACTTTGGAAAAGTTACTGTGCAAGTGTTCAGTCTCCCAGGGAGATTCCTGCTTGTTCAGAAGGACACTGCCATCCAGGCCTGCAGGAACATTCCCACTGCTTTAAATGGGAGGAGGAGGCAGGAGGGGTGGGGTTGCAGCTGTGTTCTGTGTGCAGTGCATCCGTGCTCACACGAGGAAGGGCCTGCTGTGCAGCAGTGACGTTTCATGGAACCATTTTCGAGTCAAGGAATGTTGATAATTGGATTTGAAACCCATGTGAGTGATCTCCATTTTTAAACCAGAGACTTTTTTTTTTTTTGTATGTTCAACAGAAACTGCCAGTGCTGTTCTACTAAACAACACAATTAAACCTGTTTGGTTTGTTTTTTGGGTTTGTTTTTTTTTTTTTTTTTGCCAAAACTGAAATTCCTGTCGCTCTAGAAAGCTGACCACTGCAGATTTAGGGTCCCTACCAAAGATAGCAAGTTGCATCCAGTAGTGCACGTGTTCAATGTCTGTACTGTCTGTTTCCACCTTCTGATCAAAAGGAAAATGGCAAATCTGGTGTAGCAGCCTAGAAAGAAGGCAAGGAATTCTTACTGACTCTGAATTTGGACCAATGGAATGCAGAGGGCCTGTACCCAGTGGTGAAAGGTACGGTGTACCAAGGAAGAAGGCATCATGCTGAACCAGTTCTTGGATGGTTGGGACAATCCTTCATGAATGTCACACGTGTGTCATGATGATTATTACTATTTTTTTTTCTCCTTTCCATGGTCTCATATCTGTGTTGTATTTGCATTACTAGGGTTGGGTTTTATATGCAGTTTATTTTATCCAATTTTGCATAGAACACCTCATAGGGATATGATTTTTGTAAATTAAATATTCAATAAACTTTTTGAACCATTTGCATGGAATTTTTTTTTATTTTATGATTTTCTTTTGAAAAATCTCAGCATCAGGCTCAGCTTTGGCTTTTGTTTTATGTGCCTGTTACTTCTGCTACAGGCACCAGCGAGCTGTGGGGTTTGTGGCTGCTCCTGGATTTTGGGAATGCTGGGGGCAGCGGGGCCCTGAGCGCTCTCGCAAACACAGCCGTGGGTTACATCAAATAAACTCCTCCATCCCTTTAAAGCTGTTCCGCTCTTGGTCATGGCAGGGTGGGTCCTTCCCGAGGCTTTGCTCCTCTCAGTCCTGCCTTGCTGCCCAGATTTTTACAGTTCTAAGCCTGAGCTTCTCTGGGAATCTGGTGCTTGATGCGCCACTGGAAACGCCGAGGAAGAAAATCCCAACAGCCTTTTTTTGATTCTTTGTGCTGCTGATTATTGATGCTGCTCGTTGTTCATGGATTGCCTCACCTCATGGGGAAGGCTTCGTGGAGTGAAATTCTCAGTCATGAGACGCCCTTGGCTGGCCCAGGCTGCTGTTGGCTGTTGATTTTGAATTTAAAGAGATTTTCAATAGCAAGAATCAACCAAACTGGGTTTGGTTTTTGGTTTTTTTTACTTTTAACCAGCGAAGAGGAGCAGGAGTTGGGGGAAATCACCAAGTGAAGCACAGGGAACATCCCCGAGTGGTGTTTTGGCTTTGCAAATGCAGACTTGAAGCCACCTGTGATTTTCTGAGACACTCCGTCTGCACCAGGAGCTTCCCCAGCGCAGCCCATGGATGTTGAGTACTCCAAGTCAGCTCCTGCTGGGGTGAAGTTCAAGACCTCCTCCCCTTGCTGCGGGCTTTTCCTTGTTGGAAAGGGATGTGGAGCCCCCCAAACCCAGGCTGCAGTAGTGTCCACTTCTATCAAGAGGGTGCTCGTGGCGTGGTGCTGCATTCGTGCTACATCTGAAGAGGCTTCTTCAAATTCCTCTCACGTTGAGCACGTTTCTACAGGAGCTGCTGCAAAGTTCCTCGGTGAAAGAGAAATGGATACATTAATCCATGGGAAAAGAGCAAGAATCGATCGATCTCGAGGCCAAGTGTAGAGTACTGCCCTGGATGGCTTCCAGAAAGGGAATTTGGATTGATCAAAGCAGCTTCACTTGACAGATTTGTCCCAGGATCCAGGAAACTGGAACAGAAAAAGAGGCACCGCATCTTCCACTGCCTGGGAACTGCCTCACGTGCGGCAAGGCAACCCTGAGGAGGAGTGTGGTGCTCTGGAACAGCTTCCCCAAAACCAGGGTCTAATGGCCAGGTGGAGTCAGGCAAAATGGATTAAATAATTACTTTAAAGTCACAAAAAATGTAAATCATCTGTTTCAGCTCTTTCTAGCAGAATTCCCACTATGAATGAAGATGATGATCTTCAGAGAGCTGGGCTCACATGGCTTCCCAGGCCGGTGTTTGCCATTCCCAGTGCCAGATTTTGCCTTCCAGAAGTTTCAGGCGGTGCAGCAAAAATGCACCGTGACAGAGGTACTGAAATTCAAAGCTAAGCAGGATTTGTTAATTCTCTGGCCTGCAGACCCCACTGCACGAGGAGGAGGAGTCCTAAGCAAGGAATAAACACCAGGCTGGGGCGAGTCCGGAGCTGGGACATCGCTGGGAATCTCATTCAGTTGGATTTTCTGTTAGGAGGTCTGGAAGGCCCAGAGAAGCTTTGGAGAATCTCTGTGATTTGCTTTCCTGCCTCCCCAGCGTGGTAATTATCGCCACCAGTAATTATTGGCCTTTCTTTGAAAGCAAAGCACAGACAGACTGGCCACGGGTAGGTCAGCAGGAGTACAAAGACATTCCCAAAACAGCCTTTTGTTGGATCTTGGACGGGGCTCAGCATTTGCTGACGCTTTGGAAGGGAGGGAGCTGTTCCCTGCCAGATCCAGAGCCGGGAGCAGCTCTTTGTTCCGTGGGTGGCTTCACCCTCCCGAGCACCACTCGCAGGGCTCTCGTGTTTCACACCAGAGCCGGGGGCAGCCAGGTCACCCCGAATAAACGGGGGGGTGCCTCTGTGGGCACGGTCAGCCAAGTGAGAGAGGTGGGAGGGGTCAGTTCTGCGGCCAGGCATCCCTTCCCTGGGTGCTGGGCATCCCTTCCCGGGTGCTGGGTGTCCTTTTCCGGGCGCTGGGTGTCCTTTCCCAGGTGCTGGGCATTCTTTCCCAGGTACTGGGCATCCTTTCCCTGGTGCTGGGCGTCCTTTCCCAGGTGCTGGGTGCCCTTTCCCAGGTGCTGGGCATCCCTTCCCAGGTGCTGGGTGTCCTTTCCCAGGTGCTGGGTGTCCTTTCCCAGGTGCTGGGTGCCCTTTCCCAAGTGCTGGGCATCCCTTCCCAGGTGCTGGGTGTCCTTTCCCGGGTGCTGGGCATCCTTTCCCGGGCGCTGGGCATCCTTTCCTGGGTGCTGGGTGCCCTTTCCCGGGTGCTGGGTGTCCTTTCCTCGCTCACTCCCCTCAGCAGCGTGTGTTCATTTAATCAGGTGCTCATTCACACTCGTCCTGCTCCTGCCACACGTTGTTACTGGTCCAGCATCCCTGCTCCTCCGTGCCAGGCAGCCCTGGACACTGGCACATCCCAGCCTGGGAAGTAGCTCGAGTTCAAGATCAATTATTATTGAAATTATTTAGAATCATTTAATTATTGAAAAGCCACGGAGATGTGGCACTTGGGGACGTGGTTTGGTGGAGGCCTTGGCAGCGCTTGGGGGAACGGGTGATCTGAGAGGACTTTCCCAACCTAAACAATTTTCTGATTGTTCCCAGGCACAGAGGGTGCTATTACAATTCCTGGAAAAATATAAGCTACCATCTTACCCCGAATTCATCTGCATGGCAGCTACGAAATAAATTAAAATTCCTAATTAACCAAGCCTCTCATGGCTCTGCCTCCCTTGTGTTTGCAGAAAACTTGTAGGTGGTCAACAAAGCACTGATAAAAACAAAGGCCATCAAAACCTCAGCCTCAAACACAGCCTGGGAGTGTGTGAAATATGTGACAAGATTTCTCTACTAAATACTGGGTGTTGTTTCCAGTGCAGTCTGGAAACACATCCTCCAGTGAGTTCATTCTGCCCGAGTGCTGCTGCTCTTAAAATTGCTGCTGGTTTGCACTGGAACCACCTTTTCCTTCTGCGAAGCCCAGATGTCAGTCTTGGCCTTTGGCTTTTGTAGCTGATCAACTGCAGACAAATCCAAGTGTTCTTGTGTTTAGATTGGATTTCATGAGGGAAAAATATGGAATTTCATCAGTCCAGGAAGAACAAGAGACCAGTCAGGGAAAAGAAGGTGTCCTGAGTATAAAAAAAAATAAGGCAGCAGTGCAACAAAAATATTCAACAGCTCTTAGACTTAAACCCCAGACTAACCAGAATGAGCTGGGCTTATTTCTGTGGGAGGTTTTATTTGAGCCTCCATTGACACTGCCGGGATAAAACTGGGTCTTGTAATAAACCAAAAAACCTCCAATAATGAGATAAAACTTGTGTTTTCAGTACTGGAAATGGGCAATACAATGGAATATTGGCACAGTCCGCTGGTGTCCTTGCAGGTGACCTTGCTGCCCTTTAGGGGACAGTGAATCATCCACAACCACACATTTGTTTCTGGTTTGTTTTAATGAATATTGGTTTTGCCTTTCAAATATCTGAAATTCCTCACAGGGTTTCTTACTGTGGTTAATTAGACAGTTTTTAACCAATCTGATGGAGCATCCTTTGGTTAGAACATTTCCTTTATCTGTTATCTAATAATGGGGGAAAAGGGGGGGAAAAAAGGAAATTAATGTGTTTTGCTGAAGATTTTAGGCTTTACAGAAACTGCTCTAAATTTTCTGCTGTCCTTGCAGACAAGCTGAATAAATGCCCCAATGGTATTTAGCTGTTTTCTTTCTTTCTTTCTTTCTTTCTTTCTTTCTTTCTTTCTT
>VZTA01029346.1:261139-447240 GCA_013398855.1 Mohoua ochrocephala
TCTCTTTCTTTCCCTTTTTTTCTTTCTTTCTTTCTTTTTTTTTAAAAAAAAAGAACAAAACAAGCCACGAAAACAAACAGAACCTGAAGGTAAGGACTAAATGGCGTTTGTTAGCAGGAGCCCTGGGCCTTGTGTAACCTTGAATTTAATCCCTGAGGAGTTGCAGATCACTGATGTATTTGATTTGTTTTATTGCACCTATTTTGTGCTGCAGAGCTGTGCAGAGGTGGAAATTTTGTCTTTCCTGAACAAACTGTTGCCCCTTTTCCCAGGAGTTTATTCATGCTGCAGCCAGGCTTTAGGTTTGGCATCTTTTAGGTGAAATATCCCAGAGCTTCATCTGGTGCTTCAGTGTTCATCTAATTAATAGTTTTTGATAGAATCATAGAACCCTGGAATGGTTTGGGTTGGGAGGCACCTTAAAACTCCTCTCATTCCCCTCCCCTGCCATGGGCAGGGCCACCTTCCACCAGCCCAGGCTGCTCCAGGAAAGGGGGCCGGGATCCCTCCATCTCATTTTTCCCAGCCCACAGCTTGGGCAGGAGAGTTCACAGGAAGGTGCCCCGGGACAAACTGCGGGCCATGAGAAACAAATCCCAGGCTGCTCCTTGCAGGACACCCCAGCACAGCCTCCTTCTCCTCCCCTTTGGGCTCCCTCCCGGTTTCCAGCCTGGATCCATCCCCCGCTGGTGACGGGTCCTTCCAGCGCCAACATTCCCTTCATTTACCCCCCTCCCCGGCAGCTCAGCCCCCACGTCAGGGGGAACATCAGACACCTCCTTCCAGCCTCCCATTCCCGGCCAAACAGAGCGAGTCCTTCCCAGCCCTGCTCCAAGCCCCCATTCCCAGCACAGGGGCCGATTCCCACCCTTATCCCGCTGCTCCCGCTGCTGCCGAGCTCCCCTGAACGCCCTCCAGCCCCTCACACCGGGAGGGATTTATTCCTTGTTCCAACTTCCTTGCCTTTTTGTGCGGCTGGGTATCGTGCACGTCTTTACCAAGCCAAACTTCTCTTCTTCCCCGTCCCCTCCGACAGAGCGGTCCCGTGGAACTCCAGGCGGGATTCTCCGCTCGCCGTGTGCGGTTACAAGCGAATTTTCCCCGTTCCCGTGGCTCGGGGCTCTCCAGCGGATCTTCCCCGGGACGAACCAGCCCGGCCCCAGCAGGAGCAGGCAGCACACGCGGGACGAGCTCTGCCGGCGGTGGCTCTGCCCCCAAGGGTCGCGGAGCAGCACCAAGGGCAGCGGCTGGAGCGGGGATGCGCCCAGGGGACAGAACCAAAGGTGTGTCCGTGGTGTGCCGTGAATGCACAGGGAGGGGAGGAATTGGCCTCTGGAAGAAAACTCCTTCCCTAAGAACTGCACGGTAGCGCAGGGAAGTCACCCGCCCTTGCTTTGTGTCTTCTCTGTGATGCAGAGAACGAGCATTTTTGGGGATTTCCCATGACCTCAGGTGACGTGCTCACCTGTCAATGTCTGTCACCGGGGCACCGAAAGCCTCACGGGCGAGCCAGCTGAGCCCAGGGAACGCTGCACACGCTAAAGCTGACACCCGCTGCTCGGAAAAGAAAGAAAATTGCTGAGACAGAGCAAATGGAGAGCAGGGCACGCAGCACAGCTTGAGTAAAAACAAAATTCTAACCACGAAGAGTATTTCCTTGCACGGTTTTGCACAATTTGACTGTGCCCAGACCAAAATGA
The DNA here is from genome assembly GCA_013398855.1 of Mohoua ochrocephala. Classification (NCBI taxonomy): domain Eukaryota; kingdom Metazoa; phylum Chordata; class Aves; order Passeriformes; family Acanthizidae; genus Mohoua; species Mohoua ochrocephala. Next base: position 262,840 of record VZTA01029346.1, read on the forward strand.
AGTGATCGTTGCTCCCTTGTCGGCACCGTGACAAGTAAATGGTAAGTGATAAATACATCGATAAAAAAGAAAAGAAAATGCTGAGTGAGTTCTGTCTCAGCCCCCTTTCTGCCTGATCTCCTGGAGCTCTCACCTCTCACCCTTGCCGCTGCAGGTCTGACCCCCAAGGAGACCCCAAGCTGCGCCACAGGGTCACGACAAAAGGACAAAAGGATGGCAGAGCCCCAGCAGCTCCTCACTCGGGATGTTCCAGGGGTGGCTTGGGTGGGGAGAGCCAGGCTTGGCCATCCCCAGAACCCAGAGAACGCCCAGAGACCCCGAGGTGACGGGAGAACCCCAGTGGAAAAGAACCCATTCAAACATGAGGGAGATTTTGAGGTTTCTGTATATTGTATTCTCTTCAGATTTCCAAAGCAAACAGGTACACGGCGACATTGATTCCAGTACAGGTTTAAGCACATGCAACACTGGTGTCCTATCTGTACATTGATTTCTAAGGCTGCCCAAGGACCTTTACATTGAAAGCATACAAGAACTCACACACACGTGCACGGATTCCTCCTGGCATCAGTCCTGAGGAAAAAAACAACTGGAATTTTACTGGAGAAACCAAACTTCAGCACTGCAAGCGCATCTGGGAAATCCCCCCCGGCCCAGCTGTTCTGAACTGCTCCCTAACCTCAAAACCCGCTTTTATTTTCACCATTTGGAGCTGAACAGGCTGTTGTTCATCAGGTTGTAGCGTCAGAAATGGTTCAAAACAGTCCAAGGTTTACAGTACTGGAGACAGAACCTATATTCCCGTTAGAAACCATGCCGGATGCAGATGAAGTACCACATGGAGATGCTGACGTTCAAAACAGAAAACTGGGAAAACATAAGCACGGAGAGACCAGGAAACACATCAAAGACTCCTCGTTCGTGTATAATTGGTGTAATTATACAGTCAGCCTTTCTGTGGCTTAAGTACTCAGGCCAACCTAAGGAACAACAATACAAAATTTTCTAAAACGGCTTCTCGTAGAAAGAATGACAGCTGTTGAAAGTAAATAAATAAGTATTTGAAAAGGTCTGCTATTGCTCTGAGACAGTGTCCGTCAGGTTCCACTAGATGTCAGTGGCACAGAACCGGTTTGGGGCGGACTTAATGGCATTAAGTCCACTCGGTTTAGTTATTGATCACCGCTACCTCGTCTGTGAAACACAGCCCCCGCCAGCTGTACCAACCACCCAGGATTTATGGCAGTGAACTGAACCCAAAATAACAGTCTCGTCTCATTGCTTTTCCCCCTCTCGCTCGCTCGATTTGAACAGAAGGCTCGAAATCAGGCTCGCAATGCCAAAAAAGTGGCGAGATAAGGTCAGGATCACTGCGGTTCCTCAGCTTTGCCCAAAGCAGTGACACGGAGCTCACCCCGACCCCCAGCACTCTCTGTTTGTCAGGTACTGAACACCTTGAAGATAAAGCTTTTTATGTGAAATACAGTGTAGCTGATCCAGGTGGGAAATTATAAGGCACGTACAATTTTTTTTTTTGTTGGTTTTTTTCTTTTTTTTCCTTTTTTTTTTTTTTCTGAAAAACACACATTCTGAAGCGTTGTTGCAATCGTGCTACTCTGGGTGGCCCAGCCAAGGACAGAGGGGATGAAAGTCCACGAAATGCAGGAAAATACAGAGGGGGGAGGAAAAAAAAATACAGAAAAAAAATACAGAAACCAAAGAATAAAGCAGAACACATCGATACAATGTACACAACGACAGCAATGATCAACTCTTCTCATTTCTTTGGCCAACAAGCAGTGACAATTGCAAAGCATTCTTTGTTTTGCACTGGAAAATACCTGACTTTATTTGGATACACAGATGTTTAGCACTGGATTGCCACAATACCTGAAATAAGTAAATTTAAAAAAAAGAAACAAAACAAACCCAGACAGGCTGGTTCTCATCTACGTTTTTTAACAAAACAAAGCTGCCAAGTAATTGTTGTTGGGAAATCATGAGAGAAATAACAACAGGGGGCTACAAAAGGATGAGCTAAACGACAGCTGAGAAGAGAATCGTAGTTAAGGAACATATGAAACCAAATGGCAACAGTTCTAGGCATTTATTCCAATATCTTAGAAAATAAAAATAAAAAATACTCTTCATTGCATCACCATTTAAAGATAGAAAAACAAATCTTTAACTTAAGCCAAAAGAAGACGTGAATCGTTTCCTCGTTTTTTGTTTTGTTTTTGTTTTTTGTTTTTTTTTTTCCATTCGCAGCCTTGTTTATTCACAGTACAAACAGAGCTGGTACAGATTTCAAAGTCACAAGATGCACAAAGTCGGACAAGGAGCACTGTTCCCTTCTCCCCTCTGCAAAGCTGCTCTGCCCTAGAGAAACTCCAGCCCCCCGAGTGAAAGAAAAACCCCAAACCCCCACTTTTCGAGTGCCTCGTGGGCCGGCAGAGCAGCCCCGGAGCGCTGGGAGCAGCAGCAGCAGCAGCAGCACTAAAGCCCGGGGCGCGCCTTCCCAGCGCACGCTCAGCCAGCACAAAGAACATTCCGCGGAGTTCGGAATTCCACCTTAAGGCAAAAAAAAAATTATCAGGTAATGCAGTTTTCTACCTCTCCCCTTCAAAAGTTTCCTGCTTTTCCAGATTTCAAAGCGTGACCCCTGAAATTCAGTAAATGGACGGAACATTCGGCATAAGGAATGCTTTAACCAAAAAAAAAAAAAAAAAAAGAGGAGGAATAAACAGGAAATGCTTTTCCCAACAATAAATCAATAATTTTCCCTTAGTTCTATCTACATTTTGTTAAAGCATTTTATGCGTTTTCAGTAACAAATTGCAACTTTTTTTTGGCAACTTATTATTTTTTTTTCTTTTTTAATAAAAATCCAGACAGTGTTCTCTGTTTGCAATCAGAACCACACCCTTAGTGCAATATTATATTTATTTCTTACAGTAATTTTGGTTGCCATACAAGAGTATTAAGGATTGGGGAAAAGTGCAAGTTACAGGAGCTTGATTTTTTTTTTTTTTTCTTTTTAATCAGTCGAAATAAGAGGAATTAAAGCACAAAAATTACAGCAACATAGATAACGTGAACACAAGTTGTTACACAAACTATAGCGAGAAACATATTAATATCTAGAAAAGAAAAGAAAAAATGTAATGGAAAAATTATCAATATTTGTGGCTCATACACATAATCATCGCCAGATCAACTGGGTAATGCCTTTTAAGAACTGAGAGGAAAAGAAAAAGAAAAAAAAAAATCACTATTTTTTTTATTAACTTAAGTACCACAAATAATTAACTTCTTTGTGATATGTAAATTCTGTAAATCAACAGTCACATCTAGTCATTTTATAATATATGAATTAAACTTAAAATGTTCTCAGACACCTAGGGCAAGGAGTCTGTGCAGTTATACACAATTTACATCTTGTAAGATTTTGGTATTGTATACACAAATATTACAGAAACTAGGCATGTAAATGCAATTTATTTAAATTACAGTATATAAACAAAAGTTGATCCTAAAACCCAGAATATCATAGATCTCTAACGACTTTGTTTTTCACTATCAGAGTAGCATGAAAGAAATGGGTCTTCTCTCCTCCCCCCTGGTGAAAATACTCGGAGGCCACGGCGTTATCTGTTACTATTGCTTTCTTTTTTTATTTTTTGTTTAGTTTCAAGCCACCCCTCAGAGCTGGAGACCGAACCCGGCTTGGCAGAGGTGCGTTCTGGCGGTCAAAGTAGGTCCCCTCGGGCCTCCTTACCTTTTTGCTTGGTAGGACACAAGGTGAAAAAAGAAAACTACTCCCTTTCCAGCTCTTCCACCTGCCCTTCCCCACTCGATTTGTGCCTGCTCTGGGAGTACCTGAAGAGATGCACGAGCGGGAGCCACCCCTGGGTGAGGAAGGGGCGGCTCTCGCCCGGCGGTCACCGGGCGCCTCAGCGCCAGCTCAACCCACACGGAGGTTGCCATCCGAAAAAAAAAAAAGCAGCTTTAAAAAGTCAACTTCTACGTGTTTCTTGTACTAGTTATTTATTTCCTAACGTGTTTCTGGCACGTGGTTATAGAGGTAATAGCAACTGTACCCAAAGGAACAAAGAAAGAAAGAAAAAAAGAAAAAAAAAAAAAGAGAGAGAGCATGGCATCAGTGGTTTATTTACTGAATTCTGTCGTATCACCAAATGGAAGACAAACGATGGCTAAATTACCTTTTTTTTTTTTCTTTTTTTTTTTTTTTTTTTTTTTTCCCACTTCTTAAAAGTGTGTGATGGCCTCAAGTTGCCTGCATCGACCTATCTGAGTTGGAACTGCCGTTTTCTACACCTCCCATGGAAAAAACTCAGCACTCCTCGAAAGCAAAACGCCTCTCGGGGCTTCGTTTTCGTTACAAGGTTCCTTGGAACTCCCCAGATACAAACAGAGCGCAGTAACAGATGTTAAGTCATAGGATTTGCTGTTCCATAAAGGGGGCAGGAGGCTTAAATAAGTTGATTTTTATGAGTTTCCAATGTGTTGGTAACCGTAACCACTTTTGAAGAAATATTCATCCTCCTCTGTAGAAGTTCTAGCAAAGATAGAAAATATAACACAGCTCTGCTGGTTCAGATGCATCCAAATGAGGTTGATTTTAAAAAGGTCAAGACTTTATAATTATTCCACAGAAATAGTAGTAAACCACAAAAAGTTTTTTTTCTTTTTTTTTTTGTTTGTTTTTTTTTTGTTTGTTTTTAACTTCCTAGCACTGAAGTGGCACAAAGGCTGCCCAGTAGACCAGCCACTTATTTTCTTAAAATATTGTGCTTATAAACTATCTGTACAACTATTTAAACTTGCAGTAAAGAAAGATATTTAAAATGCTAAACTTTATGTACTCATACTAGGGCTGTTGCAGACCTAATTAGACACTTGTTTGTGAGCAAAAAATAATCACAATAATAAAAAAATTAGAGATAGGCTGGACCATTATCAAGGACCATATCAAGGAAAGAAAGTTCAGGTACCTTGCAAAATGTAAGGGAACCTGAAAGTTTGGTAGGGAGGCAGTGTAGCCATCCACACCCAATTTACCCACCTTGAACATCTTGAATATTCTGTCCAGAAAGTCCTACAAAACTCACAGATATTCAGAGGTGTTAATTACAAGGGGGAGTTCAAACATGCAGAGAGAGACTTGTTAACTTGAAAGTTGAAAGAAACCAATAATAATAATAATAATAATAATAAATGTATTTTTGTTTTCAAAAGCCGTGTGAACCAGCCGTGGGTGTTTCTCCCCTGCTGACGAAGTCTCCCGGAAAGCTCTCTCTGCCCCTGCTCCCAGCCCCGGATTCTGGCAGGGTGCTCCCACCTCTCGTGCCAAGGAACGGGCCGGGGGCCAGTGCCCGGCCCTCTGTCCTTGCCCAGAGCCAATTCCTGCTAGCAGCGATGAAATGAGAGCCTGGATCCCTCCCCAGCCCTCCTGGCTCTCGGAACGCGCGCGCCCCGAGACGCTCGACAGCTCTTTCCATCTTGGCATCACCTCTCTGCCTCCTCTGAACGAGCCGAGGCATTTCCATTCCTAACAGGCTGAAATCCCTCTCTCACTTCAAATCCTGGCACCCTTCCCACTGACTTCAATGGGAACATTCATCTCTCCTCTCCTTCCTTCTTGGCCTGCTGTTCGAAATACCCAAGCACTTACCACTCACTGAATTACACAGCACCTCTCAGGGTTCAGCCTCTCTCAGTGTCTGACTGTCAAGTCCCAAAGCTGCGCCCGTACACCAAAGTTTGTCCTGGCTCGTGGAGTTCATATTTTGACTCAGCAGCAGTTGAGCTGGTTGAGAACTGGGGGAGGGGGGGGTCTCAGGTTCAAACCAGCTTCGGTTTGCTGTACCTCTAAGTGTGCGTCCCTCCTCGGCCTTTACTCAACGTCTGCACCGTCCTACGGGCCACGGCAACGGAGCGTGCACTGAACTTGTTCTGCCACCTTGGAAGAGTGCTAAATACAACTGCAGAAATAAAGAAATACCAGGTAAAACAGAGCAAAGTTACCTTCGGGCTGACTCCAGCAGAACCACCAGCTTCACTGCCCACAGGTCAGGGAGCTACGCCAGTAAAAAAAGAGGAATATGAACTCCTGCGCCCGCCTCAACCTCTCTGCTACTGATAAAACTGGGTTTGAGTGGTAATGGAGCAACCTGCCCTCTTAAAATGAACCAAGGGCTGGGGAAGGAAGCCTGCTTGGAGACTGAATGTCAAGAAGAGAATAAAATAAAATGCTTTTTTTTTTTTTCTTTCAATAAAAGAAGCCCTGAAATGTTTGCAATTTTAAAAGAAAATCGTCACGCGACGGTCCTGGCCAAGGGCAGTATCAAGAGATACCATGTTTGAAGTTAACAACTGTCTCTCTCTCACATCTCCCCACAGCTTTGAAATAAAATGGCCCCACTTCTTTAGCATCTTTAGGTTTGTGTTTGGGCATGTAGCAGACAGTCTGCGTCACCTGAGTACCAGGAATTCATCGGTTTTCCCCCTCCCCCCCCCCCAATTTTGCTGGCACTCGCAGACAGACAAGGCATTTGGGGTATGTCAGTACCAGCCCATCTCTAGTTATCAACAGAAGTTTGTGAGGCAAAATAGCTATTCTTATCTGTCCAGCAGCTGCTTCAAAGCTCTTTCTATGTTCATTCTGTGCCCAACTCTAGTCACTCCAAGGTCTATCAGATCTTCCTTCTGTAGATTTGGTAAATGTGTGCCATCTATTTCATTGTCCATAAATGTTTCTTTATGTTCACCTAAGTTTAGACTTTCCAACCAATCTGCCACATCTGGTTTAGTCCACAGGTGGACAGGCTTAGTTGTAAAAGGCTTATTTGAGATTGGCTGTTGTAATATTGAGGGAGAAGGAGACCTGCTGCGCCCTGTGGTCAAGCCAAATAAGTCCCCAGAAGGGGGCTGGCTGGGTAGGCTAAATACATCGGACAGAGTTGGAGAAGGAGATGAGGCTGAAGCAGAAGCAGTCAGAGGAGCAGGCATGATGTCTTTATTGATCTCTGTTGGTGAAACCACAGGGCTGGGAGCGTGCCTTGCTCCTGAGGTCCTGCTGTCATAGTCTGGGGACCTGCTCTGCAGTGTGATCGGCTGGCTGGCTCCGGGTCGGACAGTGAAAGTGATTGTTGTACTTCGTGTACCTGAGACAGTACTCATGACTTCCGTGCTCCTGCAATTGCAAACAGACAGGCACAGTTAGAGCTGCCGGCACCACCACGGCCCCACCACCACGTGGCAACGACGGCGTGGGAACGCCTGGGCAGTTTCACATCCTAACTCCGAGTACAAAAACGGTACCATCAACTCCTTCCCCGAAAACCACCACCAATGGTAAGCCATAGTTAAAGACAAAACCGTTGCTTATGAGCAGTTCAGGTAAAAAAATCACCTTCTAGAGCACATTCCTTCCCTTTTTAACTCCTGTTCCCAAATCAACTCCTGGTTAAAGGACAAACACTGAGTGGAACAAGCACACGAGCGCTTTGCGCTCCCCGCCGAGCACGACCAGGAGCTGATCCTCCCTTTGCCACGTGGAGGGTTGGAATCCTTCAGTCCTGGCTTTACACAAAACATAGTTAATGAGAGCGCCTGTGGAAAGTTTCAGGAGCAGCGGATTTTGGATCTTGGGGCTTCACTCAGTGAATTTTGCAGAATGTTTGTAGTCCTGTTTGTTTATAGAACAAGCTGCTCTTATTTCCCTTTCTAGCCATGCTTCAAACAGAAAAGAGTCCTTCCAAGGTGCCTAAAACGTCTTAGCATCCATTTCCTTCCACAGAGAAATTATACTCTGCCAGTTTCGCTACAAAATGAAGGAGACAAAATCCTTGTTCCTGGGCATGACTGGAGGTGATGCAGTTGGGATCAAGTTTTGCCTAAAGCAGATGAGTTTCAGATTACCAACGAAGCAGGCATGCACCTCGCCGAGAGGCTCGCTCTGATGCCCGGCCTGACAGGGTGGGTGAAGGAGCACGACCCTCTGCTTCTGCCTACTGGCTACAGAAGCAAATTTAGAAGGTTTGGGTCTGTTCATGCCATCAAAGGCTTGACCCCACAGCCCTCATTCCCATGGGAAGAGCCTGCCGGTCAGCGCAGGCGCTCCAGGACGCTCCACAGAGCCCTCCGGTGCCTGGAGCTCCAGCGTTCTTCACTTCAGAAACATCCTGCCAACTGGGAAAACCTTCAGACAACTGATGTAAAGCACTTCCAGACCAAAGGAAGGGTTTATTTATCCTGGAAGCAATGCCATGGACCCCGGAGGACGATGCGGCTGACGCTGTACTGAGATTTCCAGCGCAAACCCTGACAGAAGCCCTGTGTCTCTGAGAGCCACACTGTCCCCAGGCCTGGCCTGTCCTGCCTGGCAGAACGGAGGATGGCTTGGGTGCATGATGTCAGATGGCAATGCTTCCACTAATCCAGCAGATTCCCTGCTGTGCAAAAAAGATCTTAGGGAGCTGGAGGAGAAGCAGGGTAATGGTACCATGGGGCAGCGCTAACAAACACGTTATTCATCCCTTTCTTCCCCCACCGCAGCCCTGAGCTGGAGACAGTGATTCCCTGGCTGGCTGCTGGCTGTGGAGAGCCCTGAGAGTGCTCCCTGCATCGCCCCGGGGGTTTTGGCACTTCATCAGGAGCCCCGAGCCCAGGGAAGTGCAGCTCTTGCCACACCGACGTTCCTGCTCCCATCTCTGCAGGTCCCATTCAAATAAAGCTCCCCGTCTGAGAAGGGCACCAGGAATAACTTTTTGGAGAACACACGTCTTATTCACACCAACATTCCCACTGATTTCCCACAGGCTGCTCCATGTGTTTCAATGGGAACGGGGGGATCTCTTTGGAAGATTGGTACTTCACTTAAAACCCAGTAGGAACAATGCTTCCAGCACTTATGGCTCTGTAATTTCACAAAGAAAGGAAACGCTTGGCAAGGTTCTGAGGGTTTCCTGTGATGTTTTGGGAGTCTAATGGCTCTCATTGTCTTCCAGGGCTGGAGCTAAGCATTCTTACAAATAAAAAGTCTGTGGCAAGAGACTATTAAATTCTGCTAACCAAGGGGAACGAGTTATTTCCACCTCCTTTACCTCAGCATTAAGAGTCTCACGCTCATTACTAAGGCATGATGTAATTTAAAACCAACAAAAAGCCTGCTTTGAAAAAGGTTGGGGTAGTGCTGTCCTAGTGATGGCAAGAATGAGCTTTGTATAAAGAGGGACACGAATCCCCGATCTTTACCTGCAATCACCCTTCTACTTAACTTCCCTGTCTCGCAAATACTACAAATTAGGGTTTTGCATTCACACCCCTTCTGGCAAGATCAAATGGATGATGAAAATCCACCTTCTTTTATTCCAGGTGATGAAAGATCATTTCTACTGCTTGACTGACAGCTCCAGGCTCAGTGCTTTGCAACTCACTTTTACTGCTTCTCCTCTAGACTGCTCCTCTCGAAGACTCCCTGCCCAGCCTTGCTCAGGAAATTCCTGTCCCTCTTCCTTTAAATAAAGGCTGTTAAACAAGTGAAACAGAGCCCCCAAAAGCAAGCTCTGTGCTGTCATTTGAAGCATTCCTTGGCTAGCGTTCCCTAACCTTGCCAGCCCCGTGGGCAGGAATACCCAGGGTGAGCAAAGCATCCCAGGCATCCTGGTCCTTTGCCTCCTGTCAGCCTGGATCAAAGCATTGGCTTCACATGGCTGCAAGCAGCAGCAGGAGCTCTGAGAGCATCTTGCTGTTTCCAAGCCAGAGGTTCAGGACTGCTGACTATTAAAAAAAACCCTCTGGGACAGTGATAAGAATTTTTTTTTTTTTTTTAATTTTAGCCGATTGCAGAGGTTTCAACACCAGCTCAGTTCACAGCCGTGTGAGTGCTCGGGCCTCATGGCACGGGCACAGCCCTGCTGAAGCTCAGGGAAGTCTCCTGAAGCACTTCCAGGCTCTCAGTTCCACGCCTTTCACTCCAAGATTATTTCCCCCTGTTCTTCTTTCCCCTTTTTTTTTCCACCTGCCACATCAACTCCATTCCTTCATGCTGCACTGTAATTGTAATCCAAGGGAAAAAAACCCCAAGGATATTTATGTAACCCCTATGCATCCTAAATTATCATTTACGACATCTCCCATGCGATCTGGGGTGCAGACACAGCCTCGAAACCATCATCTGTCTTGCATTTCATGGTTGATTGGTACCCTGGTCAATAAGGAGCAAGCACATTCCAGCTGGAGAGCAGGCACGGTTCGTTGTGTGATGGGGTTTCCAGATTTTTAATCAGAGCCATTTCTTATGCCTTATTTGATCATCTGTTATCCTAAACATGTTAAATCCACATTAAACCTGCCAAACCCCAAATTTCATTTTAAAAAAGGTGAAAAGTCCGATAATTATTTTAAATAAAATTTGCTCTATTAGAATCAGCATATGGTGGTAATTTATAAACATTTGCTGCTGTGAGCCTGCACTGATTGCAATGCCCATTATGTTGCCTCATATTAAAATCAAAATATATAACCTATATGTCACAACCATGTGGCCTCCAAGGATAAAAGCCATCAGCACAGCTTGTAGGCAAGATATTCTTTTAAATTTTAAATTGTATTTGCAACATTCAAATTTACTGTTAACTCAATATCAGAAGAAAATCAGTGCAGCAGCTCCCATGGAAAAATAAAAACCCCACATTATTCTCAGCTCATGGGAGCTGGTTTACCCTGGAACTTTCCAGAAGACTCGCTGGTTCTGACACAGCTTTTCCATTGTAGCAAAGGAAAACATCTTAAGAACCAAGAGGAGCAACAAGTGGAGCCCCTGTGTAGGGGTACTGCAGGAAATTAAATTCTTACAGCTCTCGGAGGCCACACAATGCCCGAACTTTGCCTTCCCCTCTCAATGTTTTTCCTTTCTTCTTGGGCTGTCAGAGGAAAATTGCACGGCAGGAAAGTAAGACAAGAATTGTCTGTTTTGGGGGCAGATGAAGAACAAGGGCTGACGTGATGACTGGCAGCATCCAGAGCTCCTCACAACGGTGTTATTTTGGGGAGAAGAATTGAGAGATGCTCGGTGTCTGCTGCCAGTGAGGAACAATCGTGAAGGTCTGTGGGAGTCTGTCTGTTCAGGAGCAGGAGTTTCCATGTGAAACGTCTGGAAACCAGCGGGAAAGGGGATGGGGCTGGGCCAGGAGGCAGCCTCAGCCCTCTGGGCTTGGATAACTGCAGGGAAAAGGGAAGCTGGAAGGAGAACGGGGGGAAGCCCACGGCTTTCAAGGACAAAAGGCGACCACAAGGGCTGGTTTGTCTTTACTTTTAGCCTCACATAGGTGTGTAAAACTGTATTAATCATCCCTCCCCGCCCCTCCACCTCCCAAAATCTGGCAGAATCCGGCCACATGTGAAAAGTCCTGCCCCTTGTTTAGGTGCAGGACACATTCAGGAATCTGGTCTTATGTGCTCATGTTACCAACACATTTTCTGAGTACTCCTCTGATGAATGTGGCTTTTATTTCACCTTGAGATGGCATCCTAGGTCCCATTTTAGGATGGCTACCATTTCTGGATTAGGATGATCTAATCCACACTGCACTGTGAGAAACACAGTCACCACCAAAGTCACCGAAATGCAGTAACAATGAGTGAGCATTAAAAAGCAGCAGAATGTACAACAAAGAATAGTCTATGCTTTATGGTTGGCACTTACTTCATGGCACTTCAGCATGACCCTCCTCTGACAACAGCAGTCATGACAGCAAATAAAAATGACAAAATGGAATGACTGAAACACCGCAGAAATCACTGACAAAACAAGCAGTCCTGTGAAATCGGCTGGCAAACGGTTAACGACGTGAAATGAGTCTAATGGGAGAGCAGCAAGTGAAAAATCAAGGCACTCAGTTCATCCTCTGCCAAACCCAGACATCCTTTACCATAAACCAGATGCAGCACCAGTCCCTACACAGGGCTCGCTACCAAGTTCGGTTCTGCCTTACCTGTTTGTGGAAAAATAGAAGGAACTTTTCCTGATACGCAGAAAAAACTAATTCACAGATGACCAAAACCACTGGCCAGTTTCGCTTTTAAAACTCGTTATTCCAGCACACTGCAGGTTATTCTTCCCAGAGGACTCGATTCCACCTGGTCACGCATCCTCCGTAACTCCCACATTTATCATGAGCATTTCCCACCACCAGCAGCGATGCCAACGTGCCCCAGAGGCCATGGGATTGTGCAAGCACAGCTGGACAAGCACAGAAACTGGAAGTGTTTCTCCTTCTGGCAAAGCCATGGATCATTTTGGCGCGGTGCTGGCGGAGAGCAGCAGAAGCTGCTGTTGATTATTCCTTATCAGTGCTCCAGAGGCACGGAGGGAGGGAGGGAGGATGCTGCCTTCCCTGGGGGCTGAGCTGTGTGTCCCTGGCAGCCATGGGGTTATCCTGCCTCAGCCACGCTGACTCTGTCTCCTGGATCTCGGGGGCTGGCTCCTGATGATCATCGTGTTGCTACGCCACTGCCGGGTCACAGGCACAGCAAACACTCCTCCCCTCTCCCAGTGAGGGCCCTGCTCTGCTCTAATCCCAGTTCTTCCATCAGCTCCCTATAAAAGCCAGGGGCCTCTCAAGTGGATTTATAGCACTGCTGTATTTATGGCGTCGGGGTTGACATGTCCCATCCTCCTCGCCCGCAGGAGGACACGGATAAACCAGATTAAAACCTCCGTCACCACGACTGATGGCCGTAATTTCCCAAAGTGAACGGTGACCAAAACTGGGACCGGGATCTGGAGCTCTCTTCCTGAACCTTCTGATCAAACCCCTTAATTACACTTTCATTAGTACAAAGTAAGCAAGCGCATCCTCTCACTTCTTCCTCCTTTTCCTTCTCCTACCAGGCTTCTTTTCCTTATCCCACAGGCTGGTCACTGCCACTGAGGAGCAGATGGTTTCCAGCCAAGCGTTTCCATGCTCTATTTAAAAATCTTGAAGCTTGGTGTCTCCATAAGAACCACGGGAAAACTATAAATACACCGTGGAAAATGATTGCTAAACCAAGGTGCAGAGAATAAAAGCACGTTTAGGGTGGCTTTAATGGGATAATTGAGAAATGCTGTTCAGGACCGTGGAATGATCTCTTCCTAATCCTCATTTACCAAAAACACACAAAGAAAGTATTTTTATGGGTTTCTGCACCTGGCCATTACCCAGCTATCTGTAGTTTATTTCACCCCACTGTAGTTTAGTGCCACCCTAACAGGGCAATTGCCTCGAGTGAACCTCGGTTTTACATCTGCTGGCTGTGCAAAGAGAACTCCTAGCAGGATTTAGGATTCCAATCTGGTCTGTAATTTCATGTATGGCCCCATAAGCAGATACATATTTTTAATTTCATCGGGCTGCCTGTGCTGCGAACACCGCCCCAGCGAGCCTGCGAACGCTGTTCCTATTTATAACACTTCCCAATCCCTCTCCTTGGCTGAAGGATGGGAACAGGCTCGTTTATTATCGCTGCTCTGTTGGCAGAGCTGACGAGTTGTTCTTTAATTTAGCAGAATCCCTGCTTTTTGTGAGCCAACATTCCTTGGTCCCTTTCTAAGGCTAGCTCGCAGGGGAAGGGCTGCGAGCTCCACAATTGGTTGTCACAGGCTTTAGAGTATTAGGGGGAAAAAAAATACCAAGGAACTCCAGGAATTTTACCTTTGAAATTGAAACACTAGCTTTTACACTTGCAATTTTCACAAGATGGTATTCCTTGGTCATAATATTTGACAGCTTTGTAAAAAATGGTGTCGGTCGTGCAGTCAGGCTAGAAAAGCTGTAATTTATTTAACTTTTAGAGAGATAAAGCGGGAGTAAAAGCAGTGAAAAAAAAAACCACAGGGCTTCTGAATCCACAAGTGAACGTCTCCATTTCCATCTCTCTGCCTTACCCTCGTTGAGATGAAAAGACTCTGCCTGCAGCACCTTTTCAAACACACTTCCAGCGTCTGTAGATTGCTGGCTCTCTTCTACTGTCTCTGGATTTGCTTAAAAAAGAAATCCTTAGCAACCTTTCCCGGTGGTTTTAGCAGCTTCAATTCAGCTCATAATTAAGAAGTAATCACATCAGTTCGGAAAACGGCAGGAAACAAAACCCAGCCCTCTCACCTCCTGCTCCCACTGGGAATTCTGTGGAGGTGTCATTTTCTCCCACAGTCAAATGACAGCCAAGAGTTTTGCTGCTCTTTGCCACTGCCAACTTCTCCCATTTATTCCCTCAGAGCTCTTTTGGCACGGGTACATCCCAGGATCCTTCCTCCAGTTCGCAGAGATGAGTGTTTGGGTTTATTTTTCAGGGAAGAAGCAGGATTTCAGCCCCACTGAAATAATGCTTTGGGTGGGTTTTTTTCCCCCCACCAATCAAGCCTCTGTATTCCACAAAGAAGACTTAGCAATTTGCCAAAGCTGAGTTAGAAAAACTAAAAAACCTCAAGGACAGGAAAGCAATATAAATTTGTAACACTAAGTCAGATCTTCCTCTAAAAGGTAACATATGGGGCTACTTTTGCTTNGAGGACAGGAAAGCAACATGAATTTGTAACACTAAGTCAGATAACATATGGGGCTACTTTTGCTTACATAACAGTCTGCTTTTCTCCAGTGCAGTGCTATAGTTTTTCAAGTTTCCCCCACCCTTTATACCTTTTAAAATGTATTTTCACCAAAACAGTATTTCTATTTACTTCTACTTTCATTTTACTCTCAGTAATGAGAGCACCTCGACATATTTACAGTACATTGTAGTTGGTAGCCTCAGTTATTTTCTAATAAAATAGGGATGCTAAAGATCTCCACTGGAACCTGGAAATACCTTGCAGTTTAAAAATAAAAGCTGATAAATAATATTATACACGTGAAGCTACAGACAGCATGTTCATGGGGCTTAACAAGAAACATGATCAACATCCAGCAAAAATAATGTTGTTTTTTTTTCTTCATGTATGAAGGCTTTTCCTACAGGGCCAACTCAATTTCTGCTCTGTTTAGTCAAGTGTCACTGAGAGAGATTCCAGAATTCCCGTGTTTTATTCCCATTTCTCAATTCTAAAAACTGGATTCCCTCCCTGTCACCAGTTTGATGGCTTCCATCTTGCAGGAAATAATTTCTAACTGCGTGATGCTGAGCCTGTGGATCACACTGTTTTCTGAATGAGCACTCTTTGCAGTCAGCGGAGACACCCTTCCCCTAAAAACAAACGATCTTCGTGCTTGCAAAGTACAGCAGCTTTCCACAGGCTGAGCTATTTACTAATCACCAGAGTAATTCCACTAAAATTTACTTAAGTGCCATCCTGGTTTTTTTAAAAACAAAGCCAGCATGGCATTTTTGCAAAAAATAAATACCTCGGTCTCCTAATAAAACTAAGGAAATTACCTCTCTTTTTTTTAATAACTGTGGATTTCACGATCTTATGTCCATATTCCATACACATGTGATTTAGTAATAACATAACATGGACAGGGCAAAGTGATTTTAACGAGCAATTCTCTGAAATACTTTATGATGAAGTAGATTAGGAGAGGTCTCAGCATGAATCAAATGACACCACACAGTGAATGCGAAGCAACCCTCGGCAAAAACACTTTTTACCCGTTTGAAGCCAAAATACCCCATGGGACTGAAGAAAAATTAAATTATCACCACATTTTAAAAGGAAAAAAAAAAACAACTAAAGAGGTAAAACAAACTTAAAGAGGAAAAAAAATTAAAGAGAAATCTAAGAAATTCACATCAAAACAACCGAAAGGTTTGTGCAAGCTGCCTTTGAAGTTGAAGACTGAGAAAGCTCCTGTCCTGTCACGCAGGCAACACAAATGTAGATAGTGTAAGGAATTCTTGTTTGACAAGAATTCCATTCGTTCAGCAAACACAGAGCACACCCTTCTTTAATCTCTGTGATTTACAGGAGAAGTCAGCAAAGGGACGGCAAAAAAAAAAAAAAAAAAAAAAAAGAGGTCAAGCCTTTTTAGAAAACGATTCGGTTAATTACTTTTACCTTGTACTGAGACTTGCAGTTTTCGTTCCGGTCGGCGACTCCAATCCCTCCCCTGGCTTTGAGGATTTCTCTCTGTTCATTTGCTGGAGTATTGAGTTCAATTCACTAATGACATTAGCCTTGGGGCCTGAGAGAATCGGGCTTTTCACCTCCGGCATGTCCCCCCACAGCTTGGATGTCCTTTGGGGGACAACTTTTGCCAGGTTGGGCGGGGCACTGATGGGAGGCGGGGGCGGAGCGGGAGGAGGGATCACAAAGCTGTCTACAGTTTCCTCGATCAGCGCGTCCTTGTAAAGTGCATTGCTTTTGTTGATTATGGGCTTCATTTTTGGCTTAGGAGGTACTGGGGGCTTGTCCACCAGAAATGTTTGCCCATCTGCATAGACTGTACAAGTATCCACGTTCTCCCCCCCTTCCGAGGATAAGGTAGAGATGCTGGACACCGTTGAGATAGTGCTGGTTGTCTCTAGGTGATGGTCACTGCTGCTCCGACTGTCGACCTCCTCGATCCCGGAGTCGGTGACGTTGTCGAAGCTGTCGGGGGGTGGCAGGAAGGAGGCAGGCAAACAGTTTGAGAGACCCGCTTGCTTTTTGCCGTCCAAGGAGTTGGCAGGCTGGCTGGGCGAGGGGGTGCCGTTCTTCCTCTGCGCCATCAGGTCCGTCAGCGCCGAGCCGGGCGCCGCGCGGTCGTCGGGGATGTCGAAGCTGTTGGCGAACTCCAAGGGAGGGGGCAGCGGCTCGGTGAACAGGAACTCCTCGTCGATGTCCACCGAGGCCAGGGGCGGCGGGGGGATGCGGAAGGGCAGGATGACGGGGTCGTCCACGGAGCTGGCGGACACGATGGTTTTGCAGGGAGAAGCCGGGGGCTCGGGCGCGGCAGGGACGCTCAGCTCGCCCTCCGCTTCCTCGCTGCCCTCCGGCCTCTCCGGCGGGGAGTTTTCAGGGCTCGGCTCCATCTCAGCTCCCTTTTCCTCCTCATCCTCGGCCATATCATCCGACTTTGCCGTGTCCACGGTGTGCACCATCAACAGGCCGGCCGACTTCTGCTGCGAGGTATCCACGATGTTTATCAACATGTTCTTCTTCTCCTCAGCTTTCTTCTCTTTCCCTGCATCCATCTCGTACTTGTTCTCAGTCTCCTGCCGTCTCAACAGGCCGCGGGTATTTTGCCTGGTGACAGTGGCAGTAACAGGAAAAGTCGTCTCCATGTTGGGTCTCAGCTTGGTATCGATGTAAAGCGGTTTGTTAAGGTCGGTTTTGACAGCGTCCCCTTTGCCTGGAATCTGCTGTGTCTGCTCTTTCATGGCTCTGTCCCTGGCAGAGAGCGCGAGGGCAAGTGGCGAGTTCGGATCCAACAGCTTCCCTGTGACCGGGTGGACGTAGCTATCCGAGCTGGGAGCACTCGTGGGCTTGGCCGGCACCGTACTGTTGTCAGTACCTTTCGTTTTGGACGGAGCATTCAATGTCCTTGAGTCGCTCTGGCTGCTGGGCTCACTGCTGTTGAAAAGGTTTTCGGGCTCTCTGGGGGCGGGGATCGGAGACGGCGACATCAGCTGTCTGAAACCATCCTCGCTGCTGAACATGGCCTCCTCGGTGAACTTGGACTGCCTCATCCGTGGTGTGGGCGGCGTTAATCCGACGTCCTCGTCTCCCAGGTCTGTGGAGAGGAAGGCCGGGGAATTGCGCCTGGCCTCCAGCCTCTTTTCCCTGTCCCTCACGGCCCCCGCGATGGCTGCTGCGAACGGACTGCTGACTCCCAGGCTGTCGTCGGGCCGCAGCTGGCCGGGCTGCTCCGAAGACTGCGGATCGATCTCCATGCTGCTCCCTTGGCTGCTTTTCCCGCTGCTGCTGGTGGATGGCTCTTTGACGATGATGGTTGGGATCGGAATAGAGCAGGTCTTTTCTGGACTGTCCTCCACGTTGGATTGTTTCACCAGCATGCCCTTCCGCCTGGCCGGCTTGGCCGGCACGTAAACGGCTTTGCTGGCGATCTTGCCCACCTCGGAATAGGGGTTTTCCGGCATCTGGCCCCTCTTGCTCCTGAAATTCGCCTGAGCTGCGGCACTCCGGTTGTACAGGTCTTCCGAGTCCAGGGAGTATCGGTCCAGCTCCCTCCTGTAATAGATCCCTTTGTCCCTTATCATCGTCCCCACGCTCTCGGGCCTAACCAAAGAGATTTTTGCACCTGAATTCTGGTTAAATGGAGGTTTGATCGTTCCGTAGCTCCGGGACGTCAGGGATTTGGGGGAGTTGTACAGAGAGGGAGAAGGTGGCGGTGGTGAGGGAGGTAAGGACTGTGGTGGCGGTGGGATATCTTCGGAGGTGTCAGGCATTGAAAGACTCCTGGTAAACTTCAGCATAGGAGGGGCCAGAAACTGCCGCTCTTCCTCCGTTATTCCTGAAAAATCAGAGGGCGCATTTAAAACGCTGCCACATCCACCGGGATCCCTCACACTGTGCTATTTCTCCATCCACCCCAAAACTCCAGGGTGCACTTCCCGTGGTACAAGGAGTACGAAAACTTCCGAAAGAGGCCTTTAGATTGATTCCCAGCACAATCATTCTTTCCCGTTGGACATCCCAGGTGCCAGGATTGAAAAGGATGCTACGGAATTTTAATTGAACTGATGTGTAGGCAAATGTTTGGGGTTTATGTACCATCAAGGTGGCTGTAGAAAAGCACATTTTCTTTGAAAACTATTGAACGGGGAGGAGATTCTGTGCAGAAAAGTCACTTCTGCCTTGCTCTAACACTCTACAAATGCATACAATAAAGCGACTTGGAAACCTAACAAATTTTTAAGATGCAATTGAAATTTAGCAAGGGGACTGTGAAGATCCCATTGGGGAAAAAAAACCTCATAATGTTGCATTTCAAAAGCTGACATTGTATCATTACAAATATGGCTTTTAACATAAATCAACCGGGTAATAC
Source organism: Mohoua ochrocephala (assembly GCA_013398855.1). Lineage (NCBI taxonomy): Eukaryota > Metazoa > Chordata > Aves > Passeriformes > Acanthizidae > Mohoua > Mohoua ochrocephala. The sequence goes on from VZTA01029346.1 coordinate 281,835, forward strand.
TGGGAGAGTTTGGATGCTAATTTTACATCAGCACAATGCCTTTCTAAACTGATAAAAGCCACTTCTAAGATTACTAACAAGAACAAAGAAAGCCCAAATTTGTTCTGCTCTTTGTTTCTTTGTTGTAAAATCATCTATTGCCATCATTTGAATGAAAAAAAAGGTGAATTTTAGTCCATTTGATCAACAGGATTTCTTTGTAAACTACACAGCATTACAATGCTTTCACCTCAATAACAGGGAAAAAAGGATAACATTTTGCCCTAACGTTTTGCAAAAGGCTTGCACTGATCTTTTTTTCCCCTTGTTAGAGGGAACATTCCAAAGGAAATAACCAAATTAGGATTCCCTACTTGCCAAGCGGAATGTGGAAATTACATCACCTTACACACAAACTTCTTTTCTCATGAGCTGCGTATAAAGATTAAACAGTCGCTCACTGGGGTAAAGGTGTCGGAGAAAAACGCTTTAGGAAAGAAGCAAAGTCACTGAAAGTATGTGATTAATGAACAAAATCATACAAGAGAGGCATTTTACCTATGGATTTTTGTCTTCTCATTGTACCCCGAGGTATACCCAGAAAAGGACCTTGAGGGCTCCCTGGGACAGTGGGCGTCATCACAGCAATACCCTGTCTCTCATACATGGACTACAAAAGAGCAAACAGAAACCCCAACAGCATTAAAGCATGGAAGTCTCTCCCCCACAGAAATAATGCCTCATCCATTACCCCCCTTCACTGGGAATTCTTAAGGAAAATAATACATCTGGGGTTATTTTTGAGGAGGAGGGGGAGAGAAAGGGAAGGCTGGGCTTTGTTTAGATGGTCATAAAAGGACAGCAGCTGTAAGTGGAGATTGTTGATATTGTTTACAAGGCAACAGGTTAAGGTGGGTAATGGAAAAATATGTCCAAAATGCAGCAAAACCAATTATTTTTTTTCCACGCAAAGTTCAGTAAGATCAAACTCTGCTCTTGAATAATGCAATTTCGGAGTTCTGGGATTTACTTTTTAATAGGTGCTATAGTATTAACACCAATTCTTCCCTTACAAAGCGCTGTGCATTATTTAATCAAGGAATTAGAGACATTAGGAGGAATAAAGCAGCGCTTCATGGCTCCCACTCACATTCATATCTGAAGCTGAGGGAAAACATCTACTAGAAGGCCGCTGTTTTATAGTTGCCACTCTTGAGTCCACAGTTGCATTGTCTGCAATTCTTGATGGCTTGGAAACTGGCACTATTTCATCCACCTTATCTGTAATATAAAAGCATTCAGTAAAATAAATATCACTTGTCCACAGAAACGGAGAAGTTAAGTATTGCAAGGTCAAAGGAAGAGATTTACTTTTCAAAAAAATGCAAAGAAAAAGTTTTTTTGGCATTTTAACAAGGCAACGCTTGAGCATCATAAGTCGTGCAAGCCGAGCACTTTTTATTGCTGCTACATAACATGCATGCTTTAGTTTTAAGCCTGCATGCATTTAATGTTTACTTAGTGTGACTCGAAAAACAATCCTCTTCTTCAAACCTTCAAAATGTGAAGGGAGAATATCTATATAGAAATGGAAAGAAGACCTTTAGAAATAGTGAATCCGTACAGCACTGTTTCAAATAGAGATAAGCAGACTGTACTTAGTCATCAGAATTTCAGTGATATTTTGGACAATAACAAGTACTCCAGAAGTGCTCTTTTATGCCTATTCTCCTCACGTAATCACATCCTGATTTGTTCACACTCTTGGACTCGTAGGCTCTAGCACTGCTAACTGCATCTTTTGTTTAAAAGGAACTCGTATGTGTGGGTTTTTTAAAATTTCTTTTAATAACTGGACAGTTTGGGAATGCATTTAGTCGTGGTCAGAAGCAGACCAAAAACAGGCAAAGTCCAAATCTGAATGAGAACTTCAACATTTGGATTTGGGACTCTGATCTACTGCATGATGTGATGGCAAAATACAGGGAAAAGTTGAATCCGGATATTCCAAAGCTGAGTGCTGGTGTTAGCCCCGTCTCCAACTTTGGTCACAAACAAGGTTCATCGGCATTTAACACAAAATGTTACTCCCTCACACTGAAGACCTCAAAGTACAGTATAATCAACTGATTATTGCCTGACAGCTCCTTTTTTTTGCCCCTTCTACTGCTACGAAACCAAGGCATAGAGAAATTAAATCACTAGCCCAAGCCACCAGGAGAGTTTGAGTTTGGAATCTCTACCAGAATCCAAACTGGAATCACACCGACAGCTTTCCTGACTGCGCCTTCCATTGCATTTGCTTGCCTGTACCACGTTAATTTAGTGTCTTTTCCCTTGAAGTTTCACCAAAATTAGGATTACTTGCATAGCCTGTGGTGTTTCTGCGAGTGGAACACCTCAGCCTGGCTCCTAGGCTTCCACAACACAAGTCAGAGCAATGCTACTTTTCAGCAATTAGATCCATCTCCCAAATAATTGATTATCTGTCAGACAAGGATAGTTACTTCATCAGGATACTACAGACCTAAAAAACCCCAGGCTTTTGGTGATCTAGAGCTGGTGTTACTATCCCAAGTATTGTATTTAGGGATTTAAATTTTACCTCTCGCTGGAGAGCAGCGCACTCAGGGCCCTGGATATTGATATGGATGGGAATAAGGCAGGAGGAAAAAGAGCTTTTGATCCCTCTAAACAGTAGATCTGGCTGATGCAAGGATGATATTTTAAATGGGAGAAGAAGAGAGGGAAGAACTCTTAGCCTTCGGGTTAGGAAGAAGGTTGTCCTAGAAGTGGATATTTCAGTGTCACAGAGGGTCAGGGAGCAGGCAGGAAAGGAAAGGCTGAGCAGGACCAGTAAGCTGAACACTGCTGAAAACTGTCTCACAAGAGCGGTGTTGCTGTTTCTTTTCAATTGAAGTTAGCATTCAAGTCTTTTCATTGGTCTGCTTTATTTTTTTTTTTTTGGTGGGGTTTAAATCATCCAGTGGAAGGAGAAAAGGAAAAAAAATTCTTAAAATTGTCACACGTATTCAAAAATAAAAACCAACTTCACGTCACATTTCATAAGGCTTTGTAATACAAACGTCTGAAAGAAAAATATCTGCACTTCTGCTCAGCAAAAGGCATCAGAAAGCAACGGTGTAACCACGACCATTTTACCCTGTACAGCAAAAATATGGCTGGACTGCAGAATGGTACTCAGGGGATCTATCACCAAGAGCTTCAGCTGGGCAGAGATTTCCTCTTAAGGCTCTCCCACCCTTGTTCTCATCCCAGAAGCCAAACAACTGGTTCTTTGGGATACAGAAAGAAGGAAGCCTTGGAAACTGAAGCACTCAAAATCCGCACACGAGAAATAGAACTGTACCACGTAAGAAGCGATCCCCTTCATTTTGAACAGACACATGTAACCAGATACCCATTCAGACAACAAAAAGCTACAGGGAAAGAGTGATGAGGCCATGACAGACACTTGGAAAAGCATGAAAATATTTGTTGGGGATGAAACATACATACCCTCCAACTGCACTGATTTTGCTAGACAGTCCTAGAAGTCAGATCCTCCTTTTGGATCTGAGCAAAATATCAGTTGGTACCAATTCTTAACACCATCTACTATTTCCATGTGGGGGAAAAAAACCCTGGTTTTGTCTGAGTTTATTGCAGGTTTCTTGTCTGAAGAGAGGGTTTTCAGTCCTTCTCACCCTACGGCTGCTCCCGTTTGCCACACTTAGCCAAAGCACTCGGAAATGGGAGAGGAGGGCGGGTTAAAGCTCGAGCTGCTTGCAAGGAACTCTTTAGGGCTTCCTCGCGTGGCACTTCCAACGGCAGCACTGCACAGCTCCTTCTCTTGCTCTACTGCCCTTGGATCGGAAAGCAAAGGTAGAGTGGAGGTTGGTTGTCATTTTGGAGCTACAACAAAAAATATGAGGCCACAGAAGCAGCCAGCACGTGGAGACTGATCCTAAATGGCGGCAGCTACATGGCGGGTCCTGCGGGAAACGTCAGAATCTGAGCGCCCGGCCACAACTGCCCCACCCTGCTGGAGTGAAAGCACGGTGTGAAATGAAAACATCCTCCCTGCGCAATCAAACGTGCTCCTCAGGCCAAGGAAATGGACTGGCTGAACCGCAGTTAGCTGCACTCAGACTCATCCCGGAGAAAGAAGACGTGTTGGGCCAAACCTTCACCTGCCTGTGCCTCGAGCTGTTCGTCTCCACAGCGCCAGAGTGCAAACCCCTCCTGCACCAGAACCACACGTTCCAAATACGCTCAGACTGAAATAATCTGTCAGGCTCACTAATTAGCTCTCCTCCCAACCTCCTTGTGACCTCGAAGTTACTCTGCAGCACGCACTCCTCGTACCAACGAGAGGGGAAGCTCACGAGCTCGTGTTGGAAATTCTCTGAGGATAACTTTACAAATAACCCTGACAAAAGAAAGAGAAAAAAGCCACAGAACAGATGCAAAAACTGGCACCTGCTGTGAGGTGTGTTGACAGAGTGGCCCAAAGAAGCCTGCCTCCAATGGGATTTTTAAAAGGAATGCAGCTGGGTGAAGGTCGAAAGGAAGGAACGTGGGAAGAGGCTGCACTGGAGGTTGGCCATGCCAGCTGCATTTCTTCCTCGAACCGGCCGTTTAGCGGAGTACAGCCACAAGCACACACGCACACACACTTCTACAGGAGCAGCTCGTGGCCGGCTGGCAGAGTAACAAACTCTGATCTGCTTTGCTCTGAATAACCTCAGCCTCGCAGGAAGACAGGGAAGAAGAGTCTACGTCTCACTGGCCAGAGAGCACGGCTCGGCTGCGGTCACAGAAGAGGATTTTTAGGCCTACGATTATTCCCTGGCGTTTTCCATAGAAACTGCTCTGCGCCTTCCCGAGAAGTCACAACGCTGTGTAGAGAGTCAAACACAGGAGCCATGCTACACCTGTGAGAACCTGTCCCCACCGCTCCAGGAGATCCCGGGAGCAGCATCCTCCCGGACAACTGTTAGGGATACCACATGTAAAAGCCAGTCTGATGCCTCTGCATGCATATAGCAATTTGAGTGCCACTATATTAAATTCCCCCGAGAGAGGCAGCACCAACAGATATAAAGTAATTTATTGCCAAAGTGCGTTCCCATCTGCCCTGTTGGGTTACCAATGGGACCCGTGCCCTGCTCAGGGTGCCAGCCCTCAGGAAATTGGATGGCCTAAAGGCACAGAAAGTCGTTGTGTTTTATCAAGATGTAGGTCTCGTCTCTGATGAAAAGCTCTTAATCACAGACAGAGTAGCACAGTACCCAACAGCGTGTCATGACTTTTACGTTCTCAAGAGTTCTGGCTGCTAGGCAAGTTGCGCTTTTTTTTTTTTTTATTTTTCTTTTCTTTTTCTTAAATAATTAATATCTGTGATAATTACAGGGGACAGTCTCCTCCTAACAGATTTGTTGCAGGAGATGGCTCTTATCCCCGTAGAACACATTGCTTAGTGACTCCTGTTCCGAATCCCCAGACTCTCTCAGAGGAAAAAGTATAATGCTGCCCATCAAGCCACCAGATCCATCATCAAATGAACTTTGAAAACGAGAGTCAGGTGCCCAGATAGATCTGGTGGCACATCACTACACAGCCCCCAAAAAGAGAAATATGAGGTATGATCCTGGCAACATTACTTATTGTACGACATAGCCAAGACATGTGGATTAGCTCCACCGAGGGTCTTAGGAAGTGAGCTGGTGAGACCCACAGAGGATAAGAATGGTCATGATCCAGTACAGGCTATACCCCAACACCTCAGGCTGGCATGCCAGAAACACCAGGCAAAGACTGATCGAACACAGTTTGGGAGGCGAGTATTGCCAAGACCTCTATACTTACCACCAAGTCCCGAGTGCTTGCTCAGAGGGGATGGGATAATGGAGAAAGAAAACTCAAAAAACAGCTGCCTCAAGAAATGACTTGTATTTGTAAGAAAAGCAATGAATGCCTGGCACAGAGTAAAAAAATGCTCGTATGAAGTTAAAGTGAAAGAACAGAGGCAAATGTTCTTCAAATACCAGCAGCACACATCGTTAACAGTGCAAATATAAACTACAAAATGTTAGACTAATCTAGTCAGCCAGAATACAATGTTAGCCAATGTAGGAAATGGTTGAACTCTGCCACCGATGGCCTTATGGCTAAGAATTAAAAGGACAGGCACATTAAAAAAAACTCTAAAAATCCTATGGAGTGGTTATTTTTTCTTCCCTCCCCCTTTTGCCTGGCGTGGAGGCATGGGCAGCGAGGCCCTCTCGGTTATGGCTCTCTGCAGCCGGCCACTGCGACAAGGCAGGGTGGCCTGCGGCGGGTCGCGAGAGTCGCTCGTCCCTTCGGCCCCTGGTAAGCACACAGTGGAGGATGCCACTGCGTCCTCACCAGTCCATGTCGAGGCACACGTCAACTCGACATGGGGGGTGGCTCTTTGGGAGATGCGCGTTTCGAGGACCTGCGTCCTCGGCTGCTTGAGGAAAGCTAAAATCTCTGACAGGTAGTTATGGATGGCTCTTGTGGAGGTAGCCACAATGCCCAGCTGCAGCTCCATACGGCCCATGGACTGGGACATGAGACCCATGGACTGTGCATGCTCCCTCTTGATATTTTCCAGCAGCTGCACAATCCTACTGTTGGTTTCCATCAACAGCTTCTCTCCCTCTGTTAGCTGGGGCTGCCCTCTCCAACCCCGATCCCTAGGGACAGGCTCAACACCGCAGCGCTCTTCATTCATCTCATCATTTCCCTCCTCCTCAGGAGAGTCACTTTCAAACTGAGGAGTCCTACTGAGTGACTGATCCCCGGGAGACTGTATGTCCATGGTGCACTCCGGAGTCCGCGCCGGCGTTTGAAATCCCTCAAAATCCTCCCCAACGTTGCTGTGCGTTTCAGACGAGGACAGTGGCCACTGCCAGCTCTCTGTGGTCCTGGCCGGTGAGTCTTCGTCAGAGGCAGGCACCGAGGATTCCTGTTCTTCGGCCGGCGTGGACAGCGAGCTCCCTCGGTGATGGCCGGCTTGCCCCGAGGATCCAGGAACCTCCCCATCTTGCTCCCCAGTGACATCTGGCAATCAAATAGAGGAGCAACAACCACTGTATCTGAGGCCAGGCAGATGGAGGTATCTACATGCATTGGACAACACATAGAAAGAAGCCAGTTGGGAAGCCAGAGTGTATGTGTTTGGGCAAACGGAAGGGCGGACTAAAGTTTAGTGACTGCATTGGGCACGTGGCAATTGGCGTCATTAAGCACTTTTGGTCTCAATGCACACTGTCCTGTACCCAGAACACACACAGCCATGCTGCATCCCAAGGCAGGAGCTACCAAATTCCCCTCAGCGTGACTGTGACAGGAAATGTCAGTGAACCTAGCGAGAAGCTCACCTATGCACTGCAGTGGTGTCAGTCAGAAATCCCTGGGACGAGCTCAGGGCCAAGGGTCCAATTGAGCTTCCTGGGGTGCCAGATGTGCTCCACCACTGGCTGAGGGCAGCCCTTTGTTGCTCTGAAGCACTGCTGGCTATCTTCACTTTTGTCCGACGTCTCACGTCACCCCCACCCAAAATCTCTCCCAAATCACTGCTGCAGCGCGACGGTGGCCGTCCATGGGATTTATCCCGCGAGCAATGCCCTCCCCAACATTTGCCGGATTCTCCTCGCTCTCTTCTCCAAACAGTAGGAAATGCTATCTGAGGGCATTGCTCACCGGGATCTCTTTGTCTCCTGGAAATGAACTGAGTTTTGCCCTCCCCTGGCTACCTCTTCCCTTGCCTGAGGGCGCGTGGTGGAAACATCCGGGTGCAAGCGCTTCCCCGTGGCAGCTCCAGAGAAAAACGGCCTCCCAAAGAGCAGGGAAGGCTCGGGCTTTTGCACCCACAGGAATCATCGGCTCACAGCGGAGCGTGATGTGCCCAGCTCCGTCTTGCACCGCTCTGGATTACCTGAGGCTGTGGCCGGGACTCTGTGTACACTTTCTGTTACCTCAGATAAAAAAAACCAATGAGTCCACTTCATTTTTTTTTAAATTTTTTTTTGAGGGGGCCAATTTGGTCATCAGAAATCACCCAGGGGCAGTGTGGCAGCCCAAAGCCCTGCACTCCCCACGCTCAGGCAAGGGACGGCTGAGAGAAGCCCTGCTGTCGGGAGGGTTGTGACCCGACCAGGCTGCTGCTGCTGCTCACACCGCAGTGGCCCGAGTGCCAGATCAGTGCCGTGCCTACTCTCTGGCATCCCAGCCTTGAAAAAAGCTTTTTGGTTTTGGGTTTTTTTTTTTGTTTAAGGATTAATTTCTGCTTTTTGAAATACTGCTCTTCAGACCTCAGTGGAAGCTGTAAGCTTATATCCGCGAGGTGCTGCTGAGGTCATGTTAAACCATACTTCTGGTTCTGTTTATGAATCAGGGCAGGGCTTTGTTCGATTTTTAAAAAAAAAAAAATATTCTATGTGAAATATAATGAAATGAAAAGATTTTTCTGACAGACCCAAGGATCCCTCCTCCTATAGCTCAATCCCTGTCTACCACAATGTGGCACTCATTATTTCTACACCCAAGTGCCTGCAATATCATGGTGCTCTAAAAGGGATTCTGTGTGACTTCATAGAATGATGACTTTTAAGTGCTAAAATAATGGATATTATTCGTGCATTTAGCATATTCACTACTTCAAAGTATTCACATTCAAAGTATTCATATTGTCTCTGCGTCTGGCTGGACTGTCCAGTTGCATGTTTTATGGAAAGTGAGAATGAGATTGTATTTGTAAAAAGGCATGAGCTCCTTATGAAAATGAATTTTAGGGACAAACTGTCATGCAATCATTGGCTCTTCCACTCCATGGAGATTTGAACGGAACTCTACATCAACCTAACTAAGAACTGCTTCTTCCTTGGCAATTCTTCTCCTGCTTTGTCTAATACAGCCATAGCTGCATTCCTCCATTAGCAAAGCTCTCTTAACAACTATGGTGTAGGACCGTGAAATTATTTCTCAGCATTTTCCTATTTGAGTACACATGAAAAGAAAAAGAACAAAAAAACAGGGGACCTACTTTTACCACACAAAGCAAACACACACTTCAGTTAAAGTCTATGGCATCAGAGTGAGGTAAGGGATCATAAATACTCATTCTGGTAGAGCCACTGGTCATACAGAATGTCTTGGCATTTCTTCTGACATGTCAACAGAAAATTCCCCGTATCTGAAAACCCCGTTTACCTGGCAAGTGTTCTAAACAGAGCCCACCTAACGACTGGTAAGTAGTAGAACCAAACTCTACTGGAAGCCAAAAACAGAAGCAAAACGAAATCAAAAACCTCCAAACTCCACACTGATTTATGAATACTTCTGTAAATGGTATCACTGTGTCTAGTTTGTTCAGATTCAGGGGGACCAGAACACCTTTGTTATTTGTGCATGTCTGCACATTTGCCAGAAAAATTTCTCTGAAAAAGAGCAATAATAAATTTTTGCAAAATTCCTTTAAGTCCTATGAAATGTTTGCCATCCTCCCAATCAGTCTTCTCAGCCTTTCGGAGCTGAAAGAACAGCATCTGGCAACGGGTGACCAATGACACAAATGACAAAGGGCGCAAGCAAAGAGTCTGGGAAAACCCCTGGGCAGAAGGTTAATTGCAGAAACTCTTGGCGAATACTTCTGAATAATGAATACATGCACAGGCTTTAGGTTAGGTTGGTAAACTTGGCTGGCAATGAGAAGGAGGAATAACCTTAACTGTTATTATTTGTAACAAGGCGTTCAGCATCTCTCAGCAGCTCCGGTTTCTGGAAGCTTTGGGAAGCACTGCCACGGGGCATGGGGAACCGAGGGTGTGTTACAGGCATGGCCTTCCACAGACTTTCCTTCACTAAGGAGCAATCATGGGAAAACTGCCTGGAGGCCACTGGCTGACACCACCTGGATGAAGGAGTGAGTCTCTGCCCAAGATATCCATTCCTTGGCGACCAAAAGTCGCCCTAAATTCTGGGCGGATCTTGGTCAGATGGGTTGCACCAGTGCCTTACCTGGTGCTGTGGGAAAGGTGTGCCAGGCACAGCAGGGGCACTGGAAAACTGGGTTCGGCCAGAAACTGTCCTTATGTTTGAAAGGCTGACCGAGTGACCTCAACTAACTGCCTTTAATTCCTTGGAAAAGGGGTCACTTCCATAAAAAAGAAAGAGAGAGGCCACTACAACTGTGAAGTCAAAATCGGCCACAGATCAAACCATGCACCAACATGGCTGACCTCACTTGGTTGTTAATTTACGTTAAAAAAAAACCTTCTCTTTCTTTTCAAGCTTTAAATAGAGCGGGTACAAAGAAGCCCAGCTGGCTTCCTTGGGTGTGAAGCAAAAGGAAGAGGTCAGATTCCTTGATCTTTCCAGCAATTTCCACCTGACACACCATTCCTACAGGCAGCATTTTGCTCACGGTGACAGACACAACTTACAGGCAAAAATAGGTCACTTCTGTCTTTTACAGGTCTCTTTATACCAAGGGATAGCAGCCATCAAACCTGCAGCCTCCAAGGTTCACGTTCCCAACCTCGTGTCCCTTGCTCTGCCAGGGCAGGACTTCCATCTCCATCCTTAAATGACCAAGGAAGGGACTCAGGAAGGAGCATGCACATGGGCTAAAGGGGGCAGAAACATCTGGAAGTCAGTGACCCACTGCACTTCAGCTTTAGTGTTTGATCACTGTGGGTACTACGCGGCTATTTCCAAAAGCCCCCTGGGACCCACAGGTTTCTGAAGGCTGCTTTTGTTTTACCTCACTGACTGTGTTGTGTTTAAGGAAAAAAAGAGATCTGGTACTAGAGGGGTCCATGCAATAGGAACTGGCGAGCCTCCACCAAAGTCCTGGCTATCTCCCTTCCTCCCCTGTTGGACAGGTTCTCTGTTTGTGCAGCGGAGCAGAATCTGCCAGACAGATTCCCTGTTCCTGCTGCCTGTCCGGGTGCTTCTCTGGGCTGACACAGAGCCTGGTCTGACGTGGTGGATCAGCAGGTGCTCCTGGAGGCCACAGGAGAGCTGCTCCAGGTGTGCCTGCAGGGGAGAGCTGTGGTTTGCCCCATCCTGCCCTGAGCATGCCGATCAAAGCCAAGTTTATTCCAGCCTTTAGGTTCATGAATATGTCCATTATTTTGGAGCACTGCTATTCCGTGCGGTCTCCTCGCACCACAACGTTGGTTACCACTGAGAGTCCTTTGTGTTGGTCATTAGGCATGTTTAGGATTGCAGCAATTACTGGGTTGAGGTACACAGAGAACTACTGAAGGGTTGACTCAGCTGCAGGGGTAGAGGACTGAGACAGAGGCCAAGAACAGAGCAGGGCTTTGGATATACACAAACTTTAGAGACATCAGAAGTATTTCTTTAACTTTTGTTCACTGAAGAACATTTGAGATTTATGCCTATGTTGTGCCTTACCTGCCACTTGGACTGGCAGCTGATCCCTCCCCTGAGATGTGCTGCTCTTTAAGAAGCCCTCCTTTTGAAATCCCACCATTCCTGTTTCACCTCTGCTACCGGATCGTTGCCTTTTCCATTATCTTTCCTTTTCAGACCGCCCACCAGCGGAGCTGCACGTGAGGGCTGGGGCACCGTCTCTTCCTGCTGACAGACAGGTGGGTGGGTGGAGATGTTCCTTGGCCACAACAAGTGGGCCAGGAGCTCAACAACAGCGGGAACACAGCTGGGGAGCTTCCCGGGCCCTGCCTCTGCTGCTCTGGACCTGGGCCTCTGTCTGTATCTCATCATCCCTCCTGGGGTGGGTGCATTTCTCAAACTGCTTAGGTACCAAGGTGATAGGTGCCTTGTAAATACCTAAGATAGATACAGACAGAAACTGTACCAGGCGCATTATGCAACACTTCAGACAATGCCAATGGCACCTCGGTGCTGTAGGATCACCCACCTGGTCCAGCATCTGCAGGCAAATATTGGGCACATGCATTTTTCCTTTGGAAAAGTGATGGGAACACAGGACATTCATTCTTCCTTGGTGGCAACAGGTTTGGGCACACAGCCCTTAGTGCCAGGCACTGCCCATGCAAGGGTTTTGCTCCATCTCCTTCCCTAAACATGAGTTTGCAGGTTTAGTTTAATTTCCTTCGTTAGCCGATAAAATTTGCTTCCTTGTCAATAATCTGCAAAAACGGGTTACAGAAGCAGCACCAAAACTAAAGGGGTGGTCTTCACACGTGCCTATTAAAAATGCATAGAGCTTCTTTTAAGCTACATAAAAATATGGCTCTGATGTTGCTTTCAACTTACGGATTCGATTTTTTTTTTTCCAATTCCTTTTATTTTTAACTACAAGTAGCTTGTTTTTAGCACGAAGTGATTATGCATGTAATTAAGTTTCCATGTCTGGGAAAGAAAATATAAAAAAGCAGCATCGAAATCAAGTAGGTGCAATTATTTGCACTGCATTCCTTTTAGGTTTTTGGCACTTCCCATATATATGCCAAAGGCCTTGCCCTGCTTAATTTGTAAAAGAACAGCTGGGAAGTAACTGGATAAAAACTTCAGGGGGAAAGTCTGTGGGTGGGAGAGCTACTAAAGGACAATTTGGGCAAACAGTGGGTCTGGGGATCTTGGACAAGGCTTTCAAAGAAGCAGGTGAACAAAAATTCTAGACCATCTTCCCAAAGCTAACGGGCAGGTGAGAACCTACAGATTTCAAAAGAGAGCTTGGTCAGACCACAGGAGTTCATCTGAGAATGTTGCTTGGCACAGAAGCAATTTCACCTGAGGAGCAGAACTCCAGCGTCCCTGGGGGAAAAACAGGTGACTCCTGTTTGGGGACGGTTAAAAATGGATCTGTGCCCATTGAGAACTAAGGGCTTTTCTTTTCAGCTCTTCAAACGGGATCAGATGTGTAAAAATTCATCAAAGACCAAAAGTAGGTGAAGTATAACAAGGCCTTCAACACACCACTGAGCATTTGAAGACTAACCTTAGCTAAAGCATGGATTCAGAGTAAGAACATTAAAAGTTAAGGTCTAAATCCAAATTTGTTGAGATCAAAATTAAAGGGAAGAAGCAACAAGTTCAGCCTATGGTTATGTCCTGTTAAAAATATACAGAAATGGAATGACCTGAGCTTTCATGTGGACAATCAGGCTAATCCTCATCAATCTGCCACCACTACATTTTCATCGAGAATTAACTTCTTCCAGCCCCACCCCACAATTTGCGGGATTGTGCTTGAATCACAATGTCCAAACCACACATTTACCATTCTGCAAACAACAGGCAGAGAATATTATTTTAGCAGTCAGCATAATGAGGAAATAATAAAAGCGCTTTGCAATGCAGTCAAACACAAAAGGCACTTGAAACACTTTCCTTCTATAAAAATTAAGTAAAAAACACTTGTCTGTTCTCTGGGATACCGTAAATGCTATAAAGTACTCTAAAATAAAATGAGAAAAGAAAAATATATAAAATAAATCAATAAAACATAAAAAACTTTAGCAACTAAAATGAATCATTTAACATTGAGTGTCTATAAATACCATCACATGATTTATGAAAATGCTTTGTAGGTATTCACAATCAAGAGCTCTCAAAACTTCCTTGAAAGAAAGCCTTATTTGTGTTTCTAGGGCTGAAAACAGCTTCACATTAGTACACACAAGTCACATTTACACATTTTAACCACACCATCAAGAGTAATTTTAAGGAAGGCAGAAAACGGATATGTTCAAATTCCTTTCTAGAGATAACAATTTTCAAGTACCAGCTCTTTAACAGCATGTTCATTATTAAGGAAATAATGATACAGGCATTTAAAATACACCTGCAATGCTGAAGCCTTGCAATTCAGCCTACCTTGAAAGAGGAATGGTCATTGTCTAACAGTGGTTTCTGTTCAAGAACAAAAACAAAGCAGAGAATATAGTCAATACCCACTCCTACCCTGCAAGCCAGGTGGAATTTAAGTGGCAATTTGATGTTCTGTTTAAGAGACAGCATTTGAAAATTTTGCCTAGTCACAAAAGAAAGGCAATCAACTCAAAGAAACCAAAAAGAAAGTGGAGGATCTAAGACACTTGGCAGCCTTCTCTGGTCTTACGCTTAACTCTCACACTTCCACACCGAGGGGAAAAACCAAACAAACTATGAGGAATTATCTAAAACCATTTATTTTTAATTAGATTAGAAATTAATTAACATGGGTATGTGAACATTTGAAGGAAAAAGGAAAAAAAAAGGAAATAGCAGCAAAGGGAGTTTTGAGATGAGGGAGATAAGTCCTTCATCTCCCTGGCTCCTGAAAAAGAGAGAGAACACATTAAAAGTGCTGAAAGAGTTTTCCACTGCCCTAACTGTGCCATGTTGGGAAACACATGCAATCTTAACTGTTCCTCAAGCCCTCATGGTTTTGAATATGTGCTCAGATATTAAATTAATAATATCGGAGCACAGCCACACTCACATAAACCAACGTATTTAATGCGCCTCTTTGCAAATGCTACAAACCCCACATTTCCTGTAACACTTACAATTCCTTTTCCAACTTCTTTTATACCATTGTCTTGTTTGGCTGATGCAGAAAGGTTTTGAAAACCTTTTCAATTACAGTCCTGTAGTAAAGAAAAACAAGTATCATGACTGGGCGCTACATCCTCGAGAACAAGCTGATAAATTCAAAATAATAACAGTGTAGATGAGAACACCCACACAGAGACTCAAGCAGCCTCTGCTCGGGATTCCTCGTGTTTCCAAAATATTACTTAAAGCACCTCACGCAAGGTAAATCCTGGTCTGAAGAAGTCTTTAGTACCAGGAGTTACCTGTTAAGTTGAGATTCTGTGCCACAAGTTGCTAATCAGCACGCTGCCAATTAGGTGCCAAGTTCTTTTTGGTGGAAAACACAGGTTTCGCATTTTTCCCCTTTTGAAACACGCCAATTTTCAATACTTTTCTCTCACAAAGAGTTTTACAAGCACTTATATGGTAGCCACGGCCCTGATCCTACGCTTACACTGCCCTGGACTCCCCCAAGTTACACTCCAAGCCATAAAATCTGTAACCTCGCTGCACCAACCACAAACGGGGCTGGCATTCCTTCGCACAGACTTGAAAAATTCCACCCAGAGTCACTGCTTTCTGCCTGAGCTAAATGACAACCCGATGACAACCTTTTCCTCATTACTACGCTGCCGCCTCATTAGAATTTCAAATACGTAATGCGAATCAATTACTTACAAGGGATAACCTTCAAGAATTCTTCGTGAAGCCTGATGCCTTTTGCTCTCATCTTCTCAAACACAGTGTCTGGTGAAGATCTGAAAGCCTTCTTCCTACAGAGGAGCACTGCAGACGCTGGGAGCTATCACAGGAGCTGACGTGGTGAGTGCTGTAAAAGTTGCTTTGGGGGTATTTCCATTGTTCCCTGCAGACAAATCTCCATCATCAACTCCACCACAGTGAAATAAAAAAAGTGAGCTTTGAACCCAGACGGCTTTGGGAGTGGTCTCTTCAAACAGAACAGAACACTGAGAGCTAATCCACTGCCTGGCATTCATTTATATGTATTTGCTCTGCAATTTTCATTGTTTCAGATGCCATTGGAAGGTGCCACCTTTGAAACAATGGACAACGGGAATGGGATGAAGTGGGAATGCTTATTGCAGACAGAGCTAATAATATTGCTTTTGAATGCCATCAACTGATATTTTTCTATTCAAATGCTGGTAAGACTTGATGCCAGGTAACAATATTCTGTGTTGATGATACCACAGTTATTCTGTATCTGTGAGGTGGTGATAGAATCTAAATCCTTCAAAGGAGAAAATCCTTTATTTACAGTTGGTACTGCAGCCCACACCAAACCCCAAAGACCAGGACCAACACACGTACTTTATCAGCATATGGTATGTATCAATATTTTATATTGATTACCATATCAAATCTGAGAACAAACAAAGCACCACCCCTAGCTCACAACTGACACCCGTGTGACACTGCCAGCAGAATATTTATTAATGCAGAAGAATCATCTGTCTTGTCATTCCCATTTCGCTGTGGAAATTTAACCTGCTCTGTTCTTCATTTTGTCCCTTCTCTTAGAGGATTTTTATAGTAGGTATTTTAAAATTCAACACTGTCCACTTCAGCTTTCACTGAAAACCCCAAATTGCTCCCTAAATCAAACCCATTTCCTGGCAGCAAAGCAAGCTGAGGAGCAGGAAACTTTTAAATCATGTATCCAGACATTTATAGATCTTAGCTTATGGATGTGTTCCTCAAGGATCATATAATTTAAAAATTCTCCCTCCACATTGAGTTAATGATAAGTCAAAACAAAAACTGAAGGAAAAGCCATTTAAAACCAAGCTCTCCACCAGCTGCACAAGCTTATTATGAACAGAGTTAAATTCTGAGTTTTAAAACACTAATTTTGAAGCTCCAATGACACCTGTTTTCCAGTGGTGATGATGAAAACTATGACCTCAATTTTTTCTCTTAATCTCTCACTTCCAGAGTATTTTCAAACCTTCATTTCAATTTGCTGCACGAATACCCTGGTTATTCTTCAGTATTAATGGAATCACATTTTAAGTGCTACCTCCAACAAGTTGCTGCTACAAACTCCTGTTTCCACGTTGCCATAACTTACTCATACAACAGTTCTCGGAAAACTACAAGGCACAAGACAGAAGAAACACCTCTCCCCCATCCCAGGTATCCCGCAAAAGCCAGGAAGCAGTTTGGAAACGCGACCCCTCCACACACGCGTTTCAAGGTTGGAAGCTACCTCTGAGTCAGGCAACTACTGCAAGCAGAAGGTCAGCGGCACGGATGAAGTTAAAGTTTAGCAATTCATGCTTTGTAACTGCAGGAAAATGACAGAACTGCCCATGCCATACCGCTCCAAACATAAGGATTTTATCACCTATCTCTTTAGACACAAATCCCCCATCTTCCGTCCTGAATACCAAAAAGTACAGCCTATGTCCTGGCCTGCCTTCCTTTCCCCTGCTCTCCCAACGAACCAGAACCCATCTCCAGAGATAACCAGCAAGACCAGTCAGACAGAACCACAACAGCCATTGTTTTTATCTTAACGCCTCCCCCATCTCTGACCCAGAAAACTGAATTTTTGGTTGACAGAAGACTTTACACAACAACACAAAGTTGTTTTTTTTTTTATATGCTGCCAAAACATATTTTTCAGTCGCAATGTGGTTTATTCTGTCATATTCTCTGAATGGAGAATGGCAAATATCCCTAGCTGGAACCTCTGGTAACCACCTGAAAGGAGGTCAGGAAAGAGCAGGAAAATAAAGAGTGGAAAATAACCCAATTTCGTCCTATTAAATGTTAAAAAGGAAAAGCTTCCCTGCTGAGAGAAGACACTGCCTACAGCCTCAATTTCCTTCCCACGACACTGAGCCTTGTCCAAGAGCAGGACACAGCCTGTTTTTCACCAGCTACCACCCAGGGGCTCAGGGAAGTGGGAGACTCTTCCTTGGGCCAGACTCCATGAGAACGTGGAAATGACACAGCCCCTGCTCGGGAGAGCTCACAATCTAGGGAAGCAAAATGACATACAGGAGCATGGAGAAAGTGCAGCTCAACACAAACAAACTCTCTGTACACAAAAACGCATCTCTGGGAACTATTAAAATAGCACTGCTACTTCTACCTGCCCCCCTGCCTTGCCATCAGTGCTGGGATGATTGCTCAGTAGGGATCTAGGGAAGGTGGGTCCTTGGGAGAGATTTCAAGGAGAAGGTGGTGGGTGGCCTCATGAATCAGTCCAGGGAGGGCACTCCATGCATACAGGACAGCGTGGGAGATGTTCTATGGGACACTACGGAATTGTGCAGAGCAGCATTTCTCCGGGTGGGGAGCCCGGGTGTGGTGTGCGAGATCCCTGACTCCTGAGACAGACACGGTGCGGGTGCGGGAGAACGCGGGGCCGTTCGGGACACGAGCGGGATGGGATCACTAACGTGGGACTGCACTGGGGGGGAATCACTGGCCACTAACTCTCTGTGGCTGCCAGTCAGCACAGGAACTGTGAGGAGATGAGATGGAAGGGGTTGGAAAAGAGTTGGGTACAGAGAAGGAAAAAAAAGGCAAGGTGAAGGAAAGGAGACAAAAGGAGGAAATGCGGGGGATATTTTCGAATGTGGTCTTCTGTTTGAGTTTCTTAGTGTGTTTGCAATTTATTAACTAAATAACTAAAAAAACATATACAATAATTAATGTACATTTGACACCATAAAATAAACTGGACCATATGCCAACATTTACATTATGTTATTATCCTTCACTATGGAAAGGTGAGAAACAGGTTAAACAAGAGACAAAATGCTTCCCCTTACCCTTCTTCTTCCGTACTGAAGCTTGGAAATAGAAAGGGAATGAACTGTGAATCAATTCTGAAGGTAATTTTTTATATGCTAAATCCTTGTCTGTCATTTTGAGCACAAACATCATCCTTCCCTCTAAGACGTCAGTCTCTCCCTGCTCACCTCTGCTAAACAGGTATCTCTCAAACCACAGCAGATAAAATCTGATTTTTGCCAAGCTGTTTATCAGGGTTTATGATAACTACCAGGAATTTTTCCCCTGCAGGTATTAGGGATACATGCACAATTTTTTTTTTTGTCCTAAGTTCTTTTTTAAAAACAGTAATTGGGGCAACTTATTGATACCGGGGCTGTCAAACTACGACAACATCGGGCATTTCCAAATCCTCGCAGATTGGAGTGGAAAGGAATCATTAGCACACTGCCATTTTTGGGATTAATTAATTTGAAAGAGAACAGCTCAGATGGTCTGCTCTGTATTATGAAGAACAGAATAGCTAAAAACATGTCAATAAAACTGTAAGGAGGGTTCAGAGCCAGGCAAAGGAAGTGACTGAAATGACTGCAAGATGGATAATTTTTTTTAAAAAAATGATGTTTAACTCAGCTAGAAGACATTACAAAACTCTGCACTCTGAGGGAAAACAAATGGGGAGTTTCTATTTATATTTTTCTTCTATTACATAACAAGGGACATTCAATAAAATTAAAAGCATCACATTCAAAACCAATAAAAAGGAAATACATCTGTACACAGCACATAATCAGCCCGTGGGGTTCTTTGTCACGAGACACTGTTGAGACCATGAGCTTCTCCAGGTCAGGAAAAAGGGTTACACAGAGGTATCGATGAGAACATCCACAGTGCTCATTTATAGGCACTCCCTACTTGGTTTGCACGGATACGTCATGAAAGGAATGCTCATTCACCAGGGAGTTCAATGGCTATAAAAATGTGGGTGTTCTCATAGCTCTCACAGATGTCCAATATATACACATATACATAGAGAGAGAGATAAATTATATATAAATACACACATACGAGCTGTGTTTCGTGTCAGGAGACAACTTTTAACTGATGATAGGGAGAACGTTTTCCCTGTGGAAGCCTGCTCAGTTGCTGTGCAATTTAAGAATTCTCGTCCCTTCTGATAACAGCCCTTTTCCAGGACAAATGTGAAAATAGGTAGACCACAGACGTTATTTGGAACGGCAGTCACATTGTTTGCTAGGGTGGCAAATGCTCAGAGCGTCACACAAGTGGCATTTGCAGCCTTGTTTAGGAAGAAAGCAAATTTCTGCCCCTACTGCAGCTTTCCTAGGGGACAAACACGTCTGGAACATGGTGCAGGACTATTCCTCAGGACAGAAAGCACTTGCCACTGCAATATCTGCCCCATCTGGATAACTATGAATGGGAAATGTGCTTAAAAATGGAAATATGTCCCATGGCTGCTTGTTAAAGGAGTTGCAGTGGTTTCTGCCACTTGCTGAGGACAAACAGCAGATCAAGGGCTTCAACCTGAGCAGGGGGGTGGGAAAGCTAAAATATGATGGTCTCCACTGGGGACTATTAACAAGCTACTCTACCCTAGGAAAATGCTGCTTTTGCTGCAAGAACAGTATCTCCTGTGGAAGGTTGAAAAGTCAGAGAAATAGAAGAATGTCCTCGGCTTGGAAGCAATTGGCAGAAGAGGATAATGAAGGGGCAAAAATGGTGCCCAAGTATTGCTGCCCCCTTGGGAAAGGTGGTTGATAAACCAGCCAAGTTTTGCAAGCTCTCAGCACTCCATGAAAGAAAAGCAAATGAAAAACACCCAGACCCACAAAGTGTGCTCCAGAAATAATATTTTACATTTTAATCCTGGAAGAAAAATGATGGAGCATTCACAAGCTGTTGGTACCTCAAGTTAAGCTCCTAAACTTCCTGGCACGTAAAAATCAAAATTTCTGAGACCTGCTAGAGCTGAATAATCAGACTAGGGTGGCTTTTTTGGTCTTCATTTGGTTGTTAGACCATGGAGAAGACAGCGCCCACTTCAGCACCACTTTGCTGGGAAGACTTCCCACTGGAGTTACGTGACTCGACTCACTAAAGGATGGGTGGGCTCCATCTGCCCCAGAAAACACTGACTTGCAGGGGGAAAAAAAAGGGGCCACAAGGCTATGATTCCTTCCAGCTGGCCTTCAGACGAGTCCATGTCAGGAAAACCCCAAGACTATAAAATTAAGTATTTAAATCGCTGTAGAATTACATGGAAAAATGGTTTTATTGATGTGAATTATTATCATCTATTGCTCTGCAGCGAGGGATGTGGTTTGGTTTTATACCCATTTCTCACTTGCTAAACGCACTGTTTTACTGTTATAGCCACATAGAAATATGCACTGGGCTTTTCTCTTTTTGTATTTGATTTATTCCTATTTCCATGTCTTAGTCTAGCTGCAGAAATTCTACCTTTTAATGACCTAACAGATTAAAACCAGGAAGAAAAGAACAATTACCTTCCTCATTTCTAGAAAATGAATACAAATTCCTGAAGAATTATGCATATCTAGAATGTGGATGATCAAGCAAAGGAATCTACAACCACATTTCTCAAAATTAGCAAATAAAAGACTGAATGCTCAATAATTTTTTATTACCAACAGTGAGAGGAATTAAGTTTATATCATGCACAGAAGTCAAAGTGATATCATAATATGCACTTTTTCAGATCAAATGAAACAAGTTGAAGTTGAAGCTGCTTCAACACTGTCAGCTTTTAACAACAGCTTCTGGCAGCTTACCTTTATCCACTAATGAGAGGCCACAGAAATTTAAAATAAAACAATATTAGATGAACTGAAAATTTAGAAAGCAAAGCTAACAAAACACGATACAGCATTATTTTCTTTTTCTTTTTTTTTCTTTCTTTTTTTTTTTTTTTTTTTTTTTTTTTTTTTTTGGTAGATGTGCCAAACTCTTTGATGATGCATAAAATGTATCAACATTCCCTTGCGTAGCAGTAAAGGCACAAGTCTCCACAAAAAATCATTCATGCGAGTCATGCACATTTTGAACTCTCCAAAGATGCAGCATTCTTAAAACCTCCTCTGCTCTAGACACTGGACACAGTGCAGCTCCCTTCATCAATTTCACACCGAGACATCGATATTTACATCTCCACGAAGCCAGCATGCTTGCCAAAAAACACTTTCTTACCAAGCTCTTCAAGCTCTGAGGTCATGGACTTAGACCGCAGGGTCAGTGCAGTGGTTGGAGCTCGCTTGGGAGGCGGCGGGGCTGCGCATGGAACAGAAAAACACACAGGTGTCAGCCAACACACACCCCGGGAGCCCTGCGCTCACAGCCACGATTCCGCATCCATTGAAAAGAGTCGGCTCCATGAAACGAGGCGAGAATAAATACCTACGTGCGGAGGAAAAAGCCCTGAGACGCTTTTCATGGACTGAATTTCTCCACTGTTTCTGGTTCTAGCGTAGGTTGCTTGACACATCCGCAAGCTTTTATGTAACAGGATACATAGAAACATTTAAAGCTAAATAACGGTGCACTTGTGTTTCCCAGCAGGGAAAGGGCTTTCTAGAGAAAGGACCTGGCAGCGGTGCTGCCCCTTCTGAGAAACGTGCGGGGCTGAAAACCTCCTGGGCACCAGCCAGTCTCTGGCAGATTAATTAATCTTTGGAGAAATACAGGAAAGAATATTCAAATTTATCTGAGTTGTTAAGGTGAGTCTAAGGGAAACAGGTGTTTCCCTTCCCAGAATAAATAAGATTTTACAACATCAAGGCACATCTAGCACAAAACCTAAAATCCACGCTTTAGTATCCTGGTAACAAATATTTCTGGCAATCAGAAAAGACTGAATGGTTGGTCTCATTCATTCCAACCCCTCTGCCACGGGCAGGGACATCTTCCACCATCCCAGGGTGCTCCAAGCCACATCCAACCTGGCCCTGGACACTTCCAGGGATGGGGCAGCCACAGCTTCTCTGGGACACCCGTGCCAGGCCTCACCACCCACCCAGCGAAGAATTTCCCCCTAATATTTAGTGTAAACCTGCTGCCTTTCAGTTTAAAGCATTGCCCCTCGTCCTGTCACTACAGTTAAGGCCAATACGACACATCCCAAAAGGCAGAGGCAAAAAGGTTTGTTTCAAATGTGCGAAAAGTAATTCCATCAAGCCAAAGATAATGCAGGACAGTGCTGGGAACATCATTTAGTTTCACACAGCCTTTCCCCTCCACCCCACAAGCTGGTCTCACTTTTTAAAAAAAAAAATTATTATTATTTTTAATAAGCAGTAGAGGTGAAAAACACTTCCCGCACAGACAGAAAGTTTTGGTTTCCTGGAGCAGGAGGGAGCCCTGCAGTGCCAGCTCCTCCCCTGCCCCTGTGCTGAGGAGCCAGGTGTGTGTGAGCGATAACTCACGGGACTGGTGGCAGGAACAGGAACTTTCCTGTATGGAGCAGCAGCGAGCAGCAGCAATCTTTCCTGCTTAATGATAATTATGAGGGCCTAATGACTTCCCAGCATAACTGAGAAAGCAAACTCAGGGGCATCTAAGGTGAAGGAAACAGTGTAAATTCCTTTTTTTGTTTCCTCTTTTTTTTTTTGGTGAGGTTTTTGTGGTGGCTTTTTGGATGGGTGGGTGAGAAACACACTGAACTACCCTCATCTCGAGTATATTTGAAATTAGGAAAAGATCATCTGTTCTCAGTGCTTTTCCCCTCTCACTACTGCAAGAAATTTTACTACAAGACCCTCAAACGTACACAGGTGAAAAACCCCAAAAGACGAACTTTCACGCCAAGCATGATTGAGAGAACATTGCTCTTTTGGCCACGTATTAATGTCTGACCCAACAGAATTAAATCACTCTAAATCAAACAAGAACAGGGCATTTCAAATTTTAGAAGCAAACTCTAATAAATCAGAATTTAGAAAACAGCAATTTCATGGCCATGCTTGGTTTTCTGTGAAGCAAGAGGAGGAGAGTCCATTAGGAAGAGAGAAAAAGGTACCTTTCTTCCTTGCTGTGTCATCTGGATCAAGATTCCTGGTTACTGTGACAACCTTCAGCACGAGGTGATTGCCCCCCTGTCGAATCATGTTCACCACCTGCCTGTGGCCAACTTTCACTACATTCTCATTATTAACCTGCACAGAAAGGAAGGAGTCTTTTAGAGTGAAATGCAGAAAATTTTTGTTCTGTCATTTTTATAAACAGAAGGTGGAAAGAGAACAGGAAGAAACAGAATTTCTAGTTACTGCCTTGTAACGAAAATAGGTACAGTGCACAGCTGACACGAGGACCAGAAAACAAAGCTACTCCTTCGGGAAATACACATCTGAATAAATTCAACCAAATCCTGCCTTTTATGTGCTTTATTTACAACAATCAGAGTTTTCCTTCTGCAAGTTTCTGGAAGGATCTCACGTCCTGGAAGCAAAGGCAACAGGGCCATAGCAGGCACAAAGAGTCTCCATGGAAAAAGAAGAGTTAAACACACGAAGCCCTGACCAGCTACTGTGGTCATGGCAATTAAACTTCAAACTGCACTGCAACACTCAACTTAAGGAAAAAAAAAAATATATATGTACTCTCTCAGTAATTCCTAGTGCTACATCATCCTTTTTGCTGGATATGTCTTTCCATAATATGAATTAATAGACACAGAAGAAAGCAGAGTAACAACTGTATTTACAACTGTAAATAAACATGGCTAAAAGTAATTTATTTATTCGTTCAATCTATAAGGAGTCACTGAAAGTTATCTGAAATTTGAATGATGACAACACGTAAGACTGAAGAGCTGCCTGTGCTATTTGAACATAAAAGATATTGAGGAATGGAGGAAGAGCTGCTGCCAGAATACATGCTGGGAAGTTGATCTCTCTCCAAAATTCCACTGACTCAGTAATATTTCACTGAGATCACTCAATGCCTTCCAAAATGAACAGTCATTTTCAAAGTAAGTGTTTTTAGCCTCCTCTATTTATTCTGACAGGCTGGGCATCTCACACTTCAAAGGATTTACAGTTTAGAGCAGAATCTCTCATTAAATATTATTGCCATTTAGCAGAACAAACAGCACAAGCCGCCCCACTCCAACTTAAAATCATTTTTCCATCCATTGTCTGGAAGGAAAAGCTTCCCTTTTTCCAGGCTTTAGCTGAGCCAAAATGCATTTTAATGAACCAGTGCAGTGGTAAACCATGTTTCCAATCCAGTGCTGCAGTCAGGAGCCTAAGGGGCGAGCTGTGTGCTCTGTGTCTGAGCTCGAGGTGCTTGTGGAGCTGCTTTTTTGGTTTCATGTACTGTGACGTAGGTGGAACACATGCTGAACATCCAGACCTGTTGAGCAGGCAAAGACGAAGTGCTCTCATCCTGTAGGTGGAGGGTATAAAAGAATGTCGATTTAAATAGGACTCTCGCTGGCTTGCTTTATTTTACACCTTCTTAGCATCTGGTATTTAATTCCAAGAGATATTTATTTAGCTGGACCAAAGGCATCTAAATTTAATCTGTCTAAAATACTGAGGCAAACAGCGTTATCCATTTGCCTCTGAATTCCTTCCAGTATTAAAGCCTCAACCAGGTAATTCTTTTCCACGGCCAAAAAAAAAAAAATCCAAAAAAAAAAATCCTGTAATTAAGAATTATGGAATGCATCTACTCTATTTTTACTGGAATTAAATTTCAAGCCTGGAAGCCAGCAAGGATTACAATGTAATCCCTAATGCTGTCAAAAAATAGAGCCCTCCAAATAAATCAAAAGTCAATATTAATCAAACACATGTACACTTCACTAGTGTAAAGTGATAAATGTGTAATATGATAAACAGCTTATGCAGCATCCCATCTGTTCCCATCGTTCTGTGCAATGATATTTAACATTTAGAGCAGGAGCAAATATATACAACACATTTTTTTAAAGCTGCCTCAGAAACAGAACCTGTAAACGACTGTTTATAGCAGCTTCGTTGAAAAGGCACAGTTACAAAAGCTGGGACCAGAAAGATTTATCCGAAAATAAATAAAATAAAAATATTGATAGGGGAGCTGAAGGTTATTTAACTCAGAGTCTTACAGAAATACTGGAGAACAAAAGAATGGTGAAACCAGCAGAGCAGAACCTCATCTTCACAGCCTTCAGCACCTCGGGGGGCAAAACTGGAGCAGGATTACAAAGCAATAACTCGGGAATTGTCAATGGCTTATAAAGATTTCAGTGACATTATTTCTTTTACCCTTCTTCGACATTGCATCCAGAAGCCAAGTGGCTGCAGAAAGGGTCCTTAGGCTGTGAGACACCAGAGTTCAAGCAGGTCTGTCATTTTAGTTGGATATTATTCAGCAAAACTTCTCCAGGTGTGAATAATTTGAGGTGAATCTGTCTCAACTTCCACTTCACGCTTCAGCAGGGAGGACTTTGTAAACCAGGAAAGCAGATATCTATTCCAACTGTGCCAATTAATTTCATCATCACCTCAGTGTTCTCGGTACTAAACATAATCCCACTCTTTAAAACACTCAAAACCTACTTTTTCCCTTATTGGCTGAGTGTTTGGAAGGAAGCTCTAGAAGCAGTCAAATGGCAAAGGTGTTTTGCAGGCACAAATTTGGGTCTTTCCCTCTTCTCCAACCCAATCTTTCAGCGTATTTCCTGCAATCCTTCACTGCAAAACCTGAAGTTCCTCTTTTCCTCCTACTATTCCACAAAATATTCCTGCACCCAACTTTTTTCTCCCGTGTCCTTCATAAATAAGGGGAAATAGGAACAGACGTGTGAGGAGGCTGGGTCTTTGCTACATCAATGAAATCATCCAATAAACCAAACGCAAGGAAAACGGTCCCTTGGGACAGCCCACGATTTCAACAGCTCTCCTCTATCCACTCTGGACTCTCGGGAAAAGCCTCAGAATTCTGTGGTTTTGAAAACCATCCTTTATTATCAGCTGCTTACTGGGCAGTGGGATGGAAATCACTTTGAGAGAATTAATTTATGAAATAATCTGATCTCATAGACTGAATGTCTTTAAAAATAGCCTAAACAGGCTGGATAAAAGCATTTTTTTTCCTGAAATGCACAGTTGTGCAGTGGGTTATAAAAATAAAATAATATAATATAATGTAATACAATAAAATATGATATAATATGATATAATACGATAGTAAAATAACCAGCACATTGTAAGGTGGCAGATGCATGAGCTGGAACACATTCACTAGAGCAGCCTTCCTGTAGGAAGGTGCAAAAGGAAAAAAAACCCAGTACCAGAGAAAGAGACCTTTGCAGACTTTGTTCTACTAATGAAAATATAGATTAAAAAAAAAAAATCTTAATTTTTTTCAATGCATCGTCCTAATCCTTCCATTTCCTAAACATTCCCTCAGTGGAAAAGGCAGTCAATCATTTTTGACAGTAATTAAGCAGAGAGAACTCCACCATTACGCTTGGAATGCCCACTGGTGGAATGGCTGAAGTTGGGAATGCACCTCCTGCCAGAAGAAGCTTCTCAGAAGCTCTTCCTCATCCACTGAGCTACTCGAAGGAAAAAAACCCCAACAAAAACCCGTTACACACACTTACAACCCCCTGCCCACGCGGTTTTTAAAATTCACCCTTTCTGATAAATATTTCACACACACACACAAACTCAATCACAATTTGTACCAGCGAAAATAAATAGCCCACAAGTGATTTTAGCAGGCTCTGCATTTCAAGCAAGCAGGGAGTTGTGCACGTGGCACTGCCTGTCACCAGGCAGGAAGAGTTTCCCATCTGGAGACTAAAATGTGAGAGGAAGAAAGACACAGTGACCCAGACAGTTCTGGGGAAGTATCGGCGCTCCCAGTAAACCCACAGCGCCAACCCGGGGGTCACCCAGTGAAAACCAGCAACGGGTTGGGGTGTCTGTGGCCATACTGGGATGGGCTGGAGCAGCATTTAGCACAAACTAGCAGAAACATCCCAAATTTGCACCTGACAAGCATATTTAGTGTCAAAAATCCTATTCTTTTTTCCTCTAAATTCATTCTAAAAGCTGAATTTAACGGGCTCACGGACAGCACAAGGGTACATAGTCAGTGAACCCACAAAGGCTTCTGTGAAAGCAAATTTGATCAACTTCCTTTGGCAGCATACTTCTCCCTGAGCATCCCAGGAAAGGCCTGAGTGCAAAAATGACCACGGATCCAAACGAGGAGACAAGTTAAAAAGGTCCAAAGCCAAAAGAGGCTTTGGTGTAATGATATTTTATGTGCTTACAAAATGCATTTCACCACAAATGATATCAAGATTCATTGTCTCAAAAAGCTGGCACATGATTTTAACCTGTGCCTTAGATTAAAATAGAAAGTAATAATATAATAGAACATATAAATGAGTCCCGTAATGGAAATTAATTTATGAATTTGTCTCTGCAAACCCAATTATTCCCATCACACCACAGAAGCTCAAACAGACAGAAGCAAATGGCTTCAGTCCACTGGGCTCCAGCTATTCATTTATTTCAACAGTTTCTCAAACAGGCCTTGAACAGTCTCTGGAAGATTCCTGAAGACTTTCTAATGCCAATGGGAAGTTTGTTTACATTCTGATCTCCCACACGAACATCACTGATTGCCACTGGTGTTTGACCATATCCCATTTAATCTACTTTGGTGTCAAAGATGCTTCAGAGACTTCATGCACTCTGTTGGTCTAAAATGTGTTATTAAAAAGAAAAGGAAAAAAAAAAGCTTCACAGAAGCAAGGATACAAAGTTGTGGAAATTGCAGCCTACATCTTGCATTAATAATTTCTTTTTGCAGCAATCCACTTGCTCACAGATTTGCCTGCCCTGGTGGCCTTACTGCATGGGAGGATGTAAAGTTGAAACCTGTGAGCATGGAATTGGACTAGGTGATCAAGGGAGGCAACTTCCCACCCTAATTCTGTCATTTCTGGGGTTTCTCCAGAATAAGAAATATTATAAGGAAGCACTTGACAGAAAAAAAAGCACATATGAATTAAGGGAAAAACATCAAAATCATCGCTACGGTAGAAATTTCTTCGCATAAACTCAAATATTGGGGTACCCAAACAAGATGTAAGATGCCTAAAGGAAAACACCCTGTGGAGAGATGGTATCCTGAGGTTTTGGATTCCATCCTGTCACCACATTTCCCCCCGTTTCCATGCAGGGAATGCTGTGCCTTTCCTGCTGCAGCTCCCGTGGCAAAGGGAGATGTTACTGCCTGGTGCTTGCTCCGGGCAAGGGCAGCAGGACAGGCTGGAGCCTGCTGAAACCTGGGATCTGCAGGGCTGCTCCAGCCAGACAAAGACTTTTCCCTCAGCTGATTCAGCAGTGGCCACACTGCTGTCTCGTGGAGTGCAGCGTGGATGGGGTCCCTGCCTGCAGACAGCAGAGCTCTCGAGGAAGGGCTCAGCTTCATCCCCCCGAGTGGCACCGAATCTTCAGCTGCGCTCAGGAACATCTATTTCTGAGAGAGGCACTGGAAGGAAGAGGCATCTCAGATCATAAACTCCAGACTCCTTGGTTGTCATGGCAACTGCATCACAAAATTTGTTTCTTAACATTTAACCAAGCTCCATCTTGGAACTTCTCAGATTTCTTGTCCCTGCTATTCCCATTAGGCCCAGAACCTCTGAGAAGAACTGGCATTTGTTCTAATTCCTGTCCTAGGTGTGACCACTTTATACTAATCCTTTTATTTTTTGTTTCAAACTACCAAAAGCCTAAACACCCTTTATTTTCCCCCTACTTTCCCAGCATTCTACAAAAATATCAGGTGGGACTAATGTCCTGCCCTGGTTAAACACATGTTTTAATAATATATTATGACAAAGTTGAAAACCTGAATGGAGCATAACAGCTGTCAGTCTTTCAAAGATCTTTTTAATTTTTTTTTTTTTTTAGTGGGTCTAACGTCAGTCAAACCAGCTTACAAAGATGGCCATACATTCATCTGTATTTCACCCAGCTCAGACTGGCCCCATGCCAGCGTCCGACCTCCCTCAAGGGAAATGCACAACTTGTTTCCTCCTAGTAAGTACAAACTCACTGGGTAAGTTTGGGATCAAAGCTGACGCCCCAAAAAAGCAGCAGGGTTAAAGGTTGCTTTCCATCTCTTACCCATGGCATGATTTAAAAGGCAGAACTACGTTAAATTAGCACTCTCATCTAAAATTTTGCATTTTGCATACGTACTTCTAACCTGAAAGCTGTTGCAGGTAAGTGACTCCCGTCCTCATGAGACTACACAGAACATTCAAACATCCCTCAATTACTTGGACCCCGTCCTATTAAAAATAATGGCCTCCATTAATCAGTACCTGTTCCTGTTTTGAAACCTTTGGTTTAAGTCACATTTCATTGGAGAGGTTCAATTAACTTTATTGCAGTTGATTGAACCGCAGCGTTCCGCAATCAATTAAGTGGCACTTAGGATGAATTTGTCCGACGTCTGCCAGGTGCAAGAGGTGGCAGCTCCTCATGTTCTAACTTCTCTCAGGAAAAAAAACCCAATGAACTGTGCACATCTGTTTTGCTTCTTTTTCCTTAAAATAAACTCCCTGAAGATAAGCCGGTAACTGATTTCTTCTTTTTTTTTCCACATTCCAATGCTCAAAAAAATACGTACTAGTTTAAAATTCAGGGAAATTAAAATGGAGTTTGAAGTGCAACAGAGAGTATCGTAACATTATTCATCTTGTGAACATGCCTCTTATATCGAATTTGTTCTCATAGCCTATAAATCATGGTACAGAGACGGCACCAAAAATAGGGTCCCAAAAATAGCAAACTAGAGGTCACCCATATAGTAAAGAAACCTCTCCAGCACGTCTGCCCTTCACAGATGAAAGCATGCCTGAAAACCTAAAACTGCTTAACCACTGCGACCAGAGCTGCTTCCACCTCATTCCCCCGCCACATCCACAGTCCTCCTCCTCCGCTGGGGGCTGCTCTGAGGTGGAAGCAAACGGAGGACAGAGAAGAAATGCAACCCAAGCTGCTCGTAGGGGCAATGGGAGAACAAACTCTCATCCCTCCACGCTCCTGTGCTGGCCAGTCACCCACGCCCCAGTCTGCTCCCTCGGCAGAGTCGCTGATGCTTCCTGAGGCCCTGCTGACAAACTGACTCCAGAGGGAAAAAAACAATCAAAAATTGAAAGGATTGTTTTGCTCTGGATCGCGGATTGTCACTGTGATCTGAGTGTCCTGTTGCCCGGTTTTGGACGAGCCTCCTCGGGGCAGCCCTGTGCCACCACCGGCCCCCGTCGCCTCCCCCAGCTCCTCCAGGACAGCTCCCTGCAGGGCAGCAAGAAAGGCAGGATCCCTTTCCCTTTTCCAAGCCAGGCCTGGCCCTGGAGCCAGCTCCAGCTTCCTCCTGTGCTGCTGCTGCGTGGGGACGGGAATGGGGAGCAGAGGGAGCCGAGGCAGCGTTCCCGTCCCCGCTGTGCCCTGGGAACAGCACCCACCCGCACACCCTGCCCCCCTAAGTGATGAAGGGCTTCAGACCCCAGTTAAACAATTCCCAACCCAACGCTGGAGGAAAACAGGAGGCTGTGTTCCACCCTAAAAATATCATATTTTTTTCAAATGAGGAGTTGCAGTGCTATTATGCAAGCACTGGGAGGACAATGGATCTTTAGTTGAATTCTGAATGAACCACTTGATAAGTATTTACAGGAGGTAGAAGCTCGCAGGCTGAGCCCTTCTATTTTTAAAGCTGTGCATACCTACACTAAAGGCCATCAGGCAGAGAATTCTAAAATATGTATCAAAATATAGGTCTCTTCATGAGCATTAATAATGCAGCCCAATATTAATTTACATTAGGTAAGCACCCATTAGTCAGGCAACACAATTTAAAATTAAACCCTGTGCATGGGATATAAACTGACTGGTTCTGTACATTTCAATGGTTTTCTGTTAAAACCTTCCCAGAGATTACACAGATATATTGACAGAAAGTGTTGTCATCATGTGTTGATAATCTATATTTCCTCCTCCCACATACAGTCACTTTCCAGAAAATGCATCTGCTCTAAGAACAATATTAAAAAAAAATGTATTGCTCATGCATCCCTCTTTATGCAGGAAAGCCTAATCTTAGAGCAGATGGAGAGAATTCTTTCTTGAAGCCATGTTCATTTTAACTTGGAATTAAACTTGGAATCCCTGAGAAGTTTAATTTGGAGGCCATGGCAATGAGGACTGAAGTCTGGGCCTAGGGAGTGTCTGAGCACATAGAGAATAATCGAACTCACACAACAAACGCTTTCTGTGTCAGATCAGAATGAAGAAATACCCATCAGTCAGCCGGCCACGTGTGAGTGCCCTATTTTAATTTAGAAAATTACTGATTGTGCTACCCATAGTGCAGCTTTTGTGCGTGTTTTACGCCAGACTTCCCAAATTGAAGATAAACCCCCAAAAGAGATATCAGTGACGGAGTCATTGCACAGCACAGTTACAAACCTGGAAATGTTTAGTTTAAAACAACCTCAAAAGAACATCCAAACGTATATCCCTAATTGCAATGTAAAGCAGACACGAGCCACAAATACCGTGTTACACAACATTAACTCAACAAAAGCATCCAAAGACAACTTTTGCAGCTCTCTTTAAAGAAAACAAACTTGTTTATAAGAGCAACTTCATTAATTCATAATGAGGCTTTTTGTTCCCACTTCAAAGAAGCGACGTTCTAATTTACTTACTCTCCACACAGAATAACCACTTTTTATCATCTCAAGCAAGAGTGTAAGTGCAAAAAGCTCCTCTGTTAAGAAGGAATGATTTATTTTGGTGGGTTAACAAGCATCGGAGGAGGGTAACGGCGGATTCCTCAGAGCGTTTTGTCACAGCGAATAAGAATCACCAACAAACCTTTCATTAAGTTTGATTTTATTTGTAAATAGTTGGAAATAAAAACCTATTTTGGGATGATCTGGTGACTCACAGAGCACGAGGCAATTTCCTGGCCTTTAAAGAGGCTCCACCTTGGCTACGGAGAGCGCCAGTCCCGAGGGAACGCCCTCCCAGCAAAAGGCAGAACCAGCGGAGCAAGGCTTCGCCTTCCGCGCTGCTCCCAGTCCGAGGGTGCCCACAGCAGCCAGAGATGCTGCAGCCTCTCCTTCGGAGACATTTGCTCCACAAATGTCAAGAGTTTGTCCAAACAAAGCTTTGGAAACGCTTTTGGAGACACCTCCTGCCTTCTAGTGGCCAGAAGGGAGCCAAACCTGCCGCCTTCTTCCTTTCAGCACCCGGAGTCGGCAGCGCAGTCGCCCGCCTGGCACCCGGCAGTCAGCTGGGCGATGCTGTGGTGAATCAGTGCTGTTACACACTGACATTTCAGGAACACTCTGAAGAGCTGCACAACCCCGTGCCAAACGTGGCAGCTCAGCAGGAGAGCCTCGTGGAGAGAAACATGCCCCAAACCTGAGCACAGGCGGCGAGGAGAGGGAGACAAACGAAGCGCGAGCGACAAATGAGGACAGAACGGGAGTTTCAATCAGAAAGCAGCAGCCTCATCTGTACCAACAGTAATTTTAGAATCACTAGAAAAGACTTCCAAGATCACAATTTTGCAGACTTGTTCTCCTGCCACTTTTGTTTTAAAAAAAAACAGAACCCAAACCCCCAAATTAACAAACAGCAACGCCCCACTGAGTCTGATTCTATGCTAAATATTTTGGAATGTGAATTAAGTCTTAAGCACATAAGGAAAGATCAGAAAAGGAACTTAGTTAATATGTTAAGAAGAACAGAATGAGATGGTGCTGCCCTACACTGAAGGGCAGAAATGCTATGTGCTTCCAAAATTAAGGAATGGAAACTTAGATTTAAACACCAAATATTATGCAAATCCCTTATAATTCAAATTAAATTTGTAACTGGGTGTTGTAGAATGGAGTTTAAATGTCAACCTAGCTCTTAAGCAAAGGTTTAAAACTTGGAGGCACTGTGGAAAGAGCTACTGTTTCCCACCAAGTTGGAATTGCCAAAAGTTGTGTCAGGGTGACTCGGATCCTGCCCTTGATGGATGGGTTCGGGGAGACTCGGGAGCTCAGGTTCCTGAGGTGCTCAGCAACCTGCATCCCCCTGCGCAGGAGATAAAACCACCCAAGGTGTTGGAATGACTCCTGTGAGCACCCGATGTGCCAAAGCTTCATCCTAAATCCCCATCCCGAGGAGGGCCAGGGGACAGTGACGCAGATGGAATGTCACCCACCACCCCATCCAGCTCCTCCTGAGCACTGACCCTCTGCTGGGCTACTAAATCCTGCTTGGCCAGCACCTCCAAGGGCACTCCCACCGCAGGATTTGGGAACCGGCATGGGCTGGGGCCCATTTCCAGGGACTGGATGGACGCAGCTGCCTTGCTTCAGAGCCTGACTCCATGTGTGTGACAGCACAATGCTCCCTGCCAGTGGCCACACATCCCAGAGAACGTGGAATACTTGAATTGCCCAGCCTGTGTGAATTTTACAAGCTGCAGATAAACCTGGGAAAAGGAACTTTGCCTTTTGCCAATTGTGCACCAGGTAACCCTGCTGGAGGTTACCAATTTCATTTCACAGCTGGCAGGAGCAATTTCTTTAGTGCCATGTAGCTCACATGGCTTTCCCATCTCACATGGAGACACAACTGCGAGGAGGAGGCACACTCACAGCTCTAATGTATAAATCTTACATGACTTCAAGGTAGTAATTGATTCTCCTTGAGTGCCATCCTCTTTTTTATTCCAGCCTCTGAGCTCTTTGCCTAATTGCCCAAATTGCAGTAGCATCACATCTGACTTCTCTCCAAACACCTTGACCTAAATCAGCTTTGTCCCAGTTACTGGCATTGACAAGTCTGGCAATGGTAGAGGGACAATTTCAGTGCCTCTTAATATGCTTTTTATTGATTTCCAGGTGGGTTTTTTTTAGACTACAAGGAAGACAGCCATGAAAGACATGATTTAGATTCTGAAGTCTGACTAAGGCAACATAAAAGCTTCAGCTCTAGGAAACGTTGTAAAAAGCAACCTCAGTGTGTGCTGCTCACTCCTACTACTGTGTCCCCCAAATCCTGCACAGGCAGCACTGCTGGAAGTGCACAAATCCATGGCAGAGTATCTTCTGCCACGGGGTTTGATTACTGCATGACTGTCAGCCTTCAGAGCGCCTTCCTGCAGAACGCAGGGAATGCCTGATCCACGACCAAAGCTCCCCGAGAGTCGCTGAAATTAAACCTATTTTTAGCCACCCTAAATATATGCTGTCTGAAATAGTTAAGTGAGCCATTGTTGCTAATACATAGTTCCTTTCACACACATATATAATACATGCTTATCAGCCTGAGCACATTCCTTACTGAGGGAGCACGGTTTTGTCCAGAGGAACTGGAGGAAAATGTAGGTGCGCGCCTTCGACGGCGGCTGGAGGCACTGGAAATAACTCTGCTAAAAGGCATGGGAACAGCAAAAAGCTGGGGGGATCAGAGGCAGTAAAAGCAACTCAATCAATCAATCAATCAAGCAGGTAGACAAAAAGATGCCATTAATTAGCCCTTCTAATTTCTCAGGGGGGGAAGAGCAGCTCTAATCTGAGAGAGCTTTCACTGACTCCATCAAATGGCCAATGTTGGTACAACAGGCAAGGGCTGCTTGAAAACAACACAGAAGGACAAAGGACTGGGGAAAATCATCCTGTTAAGCACAAATTGACTCCAATTGAAACGTTTCCTCAGCAGAAAGCTTTAAAGCCATTTTTCTCATGCTTACATGGCAGTTCTTTCCCGACATTCTTGCTCAGAAGGCAAGAGCTGGAAGTTTTGTGCTCCTGGAGAGACTGAATCTCATTGTTTAATTCAGGAATTGGCTGCATCCAAAACTGGAGAAATCAATTTGTAAAATTCACTGGGGTTTGTATGTCAAAGTTAGGGCAAATCATTTGGGTTTCCTGATTTTCTGCGCTATTCCTGTGGGCCTGGTGGCTGTTTGTTTGGGAATTCCTGATCTCTGTGGTTACTGTGGACATTCCCGTCCAGCTTTATTTTCAAGGAGAAAAACAGAGAGTGTCTCACGCAGTAGTACTCAGAAACTGGGGATATGCAAGAAAGTAGCAGCAACTCTCTGGAAAGTTTTCCTGCATGTATGGCACAGGCAGAACTTCCATGTGTAGGAAGTTGTGTGGATGCAAGAACTCTAAAAACAGACATTTTGTCACTTTGGTTAGAGATCAAAGACCTAGAAAACAGGATGCAGCCTCCTCAAAGCATTTAGATTCTCAAGTTGCCATCTAATATATTTCCATCATTGCTCAAAAACAAGTAATTTCATCATAAAAACCCAGCATCATAGAATGGTTTGGGTTGCAAGGGACCTTCAGAGTCCAAGCCCCCCTGCCATGGGCATGGACATCCTTCAGTAAGTTGGGTTCCTTCCCATAAAGCCAGACCTTAGGAGAGAGGCAAATAAATGTCCCTGTTGCACATGAAATAAAGCAAATTTATTGGAACTTTAGAAACCAAGGCCAAGATTGCATCCTAGAACTGTATCATTACCTATCTGCACCAAGATTAAATTGATAATAGCTCCAAAATAGGCAGGATCTTGGGGTTAGTTGCTTAGCAATTGAGACTTCTCTTTCAGAACCCAAAGGAGGCCTAACAGTACCTTTTGTGATTATAACTTGAAGTTTTCCTTCATGACAGCGCAGTTGTGATGTTCTCAGCTACAAATCAATCACCTAAACCTTTGCTTTATTTTGGTAACACAACTCCTGCTATGCATGGGAAATATATTCCTGTCTGCCTGAGTTCTGAGCTCGAAGAGTATTTAACCGGAGCCTTAATTTGGTGCCATTAAAGTCTATTCCCACTGAGGGTGGCTCAGCTTTTCTGCACCGAGACACTTTACAAATTCTAGATCACCCAGACCAGGCAGGAATATTATAAATACAAAATCTTTCCCACCAACCTCAGTAAGGTCAACTAAATAATCAGGGAAACAGGGATGGAGCAAGAATTAGGATCAAATTCATGCTTTAACCAGGGAAAAAGTTTCTCATAAGGCTGAGGAGTTAAGCCACCAACAGAGCAGAACTCAGAAGCAGGACAGGGCCTGTTTTCTTCAGCCAGGAAGGCACATTCCCAAACAAGGGAGCGAAATGGGTAATTTTTAAAAGCCAAGAATAGAAAGGAAGGATGGGTTGCAGGTTGTGATAAGAAATCAAGTTTAGTTTCCTCCACCTGGAAAAGATCTTTCACTTTTCCAACCAGTGTGGTCCAAGTCATACATTTTATGGCTTTACTTCTTGCTTTGCCTTCTAAGCAGGAAATGCAGTATAACTTATAACTTTACTTTTTTAAAGTATTGAGTGCTGAACTCATAACAGCTCCAACCAAAACATCAGAAAAGTCCAGTTAAATATTTCCATTGGGAGATCTTAATTACCACGGGGACTTGAGGGCTTATCAATGCCCTTCTTTGCTCCTGTTTTTGCTTTCCCTAGAAAAGTGACATTCATTTTGGCTCGGAGCATGTGCTGCTTTTATGTTTTCCTCTCCATGCCTTTGAAAATGAGGACCACCTCTTTATGAAGCTCAGGGGCAGCCTCTCACTTCCTGCTACTGCAGCATCCCCACCTTGGGTTAATGAAGATTCCCTGACTTAAGTATGCATAAGTGGATTTATTTATCTTCTTTTTTTTTTTTTTTTTTTGGCCTCACCCCGGGGTTATCACATAATTTATCAAGAAGAGATGAAGAATTTTGTTTGACATAGCTGCAGCCCATCTGGAAGGTTGCAGGAGACGTAATGTGGCTGAAAGCGATGATTTCATCCCGCGCCGCGACAGCCAGCAAGGAGCAGCAAACAACAAAAATCCCCTCACTGTGAATTATATAGGTGCAGAACTTTCACTGGAAAAGCTGGATTAGTTAAAAGCTTCCTAGATAATGCTTAGCCACAGAAAGAATAAACTCTGGTTCCTTATTTCCTTCCCTTTGTCATGCAGCAAGGCGCAGATTAAAAAGACAGACACGGGGAAGTCAGGCACTTTGAGGGTTTGCCAGTATTTTGATTAGTGACCAAAGTCAGTGAACTGCACTTTGTCTTGTCTTTTATGTAAGAATAAGGATGAGTCATGCAAGACTAAAATAAACACCTTCTTAGAGGCAGCCTTGCTAAGAATAGCTGCTACATCTTTAGTCCTCCCCACTTGAAACTACTCTATTACTAAAGCAGTAGTAGGGGCCAGAGCACGCTCGGGGATGGGTTCTACCTCTGCTGCTCGCACCTTCCTGATCTGATGGCATCAAAGCAGCTCATTCCCAGCAGAGACTGCTCTGGGTTTGTGTGGCACCGTTTGGCAGCAGGGAGGGCTGTGGGGGTGGCTGCCGTGGGAAGCTGCTGGAAGGTTCTGCCATGTCTGATGGAGACAATGGCGGGACGGACTCGATGCTGGGCATGGCCAAGCCCACCAGCAACGGTGGGAGCATCTCGAGTGAGAAAATGTGAGAGAAACAGCTCTGCAGGCCCCCAGGTCAGAGGCAGCTGTGCCCCTGCAGCCCATGGAAGTCCACAGGGAAGCAGAGATCCACCTGCAGCCCGTGGAGGAGCCCC
Organism: Mohoua ochrocephala; assembly: GCA_013398855.1. Classification (NCBI taxonomy): domain Eukaryota; kingdom Metazoa; phylum Chordata; class Aves; order Passeriformes; family Acanthizidae; genus Mohoua; species Mohoua ochrocephala. The sequence continues at coordinate 319,806 of VZTA01029346.1, forward strand.
CACTGGAGCAGGGGGATGCCTGAAGGAGGCTGTGACCCCACAGGGAAGCAGAGATCCACCTGCAGCCCGTGGAGGAGCCCCCACTGGAGCGGGGGGATGCCTGAAGGAGGCTGTGACCCCACAGGGAGCCTGTGCTGGAGCAGGGTCCTGTGACCCCACAGCAGACCCACGCTGGAGCAGCCTGCTCGTGAAGGACTGACCCCATGGAAGGGACCCACGCCGGGGCAGTTTGGGAAGAGCTGCAGCCCATGGGAAGGACTGAGGCTGGAGAAGTTCATGGGCGACTCTTTTTCCCCTCTCTGGAGCAGGGAAAGTGTGTGAGGAGTCCAGCCACTGAGGAGGAAGGAGTACCAATGACCACGTGGTGGACCAACCATGGCCCCCAGTCCCCATCCCAGTGTGCCACTGTGGGGGAAAATCAGGCGGGAAGCTGAGCTTGGCAAGAAGGGAGGGGTTGAGGGGAAGGTGTTTTAAGATCTGGTTTGTATTTCTCATTACCCTGACTTGAGCTGTTATAAATTAAATTAATTTTTCTCCAAATCACATCTGTTTTGCCAGTGACAGTAGCTGCTGAGTGATGTCTCCCTGTCTTTATCTCAGCCCAGGAGCCTTTTGGGGTATTTTCTCTCCCTGAAGCACTGGTACATCCATGAACCCTGCATGGCACTGATACCAAAGGGAAGCTCGATTTCTGACAAGAAAGCAGGAGTACTTCCTATTCCTAAAACATAAATCATGCCTGTGAACTATTCTGTACAAAGAGAAAATATTTTCAACACATGCATCCCATAATAAACACATGAATTATATTTTGACACTTTGAGGAAACGATTAAACCATTACATGTCTTTCAGGTGTCATTGGGTAGGAAGGAGTATACCCACCTCTGGTATTTTTACACACAAAATTCAAGTATTAGGTATTTGTCAGGCACAGAACACGACCCAGGGAACACCAGCCATGGAAAAAACCCTCCCACAGCACAGCAGAGCTCAATAAACCCAAGGAAAGGAAAATTTCCCTCACTTACAACTGGACCATGAGGAACTCTTCCCGCTTATCCCAACGGACAGGCTCTTCCTGCTTCAATGTGCCTCAGACAACTGCACTGGATTTGTGTTTCCCTGGAATTCAACAGGTCCTGTCAAGCCCTCCAACCTCTCCATAATGACAATCACCTCCCATTCCTTCATCTGAGCAGTTAAAACAGCAGCTAAACAATGAGCTTGATATATTGGTGGTTATCCTTCAAGACACTGTGGACAAGAATCAATCCCTTTTCTGGGTTGGATCAGCTCTCTGTACAGGGAAGACTTATCCCAGTTAGGACCCACCTCTGCAGCAGAGCTGTTTTATTTCAAGATGGTCAGAATGATAATTTTTTAAAATACATTTTTATAATTGTTCAAGGGGGCAGAGCAATTTTTAGAAAAACAAGAGAATGCCCTGCAGGTTCAACACAACTGATCTTTCATTTACAAGCCTCAAACTGTCAGGTCACTGAATATTGTCCTTCAAAACTGACAACCAAGACTGGCTCCTATCAGAAAAACACTGTCAGTGGCTTCTCCAAGACTTAAAAACCCCATTTAGCTTCTCATTTCCTCTGTGAAGTTCTTTTAATTATGTAGCCAAACTTGGAAAGGCCAAACAACAGCAGATCCTTCCGTGGCACTCATAGTCCTGTCGCATTAGGAACATACGTCATTTGTGTTTTATCAGACACCAAAGGAACTTCATCTTGTTTCTTGGGCACTTCTAAATTATTTCTGGCAAAGAGAGGCATTGAGATTAGAAAGTGAGTAGTCCTGGCAGCAGGAGCACTTTCTTTGCAGCCTTTAAACCATGCTCACCCTCCCCCCACATATAGAAAGTATTCCAAGTTTTTATATATTTATTTAAAACTTTATTCTCCTAAGTTAACGAACTAAGTCAGTGCAGTAAATTGACAGGTAATTAGAAACTTTTCCATGATATAAGCCTGGATCAAAAGGCAGTGTTCCAGTAGGTCACCACCAGGTCTGCTGGCAGGGAGGGCTGCAGGTCTGCTGGCAGGAAGGCACCTGCGTGGCAGAAAGGAGCGGGGATCGTCTTCCCGGCCCTGCCCTCCTAAATGTCTCTCCCAGCACACCGTATGTTTCACACACAATACCCCAGATGCATGCTGAAAGGGTTCATTAATTCCTCAAACCCAGATTTCCGAGGGCCTGGACAGCTCTGACCTTTGTAAAATAGAGAGGGAGAGGTAAGAGGCAAAACCAAAATTGGGGGGAAGGGGGTTCATTTGAGATGTGTGCAGGGATGGATGGTGGGGAGCATTTGGAGTCAGCAGCAGCTCTGAATTCCCTCCTTTGGATCCAGCGCTCCAGGACTGTCTCATTCCATTGCAATAATTATCTGTACACAAATGACATTTCAAACAGGGCTTCACTTCTGTGACACCAGGCACAACCTTGGAGGCTGGGCTTTGCTCAGAGCTGCAGACTGCATTAGTCACAACACGAGCTCCAGTGATCCTTGACCTTTAAAGGAGCAAACACGTGGCCCGCTAACATTTTTGGAGGGAAAAATTTCATAACACCCCAAGAGCCAGAACAATCCATCAGGGCCTCTCCAGCTTACTTTCTCTGCTTTATTCTTTTGGAGTAACACTGTCTGCTCTGCCATCCTGGGCACTTTTCCACTGCCACGACACAAGGCTGTGAGGAATAATATTCATCCACTCCCTCCCTGGGTGTGGGGTCAGATTAATGGTGCATAGGACATCTAAGGAGAGATGAATGGGATGCTGGAGACAATTCCTCCAGGAGCTGTGCTCAAATCCTACTGCATTTGAAGGTGGAGCTCGAGAAGATCACGAGGTAAGTTGTCCAACAGGGGAGATACACAAGAGCTGAAAAGTCTAGGAGGAATAAGCCATGAGGCCAAGAGCTTCTTCCCCTGATGTACAGCCCCACATGGAGCACAGAAGGGCCTCTAAGTCTTTCCCATGCAAATGAATTGAAAGCTGCACTTCAGGAAAAAAACCACAGATTCGTTGGAATATAAGTAAAAATTCCACTAGTAGATGGCAGAAAAAGAGAGCAAAATTTGTAATGCAGATTTCTGCCTCCTTCTATTGTCATCTGAAATTTCGCTGGTGCTATTTGACCTCTTTTCCAGCTCTTCTCTGGAAGAACAGATGGAAGTCAAGTGAAAAACATGGAAAGGAACAGCAAAGTCTTATACCCCTCAGAGAACAACAAACAAGTGGTAGAAATTGAAATATTTTCTTTCCTCAGCAATGATTTTTTAGTAGATCTTCCCTCAGATGGACCCTTTTCTCCACAGTCCCAGTAACTGATAAACCAAAGACGACAATTTCCATTAAAACATCTCCTGAATTTCCTTAGTATTTTTTTGCCTTATCACTGACCCAGTGATAAAAGGCTCTGACATTTTACACTGGCCTTTGAGGAAGGCACAGATGATCTATAATCCATTTTTAACATCTAGCTCTGCAGCATCTGGGCAATTATTATCCATATTAGAAGCCTTTGGAGCCAAAGGACTAACAGAAAGTATATAATCCATGAAAAAACAACAGAAATACCTATCCTCTGAAGTATTTGTTTGGAATTTTGTGAAGTCTGTGCCTCTGAAAGATGAAAAACATGTGAGAGATCATCCATTCCAGAAGAGCATCTCAAGATGCCAGGACAAGGAGGAATGGTTTCAAGCTGACACTGGGTGAGTTTAGATGGGATATTGGGAAGAAATCCTTCCCTGTGAGGGTGGGGAGGCCCTGGCACAGGGGGCCCAGAGAAGCTGTGGCTGCCCCTGGATCCCTGGCAGTGTCCCAGGCCAGGTTGGATCTCCCCGATGTGAGCCCGCTGTGGATCCAGAAGGATTTAGCAGCTTTTTCCTGCATGTCCTGCTTATCCCGCATCACATGGAATCATCTGATCAAAACCTTCAGCTATTTCTGACCTGATTTTAATTGGTGATCCTGTCTGCCCTAATAAAGTGAATGATGGTGCTCCTTTCATCTGAAGCAGCGAGATAACTTCTTGAATAACTCGGCCATCACGTCATCCCTATATTCCCTCCACCTATGTCATTTTTAGACCCTTGTGATCTAACTTTTCTTCTAAATCTGGCCCCCACTTTTGGGAAAAAATACCCCAAACACCCTAGGAATTTTCTGCAAAACGTTAAAAATTCTTTAAAGTTATTTCCTTTTCAATTCCCCAGACTTCGAAGTGGAAGAGGCTAGAGGGGATATCAAAATTGTTCTTGATGTTGAATTTCAAGAATCTGTGTAATTTTTTGAAAATCCAGCCCTTAAGATATACAGATAAGATATAAGATATATAAGATACATATATATACAGATATACTTCATTTGTAAACTGTGGGCATGAAACCCAAGTTCTTTCCCAGTACACAGAAGGGATCAGGAGGGGAAAAGTGCAGCATCCTCTGCCTACAGGAGGAATGAAAAGTTTTGAGGAACAAAGCATATTAAAAAACTGAAGTCTGTTAATCCAGTTAGAGTCTGTGCAGGAATACAGAAGACTGGATAGAAATACAGATTTTCTAGAAGTGTCACAGATCTGATTTTGGCTGCTATCACATCAGGAGGAAATATGAATAAGAAAACACTGCTCAAGTGTGTCGAAGCAAGTCTGCAGACTATGCAATAACATGTATTTATTTGTACCCCGTTTCCTGAATATTAGTACAGACCAGTCTTTGTTTCCCACTACAGCACCTGTGCTCTGTTACACCACCCTTTAATGAGAAATTAATAACAACAGCTACAGCAAAGCACGTCACATCCACTTGGCTACCTCGACTTCCACCACAGGAAAGCGAAGGTGTCATTTACAACAGATTAAAAGAACACTGAAGTCCCCGTGGTATTGACTTAGGAAATAACTGAAATAACTTCCAGCTTTGTTTCATCTTCTTCCAGAATATGACTTAATCCTCTTTGCAGATAATTCTCCATTTACCAAGCAGGAAACTTTGGAGACCAGGATTATGCAAAATGTGCCTGGGCCCACAACAACTCTGACTTTCCAAAAGGCACGAGCGAGTCCAGACTTCCATGGAAATCCAGAAAATGTCCAAAAAATCCGGAAAGCTGAGAACTTTTTTGATGGGGAGAAACCCTGACCTATCTAAATGGCCAATTACAGCCATGTGCATTTGCCTACAACTCTTTTCAAACATCTGACACCTAATTCAGTTCAGTATTCAAACCAGGCAGTTGATTACTGGTTTTATGCACGTCATGAAAAGAGCAAGGTCAGAAAAAAACGTCAGGAAAATGTTTTTAGAGGCAAATTCATTCAGAGAATCAATCCAGAGAATGAATTTATTCCATAGTTTCTTGCAATATACTAAGTAAATAATTTATTAGCTTGTTTGAAATTATTAATACCTTGAAAATAAAAATTGTAATGAAATGATATCAAAAGGGTTTAGTTGGGTTTTTTTTTTCAGATAATGAATTCTTAAAAATAAAAGCAACAACAGAATCTAGCCTAGCTAGATTTACTTGGCCTACAGTGACACAGTAATGCTGCATTTACTAAACTCTGCTAGGGAAGGGATAAAAAATTGGAACTTTCCCATGGTAATAAATAAAGACAGAGATATTCTGCTGAATAAATTGACACAAATGCAAATAACAGCAGGATTTGCACGAAGGGAGCCCTCCTGTGCAAGCACCAAAATGTGAATTTTAAGCTTACTGAATACACAATAATTTCAGCACACAGACCTGGATTATAATTAGTTTTTAAGTAAGAAAACTCACACAGTTATCAATATGTTAGGTAGTCATTAGAAGCTGATCATTCTCTTGTGAGCTGAAGTTTGTTAATCCTCTTTCTTTAACTCATCTAAAATTAATGAATGACGGTAAGAAAGAGTCAATAAGAGCTAAAAATAATCTAACAGCAAAAACTTCGTCAGGCAATGACTTATTTATCTTCATGCTGATGCAGGTGTGTGGAAAAACATTGAATAAAGCAGCGTTTTGGTGGCTCAGTAGCCAAACCAGTATGGCCATTATGTGGCCACTCCAATAGCCCTGGGCTCACTTTCAGCATGGAATTTTGCAGACTGACTGAGTGTCAGCAGAGCAAAGAACCCAGTTGGTGCACTCTGATTAAGCATTTTAATTCAGAAACAGAGAGAACAAGCTTGGCTTGCTCAACACTTCTTTGATATCTGTGTACCTGAGAAACCCCAAACTTCACCAATTTTTATAGGATGTAAATCTATGGAATCCCTATGTCTGCATCCCAGAATCATGGAATGGCTTGGGTGGGAAGGGACTTTAAAGCCCAGCTAGGTCCCACCTGTATTTATAATCCACATTAGCATTCCAAGAGGATGGTGGCAATATTCATTAATTATTCTTTTCTCTGTTAGCGGTCAGGAAAAAGTTAAAACCAGTGCTGAACACAAATGCTAACTGCATGGCTGAAGCCTCAAGCAACCAGTTATTAGCTACTGCTATCAGCAAAATAATCCCCTGCAGAATCCTGTTAATTAGAGCAAACAGACCGAGCAGCAAAACCACGGAAAAATGGAAGTGCTCATCTTTGTTAGAACACGCTGCAGCTTCCTTCAGTAATGGCCAGAATCTGGGTCAGACACTGAAACTCCTCACCATTTAGCATTTTCCAGGGAGACCTGGAAAATCCAGCAGCTGATTCCCCAAACCACAATGATTTCCCCATTACCTCCTGGGAAACTACGGCCCGTGGCCACAAGGATAATCACGTCCAAGCTTCCTTTGAAATGCATCGATAGCTCATGGCATAAACCTCTGTCACCCCGTGCGTGGGCTTGAAACGACCCCTCACATAAGCCGGAATGTTTCTTTGATACCACAGACTTTAAAAAATTGCCTCTTATCCAAAAGATGTCGCAAAAAGACTTGGAGAATCATGGAATCATTTTGGGTTGGAAAAGACCTCAAGATCATTGAGTCCAAATGTTAGCCTAGCACAAATATTCTCTCTGTTCTCCTCAAAATGTGGAGTTCAGTCATTTTAGGTGTGTTGGCTTCTCCAGAAGAACCTCCCTAGGCCATTTTTCAATGCACTGGCAAGGAAAAAAAATCAATTTTCCACCCAAAAACTACTTCTGAACTAAGAGAAGTCCAAGGAAGGAGCCCCACCTGACACTGTCAACACACAGATGCTGAAAGCAGCAGATCTGAGAGGGAAAACAGAGGTCAGTCAGCACAAGGGCAAGGGCAGCGCAAGAGACAGAATGCAAAAATACAGATGGTCACGAGTGAAAAACACTCAAAGAACCGATAAAAGCTGAAGGTTGCTTAGAGAACAAAGCAGAAATGCACAGACAGAGGTAGGAAACCTCTAGAGTGACCCAAGGAATTCAGCTGTGTTCAGCAGGCCCTGAACAGCAGAGCTGTGCTGTGCTGCTGCCCAGGGGCCAGCAGCCACTTGGCCACGGGAATTTATCACAGAGATGGAAGGCAAAGAGACAGATAACCCCTGAAAATAATGAAAAGCAAGACCTGTTCATTTTGGATACGAGTCAAGGGCTAGAAAATATGAAAGTCAAGATAAAGGAGAAAAGATTTCTGAATATTTGGAGGTGAAAAACAAAGGTGTTGGTCGGACGTGAAACAAAGAGCAGAGTTATCAGGACAAAAATATTGATGGCACACAGAATTACTTGGAGAAAAAGACAGAAGACACATTCAATTTGCAGTGGGAAGCTGATTGCATCTTCCCAAGTGAGGATTCAACCCAAATGACAAAGGCAAAACTGAGTATTATTCTGTAACTGCAGAATGTGAATTATTTCAGAGATGGTAATAAAGCAAAGAGTAAACACCAGCAAAGAACACAAGTGTAGGAAAGATACATCGAGATGGAGGGGATTCAGTGACATCTTTCATTATTGACATTGATTTTTTTTTTCCCTGAATATTATTAAATTAACACTGTTGGTCACAAGACATTGATCTTTAGAACCAAAGCAAAAATAGCTCGAAGTCCATGTGAAGCAGAGGGGGACACAGCCTTGGTTTCTTGAACCCTGGCATAATGAGCACACTTCAAACTGCATTCATTTGTTAAATGGAATAAATTAGATTTTTGCCAAGATTAAGGTCAAGGTAAAATACTAGTGAGGTGCAAAGCAGTGATTTAGTGATATTTTGGCAGGAGCTCAGCACTAACTTATAAAATCCACAGCTACAGAAAAACATCTGGGACATAGAATAGTGTGCCATAAATTTCTATTGGCATCACTACAGGTAAATTTGGGCAAAGGGTTATAACAGCCTATGCTGTCAATCCCTCCATCACCCATGGACATCTTTCCCCTTAGTTAATTTAAACAAGAACCTCTCTAAAAAGGCAAATCCAGACAGAATGACCAAAGGCATTTTAGTTTTTGAGATGGGCAATCTATTTTAAGGACTGTGACTTTCTCTCCTAAATTTAATGATTCCTCTATTCATCATCTTAGCGGGATAGTTCTAGGAGAGTCTGTACTTAAAATTTGCTTATATATAAATCCACAGGATCTAAAGGGGAGTTTCTCCTTTGAGGTCAGCTCTCCCAACTGTCTAAATTTAATATTCCATGCAAAGTGCTACAGATCACTGTATTTTTCCTTTCCCACAGCTGCTGCACATAACATTATTTTATCTGATCCCTAGAGCCTGGGAGATTCACTTAAACAGAGATCAGTCTAATTCCAAAGGGCCTGATGCACAAAACCAGTTTCCAGCAGTATATATGGATATATTTACCTTAGATACATGGAGTTTTCATCATTCCTATTATTATTTATACCTATGAAGACTTCAATGCATCTTAATTTTAGTTGGAAGAAAACATAAGGTAATCTAAGTACATTTTTAATGGAGTTCTCTTGCCCACTGGGGCTGGAAAGCACCATGGTAATATGATAAAATACTCGGGGTTCTGTTTTCCTTCCCAAATTCCCTCTGTACTAAAAGCAATTGATATTCCCGTTGCCAGTGCCATGGTATCTGCAAAACAGAATTCAGACTATTTCATTTCATGTTGACATGACTGTGTCTGATAACTGAAGGTTCTTTAATCCCCCAGAATATGTCAGTGCTTGAAAAACCATCTGATGTCTGGAACAAATGAAAAATATCCTGGTCTCATTTCCTGCCAAGCAATGAACTCCAGCTCTCTGGCAACAGCACCAACAGGTTGAACATTTTCCCCTGGGTCCCAAAGCTCCCGATCTGCAGAGCTTGTTCTCGTTCAGGAGTGTTGGGGTTGTCAGGAGGGAATCGTGGGGACTTCCTTAAAATCAGAGATAAAAATGCCACAGAACATCAGCGAGCACTTCAACTCCTCTGCTGTAATCACGGAACTGTTCACATAAATTTCATTATCTTTATTATTCCTGAAATCACCAAACTGTCTGAGGAGCACTTAAAATATAATTTAAGAAAGGGAGCGATAGCAATCACTCTCTCATGGCAAACATGTGAGAAATAACTCTTTTCTAGAGTTATTTTTCACCTCAGAAAAGGTGAATTCTTTGGCATAACACACATTTCAGCTGCACTCCATGATCCTGATGGGTCCCTTCCAATTTAGTATAATCTGGGATTCTGGGATTTGTAGTAAAATCATTTTTATTTTGCTTCAGTAAAATCATAAGAGATACAAGCCATTAAAGAAGCCCTGTAAAAATGAATTAGTCGGGTATGGAAAAGAGGAAAAGCCCCACTATCCATCCCAGCCAGAGTTTTTCTTAAGAAGAGAGAACACTCAGCTTTCCAATTCCTACCAACACCAGGAAAGAAAATTTCTTTTCTGGAAGTATTCAATAAAAATATTCCTTCACCTCCACTATTTATTGATTAAAATTCCTGTTGCAGTCTATTTTTTTCCAGCACCAGTACTGCCACCTCATACTCCAGCTACTGCCCTGACTGGCTTATCCAGGGGATGCTCCTCTGCTGCAGGACTTCTGCCTGGACCGAGCCAGAAGAGCCCATCAGGGATGTACCATCATCAGTGGCTCAAGGAGAAAGGAGTTTGGAGAGGCAGTTAATGACTGGGATTAAACTCATTAGACTGCACCTCCTGCTTACAGGCTCAAAATATATTTTAGGCCCATTCAAGTTCAGCACCCAGAGTAAAACCATGGGATTCAATTTTTACAAATATATCAAGACCCCAAGAAAAACCAAAGAGGTTTCTGGTTTTGTGTGCTGCTGTTAATATTTTCAGAAGTGCAGGTAAGGCCTGATATCTTACATGCCAAGGAGATGGAAAAAACCCCACCTCTGTGACAATTTCAGGCTCCTAACAACTTTGTGTAGCACTGTTAAGACCCTCTCACAACTCTGTTCTCTAACACCTGACGCAGAAGCAGAGTACAACAATAAACTTGCTTATTTACAGCTCCAGCGACGACGAACAACTGAATGTTGCTCAATAGCAAGAAAATATTTTCTGTTCTGTTTCATCTCTTCTGCTGCTCTCTCCTTCTCCGGCTCAGCCCTGCATCTCTATGACAATCACTACACAAACCACATCATTCTGCAGCCCACACAGGCAGTTAACAATTTATCCCTGTTGTCTCCATCACATCCACTTATGAGAGCAGCAAGCGTTCCTGCTTCGAGGCGCTGCTAATACGAATAATTAATGTCATCCCTTGAGTACCAACACCACTTTCCACTGTCCCTTTCATTACTTGGACAAACAGGTTGGGATCTTCTTTCCCCTGCCTTTTGCGCCACAAATCTTTTACTGGGATCCAAGAAACAGTCTGAATACTCCCCATAAAATGTAAGTTGGTGGTGAATCACGTCCCAGTCCTCCACACCACACACACTGCGTTGTGAAATTCCAGCTACGTGCCAGCTGCTTCACTGGCACCTGTTGAATGCACACCTGATGATCACCTGGAGGTTCAGCCCCATTAAAAACTCTGCTGCTCTTCTTGTTGGGTCTGCATTGCCCTCACAGGAGGGAGATCTCTCCTGCCCCATCAGAAAAATCCCCCACAGAACATGGACAGTTCAGCCCCCAGAAAAATCGATCCAGTTTTTACTTGAATTCAGCTTTTTTTGCCCCCCTTTTTCTCTTTCAATGCAAAGACTCAAGCTGTTCCTCAGACTCCTCTCAAACAGCGACCTGCCATCTCTCACAGAACACCCTGCCTGGCTTTCAGGCTGACACCGGGATTTCTTTTAAGCTCGGGGCCACATGGTGTCTCAAAGAGCTCACCTTCACAAAAGGAGAAAATATCCTGTGGTTGGCTTAGCCAAGACCCACAAACAGGGGCACAAATGAAACCCAGGATTCGGATTATCACAGCTCAGTGAAGGGATGATGTGAGCCTAAAGCTGCATTTCAGTACAAGCAAAGCACCTTTGATTATCTCATTATTTGACCATGCCTGCATGGGAAACATGTTGTGCCAGGAATAGCACAGCGTGAGTAATTCAAACTCCTCTCATGAAGTTCATATTTAACCTGAAACATCCCTGTAATCCACGGAAATTCACAACAAATCCAAAAGGGCTACTTTGTCTCAGAAAGAAAGAATCAAGGCATGAGCTGTCTTTTTTTGTTATTTACAGAAAAAGCCAAAACATTCTGTTAGATCATTTATGGGCTTTAACTGATATAAACCATGATGCATCCTGAAAGGACTCTCAAAGATTCCAAATGGGAGAATTACAGTTTTCAATTCATTATGTCTCCCAAGCTCACAGAGGCTACAAATATTATGCTTTCTCACATCTTACAGCCAAAGCTGAACCCCAGGTTAAGTGGATAGATCTTTCTTTAAGAGATGTGCCAGATCAACACTGAAAATGGCATAAATCTGATCCCAAAAGCGTGTGGTTTACATGACTTATAAGCTTTGTTCCTGTTTATAACAAATCATTGCCTTCCAGAAGGCACACTTTAAAAAACCCTTTATTTTGCACTTATTTTTGCACTAAGAGCAGGACATATGCGTGATGTTGTTGTTCTGTGATACACATCAATAGCTAATTAAATCAGCCACATATATTTCATTGTTTAACACTGCAGGTGGTCTGAACAAATCATTTCCAGCTCATACTCCAGAGGCTTGGAACAGAACTGGGATCTTAATTTCTCCATATGTAGTTCCCTCTTCTCCCTCGGAGCTCCATTACAAGAGTCAGTCCATTTCGAGGGCAATAAGAAGTTCCCTTCTTTCATGTCCAGGGTGGTCTGACAGAAAATCTAAAAGAACTAAAAGCCTAAATAAATAAATCGGGCTGCCTGAGGTCTCTGAAAGACACGGGCAGCCTACGCATGGAGCAATCTCAGTTCCTTCAGTGTCAATTCAGGCTTTGATTTTCTGCTAATAACTCCCTGGATTTGTGACAGACTAAGAGCATTAAGAGGTCACTGTGTTATAAACAAGCTGTGAATTGACTTTGTCTGATTGTCTGAATAAAAACACATAAATACCTAAGAACAAGCAAAAAATCTAATGCAGTAAGTGGAAAAATTAATGAACATGCAAATTCACTTTGTCTGTCACACCCTGACTTCTCTGGAGCCAGGATCCCACCTCTGCATTTTCGGCGACAGGTATTAACCCAGGATCCATGGATTTAGTTGGGTAAAGAACCATTAAAAGGGATGAACTGAGCAGAAAGCCACTTTGCCTTGTCACTGATCACCCTATACTCACCGTCAGGAACGCAGAATTTTAAAGATGAATTTGATTTCTAGCAAAATTTTCCTCTGTGCATGTAATCAACACGGCACAATTAGGATGCATTCACGAGAAGATGGAAGGAGGAAGCAAAAAGGAGTTTGGATAACAACTTTTAAAAAGGCACCACTGATTGTGTTATTTGTCCTGGGACAAAACCAGTGGCTTTAAAGCAAGGTGCACAACAAAAAAGGGCTGGTGTTTACATTTGTAAGCACAGGGTGCTTGTGGAGCAGTGACAGTGACAGCACAGACTCACTTGGCTGAAATGAAATGGGAGAGAGACAAAGGAAGTCAGAAAAAACCACTGGGACAGAAAGCAGTCTACAAAGAAGCCACATCTGAATAACCCACGAGGAGTCACCAGGCATTTCTTGATGGAAAACCCCATAAAGGAGCTCTATAGATTTAAGGATTTGGCCTGAAAAAATACCTTTTTTTTTTTATTCTGAACTCTCTTCTAAGAGTTTCTAAATAATCTGTAAGAATACCTCCATCCAGTGAAGCTAAATAGGGAATTGAACATTTTACGATCCCAAATACTTCCTGGGTGTGTGCCAACACACAATAAAAAAAGCCAAACCCATCAGAAACGACTTTTCCCTCTTTTGCTGGGTTACTACTCCAGCCATTTAAATTTATACACTCATTGTGGTTTATCACAGACTATTATGGCACAGAAGGGCAAACATAAACTGCATTGATTACCTCACAGTATTGACAGTCAGAGGCAGCAGAAGCTGACAGGTGAAAAGATAATCAGGGCAGCGATGAACCTCACTGTCCTGTGTGCCTAGAAGCAGCTGGTTATATTACACTGAGAAAACCAAAATTTGCTTTCTTTTCAGAGCTATAATCACTTGATTATCTTTTTTTTTTTTGCCAGGGCAAGAAATAAAACCCAACCAAATAACCAAAATCAGACTCACTGGGAAAGAAAATTTTACCCAAAGGCCAGTCGCTGCTATTGAAATTTTTGCAAGGACTTCTTGGTTAGTTTGGGTTAATTTATTCCCCGAGGAACCTGTCAGGAACAGTGATTATGAATACTGAGGATGAGTATCAAAAGGGAACTGGAAAACCTGCCAGTCTGGCCAATAAGAAGACTAAGAAAAATAAGGATCTTGGCTGCTGCAGAAAACAACGCTCAGTAAGATATTACCATGTCAGCCCCAAAAGAGAGGCCAAGTGGCTGCTGCCCATCTTTCCCCCCAAGAGGAAGGACTGCTTTGGGTCTCTATCATCAAATCAACCACCAGTTTTTTATTAAATTTGTAGGAATGATGATCTTATGACTAATGACTTAAATATAATGACTAGATCTTATGACTAACGATTAGATCTAATGACTTCTGGCTCTGTCACATTTGCATTAAATTAACCAATGTGTTGAAAGCCGAGGAGGAGGTTGGGTAGTGATAAATGGCTGAGCAGGCAGACATGGAGACTGCAAAATTTGTCCCCCAGGAAGCCGGGCTAAAAATAAAAAAAACACCAACTAGGTGAACAATCAATTCATTTTCAATTTCTCCGGCAACCATTTCCCTCCAGAGCAGGAAACAACTCCCCAGTCGAAGCGTGTGAGCAAACATCAATTTACAGCGGTTCCATATCAGCAGGAATTAAGCCAACCTACTATTTATGAGCCTTTCCACCCTTCCTCATTGTACAGAGTGTCTTCCACGGTGCATCCTAAATCCCTTCTCCGCTGAAGTAGGACACAGATGGAAATGGGATATCTGTATCCCGCTGAAGAAAATGCTGCAGTGGAACTGCACTTTGGAGAGCGGGTGGAGATTGCTGGAGGTGGAAAAACACGTTTGGGATGCAGGGCACAGGACTCGTAATGAAGGAAAGATGTTTTCCACTTACCAGCAAACCCTGGCCATGCGTTTACCTCTCATACACTGCATTTCATTTGTTCATACAATCACAGAGTCGTGAAAGTTGGAAAAGAGCTCTAAGACCAAATCAAAACTGGCCATTCGGAATATCCGAGTCTCTACCTGTAAAATCGTAATTCTAATGTAAAACTCAACTAAAAATTGATCTAAATGAAGTAAATCTCAACACTGACGCTTAAACGAAAACAAAACAAAGAAGTGGAAGCGTATAGATTAAAAAAACCACTCTATAGGCACCCTTAGTAAGCCTGAATAAAAAGCAGGTTCTCTCTGTGCATGAGGAATCTCAGGCATTAAAAATTTAGATGGGAAGCAGAGCAGGAGACTTTCTGTGCAGAGAACTGAAAGTTGGAGCCTCTTTCTCCAAGCTGATTTGCTCACCAGAGCACTCCTAGGACGGAAGGCTGTTTTCCCAGGCCTCTCTCTGTGTGACAAATGCCACAAAAAACCCCACTTTTCAGTGCCCACATTTTACCATTTCCTCTGAACCTACAAAACACGCTCCGTGGTCCCACCCGGCGTTTATTAACACCCCAGGAGAGACTTTGGGCACAGGCAAAGTGAATGGTGGAAAACTGGGAGAAAGAATGCAGATGTGGGGGAGGACTCACACGAAACATGTGGAGGAGCTAATGGCATACGTTAACACCCAATTAAATGGAGTTTTAATGAGCCTTTTCCCCACAGGAGACCAGGCAGTAAAAATGCTACTTGCTGCAAGTAGGAACTACGTGAAGACTTGGGGAGACTTTTCTGCATCTCTGAGACACAGTGTGTGTCAATGGAATTTTTTAGCAAAATGCCATGATATAAATACTTAGTATTCTGTAATCTGCCAGATATTTTTCACCACCAGGAAGCACAACTTTTTATCTGAATCTCTCCCTGTGAAAGGGCTGGTAAAACAAACATCTGAGACCTGTGGTTACATATTCAAAATCGAGTTGAAAATCTGCTTTGGATTACGTAGGTGAAGTGTTGATTTTTTAAACTATTATTATTATTATCGCTTGGAATTCTAAGCATGGAAAAATCCTTAGTCAGCTATTTGACCCCAAATTTAAAAGAGGAGTCACCAAACTAAAGAACCTTCTCTCCACAAGTAGGTGATAAAATCCACATTAGTTCAGACTGGCTGGATGAAGGACGGAAGGGGGGCATTGCTACTGAATTTTTCTCCTGCTGATTACCTGAGACTGAGAAAGAAAACTGTGGGATGGTCTGTTCTGGGCACGGAAAAGGGACTTAAGTAGTGTCTCGAGGCCAGAAATTCAAAAGGTACCCACAGAAGAGTGGCCAAATATAGCACATTTGTAGATGATATTGAGCACTTGGCCCTATCTATGTAGACCTTCTATTAACTGGTTTCTCCAGAGTTGAATTTATACTTCAAAGGATTAGATTTTCAGGTTGCCATTTTAGCACAGTTAAATTTTCTAATATTAATGGCCATAAATTAAATCTGTTTCAGTTCAAAATCTAGTTATGCATTTAATTCCATTAACTTCCTGGCACGGAAAATGTACCCAGCCAATTAGATGCTCTGTACACTTGTAACTAACAGCAATATTTATTTAAAAGTGTTTTCTAAAAAAGTCCCGTCTTTCTTTCCCCCCAAATCAAGAAAGTTTCACATTTTTTCCTGGTGGCTTTTCCCATTTATCTCTTTGCTCCAGAACCACAAAGAGCAAAGATGGATGGAGCCAATCCCTGCGCAGTTCTTAGATTTGTCTTGCAGCCTCTTTCCTTTTTATTTCGCTTGCGTGGATGAATTAAGTTAAATTTGCACGCAGCCGAGCAGAAGCCCAATCACTTTCTCTGTATTCTACTGTAAATTATTAATTCTTGTGACTTATTAATGCATATTCAAATGCAGAAACCTTTGGATGCTTAATAAACATTCTGCAGCTGGACAGGATTTTAAATCCGGCTTTTCTTCAAACGCAAAGCAAAACCAAACAGTTTCCATGGAGTGTAGGAGCTGTGGCACGGCAACAATGGCCTCTTCTTGTCTTTGTCTAATTCTCATCTATCTAGTCAACCTAGGGGGGGAAATAAAAAAGGTCACATGACTCTATTTCTTTTGTGTATTAGAGATCCATAATTAATCCACGAGTCCATTCGAAGCACCGTGATTTCAAATCACCAAGCCCAAGGCACGGGATGAGAGCAAATAAATCTTGTCAGCCACCTTTGCCCCCCCGAGCGCCAGGTAACAGACACTGCTTGGGAAGCAGCCACGCCAAATCCCAGCCTGGAACTTCCACTCTGGCTTGGCAGCAGCACGGCTTTTAAAGGGAACTTCTTGTGCTCTCAATGCTCTTTTGCTCAGAGTGAGCTGGATGCATTGATAAGACTCTGGAGTTTTAAAATTCGCCAAAGAGAGGAAAAATATCGAAGTGATCTCTACAAATTCTGCCTTCTGGAGCTAGATTGGTTTTATCCCGTATTTAATAGAAAGGATACAACCAGCTCTGGGTTTAACACTCCTCTTGCACAGCTAGGACAGTTCTTAAGCTGCTGGAAAACCAAGATAAAGCATTTCTAAACCGTAACAGTGGAGAGCTATCACAGAACGTGACAAGAGAAATAAGTGGTGGTATCAGTGTGGCAGAGAAAGGTCACATTTCTTCAGACAGAAAGGAAAAACACTCACACAGCCCTTCAAATGCACACTATTTATTGTTATTATGAGTGGTTAAATGAATCAACATGTAGAGCAGTACCAGGCCAGGCCAGATGCAGGGAAACATAACACAAAGAGCTTGCAGCTGCTGCTGATTCAAGAAGCAGCATGCAGGTGCTTTTTAGCTAAAATTCTAAAATTCCCTTTTAATTTGGAAATGATCTTGGCTCAAAGCACTCAGGGACAGCATCTGTACACAGACAGCACTCGTGCCAATTGCCTCCCGTGAACTCAACTACTTGGCTGTGCTGGTGCTGCAAAATGGACCTTGCAAATGACAAAGATCTGCTTTTAACACTCTCTGTTTTGAGGCAGAGCATCCAAACCTGCAGCACTGACTTTTACTACAACTGCTGGGCTTAAACACGCAGCCCTGAGAAGGAGAAGGCTCCTTTCTCAGCCTTCCCTCTGCACGTTTATCCCAGATAGGGCAGTGAGACACCTTCCGGCCTGATTTTTGGGGAGATTTGATGAACACCGGATCACAGATACCTAAGAGAGGATTCCTTTAAGGTCTCATCTAAAAGAGCTGGGAATAAATGTGCTCATGTCCCCTCCTGTTGTACCTTCCTCTTGCTCAGACTTAAGGAAAAAGAAAAATCAGTGCAAACTCCCATAAAGCTGAAGCTGGGTTTAAAAGGGGACCCTGCATTCAATATTTTGCCTGTCATGTACTTTTGCTTCTACTCACATAATATGTGAATTACACACACCCTTCTAATAGGAGGAGAAGCGAAAGGTTGGTTCTGAAGGAAGAATTGGGACACGGAAGAGGTTATTTGTCATTTAACAGCGCGCAGTGAACACTGCAATTTCTGTTTCTGCATCCCTTTAACCTTCAAATAAAGAGAATTATTAGCATATTGCTCTTCCTTCCTCCCTCCTCCCTCAGAGACGCTACTTTGAAGTTATATTCCATTTATTGTTTCTAGTATGTGAACCCATCCACACACCTCAGAGCCTGAGCTTAGAGCCCTTCCTAAAGGCTCTCTGTTCATTTTCATGCCAAGTTGTTCCATTAGGTACAGTCTCATCCTTCCTTGGGGCAAGAGAGCACGACTGGCTACCTCCCTGACATCCACAAAAAAGCTCGGAATTAGTCTGTAATTCTTTCTTACCTTTTGGGCTGGAAACCATCACCATGGAATTAGAAATATCGGGAATTAGTAATACTCCTCAACCAAGGTGATTAAATCAGCCAGCAGCAGAAGTGGGTTTCACAGAAGTTTCACCAGCATCCCAGAATCATTTGGGTAGGAAAAGCCCTCTAAGATCATGGAATCCAACCATTAACCCAGCACTGAACCACAGTCCTGTGCCTATTAACTGCAAGTAAAAGGGCTCAGATGAGTTCCAGCATGTCCTGTCAGGGGCGTTGCAGTTTTAAGGCCTTTTTCCTGCTTCCAGAAGGAAATTTTTTAACATGCACTGTGATTCTGTGCAAGGAAGGATTATTAACTCATAAGCAAAAGACAGACCTGATGAATTATTTAAAGCTGTTCTGAAAACAACCCAGTCCATAAGCATTTAGGCAAGTAAATACAACACAGGACATTTTTGTAGCTTCACCGACCCTGTGAAGTGACCAAGCGCTAAAAGCACCTCCCGGCCTTTAAATACCAATATTTAATAGCAGTTTTTTATCTGTTTATTCAAGCTAACTTAACACTGGGCTGAGACTCAGTACACAGCAAAAAAACCTCAGCTGCATTCCTGTGATTTTTCAATTCCACGATACGCCGAGCACTGGGCTGCACTTCTCCAACTTTGAGCCTGGAGAAGGCAGTGGCACTGATGGAATAAAATTCCTGCAACTTCGCCACACAAGCCAGAACATGTGCCTCGACTTTCAAATGTGCATCCCCTCTCAGAGGCAGGAAGCAATTACTTCTATTTCTTCCCTTTCAATAACACGCTTGCATCTGCATAATGCGGCTCCGTGACAGATTATTGAAATTCCTTACCACAGCAGCAGCAAGCACACAGGCTGGTTTGGGCTCGGCCTCTCCCGCTGATCCCACACGCTCCTAATTGCACAGGGACCGTAATTAACCCGCTGGGAAAGATCAGGGATCTTTCAAATTCCCACTCTGTGGCTTCCTGGTTTACTACCAGGAAGGCTGCTGGAGATCTTCCCCGACTGCACAGGTCCTGGAAGAGTCGACAGCCACAAAACTCAGCTGATCGCCTGAAGGAGTGAGGAGGTGAACACTGGGGGGAAAAAAAGGCAACACGAGCCTTCTGTGTGTATAGGATATCCTTCAGCTGGGAAATTTTATCAGCGTCTGGGTTTGGAAGCAGATTTTCAGCATGTTTTGATAACCAGCTCGATAATCTCTCAGATAGGAAATCTTATGACATGTAAATATTTTTCATTTAGAAATGCAAGGAAGGAATTTAAGGCCACAGCAGCCACATTTATCAACCTAACAAAAGCACCTGAAAGGAGCTGCAATATAAAATTTACAGCCAAAACACACAAATGGCAAAAAAAAATACCGTTTCAATCAGAAATCTTCTTGGCAACTAGAATCTAATTTGGGGTATTTAGCCATCTTTTTGTGAGCCTATATTTCATTTTGTCACAGGATTTTCCAAATTGAAAATGGTGAAGAGATCATTTAACATACTACAGCTGAAATAATTCTTAATATTGTTGTTGATTCAGCAGTGTACTGGATCACTGCCAAGACCAGAAGCTATATTCAATTAGTTTAGGAACATATGTCTTCATGTGTTGGGAAGAACCGGGGTGCAATTAAATTCACAAAAATTATTCAGCAGATGGAATCAAATTAATGTGTTCCTGTGTCTTACGTTCATAGGATTGTGTTTATTTTTTTGCTTAGAAAAAAACAAAACCCAAAAAACCAGCTATAAACATAAAAAGAGATGTATTTTATCTTTTTCTGTAGAGATGCAAAGATGAGGATCAGAAGCTGTTTTGAACACAAGGAATGAATTTGTAAGGTCTGTATTTCCTCGGTTCCAGTGTATACAGTGTAGAGCATTTCTAACCAGGGGAGCAACAAGTGGAAGTCTTTTGAAATGTGCAGGAATAAAGACAATAAAGACACGCATGGATTCAAATCCTGCCCCACTCCAGGGCTGTTTCCAGCTTAAAGTATTTGTCTCCACCCTCAGCATTCAGCCCCCTCCGGTTCACCTGGGAGCAGAAAACTGATTGAATTAATTAAGGATAAATCCATCCTTAGATGCGCGGCCGCATCCTCGGAAAACACAAACCCCAGCGTGCGTCTACTCCAACGCTGGGGCACGTGAGGGGAGTGAAATGGAGATGGCTGCACCTCCCTTACGGTTTACTCAGACTTTAAAACCCTTCTGACAAGCTCTGCGCAAAAGACGATTACAGCACGAGGTGAAGCCGTGCGGCAGAACCTGGTTAAGGAGCAGACAAAAAGAGGAGGAATGAGTCACCCCTTCCAGTGCCTTGAAAGAAAGTGTAATGTCCCACACTCCCCCCGATGGAAATCAGACGGGCTGAGTAGCAGAGAGGTGAACCACCCGAGCAGACAATCGCTCTTAGTCAGAGCTGGAGCTCGCTGAAACTCCAAAAGGAACCTAAAAGCAGGGAGAGTGAACGCCCGGTCATTGATAGCAGGGAAATTTTCATCGGTGGGAACGGAGCACGTTCAGCACTGACAAAAGGAGACCTGGGCTTCACTGCACAGGTCCTTCTGCTCACATGTTGCATTCCATGGCAGCCGAGCTTCTAAATGAAAAGGAAACACACCTGAAGATCTCTGGTTTTACTGCTGATAGGTAAACAGATGATCACAGAAGTGAAATATGTCTATTAGTGAGTTCTGGACTGCGGGGAGGCCCCCGCTGGCAGCAGGATGGACCTAAAAGCCCTTTCAGGGGCACAGCAGCGCTCTGAGGACTTGTGGGTTTACTGTTGCTTAAATTGAAAGCATATTTTCCCCAAAAAAGAAAGAAAAAAGTTCTCTTATAGCACAGACCAAGCAACTCGGAGGCCTTTTCTCAGAATCCAAACTGAGGAAAAGAGGGCATTAGGCAGGGCAGAAGCTGAGCTGTTGTTAAGTGGAATTGCTGCTTCCAAGGTTCTGCAGCTGCAGTCCCCCCTCACAGCCCAGTATCTCCAGCTCCAATATCTCCCCTCCACCCCCAGTTTAAAATTCTCATCACTGGGGCACAGCTTCGACCATTGCCCTGTAGCTTTTCCATATCCACCTATGCAGCTGGCAATTCCTTTGTATTTGCCCTGCATGATGAGTTTTTCTCCATCTGAGCAAAACTCTCTCAATTTCACATTAGCCAAAATTTAATGAGCAAACATCTAATAATATCTTCTAATCATGGCACAAAATCATTAATCTCTAAGCATCCTGAAAATTGTATTTTGTTCACAGCTGCTGGTAGTTGACCCCTCAGCCATCTTCCTATCCAATATTTTTCCACCGTCAACAATAATTTCCCGTGGAATGCTAAAGTAATGTTTTGTTTAAAACCAAACAGATTGACTCTCCTGCACTAATCTTGTTTGAAAAACCAGCTAATCTCTGCCATTAGTCTTCCCAAACCAGCATGAAAAAAGAAAATCCATTTATACCACTTCCCATTCGCTTCCCGTTCACTTCCAGGTTCCCACCTACCATTTTTTAAATTCTGGGTTAAAACTTCCCACAGATTTGACCATCGGCAAACCAGCAGCTGCCTCACATTTCCTCTTTCCGAGTACAGATGTCATGTCCACTACTCATCTTTCCTGCTGGCCTGTACTCTGACTCCTGAGAAACCCCAGCACCATAAATGCTGTTTACCAGCTCAGTGCTTGACTGCCAGGCTCATTTTCAGCAGGCACCTGATCACCCACAGGCACCACGTGAACCCTACGGGGAGCTGGCACAAAGCACTCCTTCTTCTCTCCAGGCTCAAAGAAGAAGTGATGCCACATGTTGGGAGAGGTATGAATGTGTTATTTGTACCCTGAATATCAATAGGAATGAACATTTTTTTTAATTTCCCCCCAAATCCTACAGATCTCCACAGCCTCCTTTGCCGACTTTCTAGTTTTACATGTGCTTTGTGCATTTAATTTTGATGGCTGATAGTCCTGCAGGTATCTGGGCAGGGCAATATTCAGTCCCCACAGAAAGCTGCCATCTCTTTCTCAAGAAAACAAAATATCCCAAGCCTCTCCTAGTGCTATCATTCTTTTAAAACTACATTCAAAACCATTTCATGACTCTGAGTTATTTCTCCAGAGGAATCCCACTCGAGTTCACCTAAGCCGCAATGGCTTGGAGCATTTTTCACGCCGTGTCATATCTGCTTCAGCAAGACTCTGGCTGTACCACTTGTTCCAGCAGTAATAACAATAAATTGCCTCTTTTCTATTCCTCAAACACGGGCCTGGATTGCCTCCTTTAGCTGTCAACACTGTTATATAGATTTTCTCCTAACAAATCTATCTACCCTCGCCACGAGCCCCCACTGACTCAGATCTCTCAGGTGGATCCAAGCCTGTAAAGTGATCCTGGCATTTCACCCCTCAAAACATTTCTAACTCACTGTGGCTCTGATGCTGGACATATTTAAGGAGTTCCCTCTTCTCATGTCCGTGGATTGGTCTTTCTTTCCTTCCACGCACTGGGTGCTTCTGGCTTTTCTCTCTCATTTTTTTTATAAGAGCGGGACTCTTCCATGTGCTCCACAACCAAACACAGCAGCAGCAGCTCTGGAATTCCCCCACAGCGGAATCTCCCTGTGCCATACAAGTGTTTATCCCTGACCAGGAACAGGAGAAAATGGAGGAACACTTTCTTTGCACATCTCCTGGTCTGTCAAAACAGTTGCTCTGCCTGCCAGCACTCGCTACCTTCATGACTGGCATATTCCGCTGGTGTCAGCGAGACCCAAAAGCCACCAACTGCTCGGGGAAAAAAATAAAAAAAATTAAGTATGAATGGAAATGAGGTTCACAAAGGCAAAACAAATTCTTGTACCTCGCCACAATGTCGAGGCCCGTGCAGGAAATCCATGGCACCCTTTTGGAAGCCCTGTCTGAGGGCTGAGGGAAGAGCCCTGCAGGGACCGGAGCTCTCACTTGGTCCAGCCCCCAGGGACAACGTGGCAATGGGCTGGGAGAGCTCCCAAACACAGACTAAACTGCTCTCTGGCACTTCTCTTAGCTGCCATTTCAGCCTCTGGAGATACTTCATACCAAACTTAATCCCAGGCGCTTTCTCATTCTAGAATCATATTCCTTGCCAATTCTCCATTCCTCAGACTTTTTAGCACAGGCTTCTTTAGCCTCCTCCTTCTGCCAGTCCCAGTCTTCCCAGTTTATCCTCAGTCCCACTTCCCTTCTACTCCTCCCCCATTCCTTTTTCTTTGTTATTTGGGCATCTCACCTGCTCTCCCCCTCATGATGCATCCCATTTCTCTTTATCCATTCTTCCTACTCCTTCCCCTAGCTCAGCCTCTCTCCTTCCTTAACTCTTCCCTCCATACAGATGCGTTTCCCGGGTTATCCCTGTTTCTCTGCAGTTCCTGTCCCTCTTCCACGGCCACGGCTGAGCCAAGCCTGCTCCCTCACCCCAGGTGTGCCCACCATCCAGCTTCATCAGCACGGGAGAAAAAGGTCTGGGATTTCCAGCAGATTGCAGAAAGTCAACTGAGGGAACAGGCGCCGTTAGAGAACTGACAAACAGAGCCAAGCACAGCACGTAATTTGGGTATCTTTTCAAAAGACAACTTCTGGCTCAAAAGCATAGGAGCACCATCATTTTTCTAATCAAAGCTCACCAGAATTTAAAATTTAGAATTTAAAATAGAATTTAAAAAAAAAAAATCAACAAGGAGGGGAAAACCAACTAAAACAGAAAACATCAACTCAAACAGTTTCAGCAAGTGCTTAACAACGTTAGCAAAGTTTCTAATAGTGGCAAGTATCTGACAACAGTTTTATTCCAAGCAGTAGAAGCTTTTTTATAACAGAATCCCAGAATGATTTAAGTTGGAAGGCCCCTTCAAGATCATCAAGTCCCAAACCCCCAGCACGGGCAGGGATGTCACCTGCCAGACCAGGTTGCTCAGGACCCCATCTAACCTGGCCTTATCTTGTAATCAGGCCTAAGTAAATATCAGTTGGGATTGTCCAGCATCCACGAGCCATGTTAGTGCCTGAGAACCTCACCACGGAATTTATTACAGGATGAGCAGTAAGGAAAGTGCAACTTGGTTTTTTTTCTGCATCCCAAGCACTGAAACAGCCACATTGCCTAAGAGAGTTAACCACATCCCTAATTAAAGGAGAGAACACAATTACCTGCTTAATATACTTCCAATGCATATTTGTTAAGCCACAAGAAAGGAGCTTCTTTATAAAATATAATCTGACCTGTCCCTTGACGGTCTTTTCAGAAAAAAAGGTGGAGGGGCTTTTGCCATATCCACGGAGGATATTTAATATTTGGTGTTTTCAACTTCCCCCCAATTTACTTAGCATGTGTTACTCCATTATGATTTAATTTGGACAAGAAAACTGCATGGCTGCTCAAGCAGTAAATTTAAAGTGTAAATGGATTCTTGGCTGCCGATGGCCCAGTTTCTGCCTCTGTTTCCATAGAAACCCATGTAGGAGTGGCAAGGAGGCATCACTTAAAATATGAACTTAAGGGTTTACTTCTCCCTTTTTCCTCCCTCTCATCTCCAAGCAAATGGGAGGTAGTTTAAATTTTCAGCCCCTTCTTTCTCACCCTTTGATTTTACTCCTGGAAGCATATGAAGCACTAATCCCACTGGCCAGCAATTTCCTCTGCTAAATTACAGATTCTGGGCTGCAGGAAGCGTGTACTTGGAACAGGAGGAGGAATGTCACGCTCTCACACACCTCACACATGTTTGGTACCGTGCCACAAACTGTTTCTGTCCAGCGAAATTCATACTGATGGAGGGATGTAAATACAGAAGGTGGAAAAATCATCTTTGAAATGAGATGTACAACACCAAGCCTGCATAAGAGGAAACACTGAATCCTCAGGTCAGATGCTACACACAGCCAAATTCACCTGCTAGGTTAATAATAATCCTCTCATTTATTAACCATCACCCTCACAAAGTCTTCAACCCAAGGTTCAATTTATCAATACCTGTGACGAGACCCAAGTGCAGTGTATTTCCTACAGTAATATGTCCTGTAACAAAAAAATCACTTCACCAACATAAAAATTCAGTGAGTTTGTTCATAAGAAATTATTAAAGCCCTCGGGTGTGGCAAAGCAATTCTTTAAAGGAGTGAGAGAGACAAATGGGACCTGAACCAAGGTTTCACGTTAAGTAAAAGACAAAGATACAGAGGCAGGCAGAGCGTCTCAATCCCACTCCTGGGTTCATTCCATTGCCAGCAAGATCCAGTGCACACATTCTGAGCCTACTATGGGCACCTCTTCAGCACTGAACCTTTTCAGGCTCTTGCAGAAATGAGCCCCACATCACACAAGCAGCCAACCAAACCCCCCCTCCCCTGACCCAAAGCAGTCAGGCAGGGAAACAGAGGAGGAACCAGTGAAGAAGTGAAGGCCACCATCCACTCATCCCCCTCAGCAGGGTCCTTTCCTACTCCTTAAACACATTTTTTTCCTACTCCTTAAACACATTTTCGTTCTAACACAGTAACCTACTCAAATATAAAATCCATGGGGGTTTGCAAACTTTCCTTCCAAAAATGGGGGAACTCAGTCACAGAGCACGAACCCCTCTTCACTTTTACTCTGCAGCAGATGTCTGGAGTCTGAGCGAGTGATCTTCCACAAAAAACACTTGCAAATAAAAACCTTATCTTTTCCTGCTGGCATTCTCTGGTGGGCAACAAGGGCAGAATCTTTCTTCTCCCAGCATCGAAAAAAGAAACCAAGAATGTAGCTACAAAGGGGACATCATTTCAGAAGCTAATTAAGCTTGCTCTCCAGAACACATATGCCTTGTTATCATCAAACCTGCTGCCACATGCTAAAAGAAACAATTTGGAAAGGAAATAAATAAACAAAATGTAAATTTTCCTTACATGATCCACATTGCTCCTGAAGTGTGATGTCCCTGTTAGACACGTGTTTGCAAAGGAAGAATTTTATGTTTATGGCTCTAAGCAGAGCCATTACTTAGACTTTGCCTGTCCATTAAAAAAAAAAAAAAAGAAGGATAGAAACAGATCTTAGGTACATTTCTCAATGTTGCGTAGGTTTGTGTTGCAACAAGGTAATATTTTTTGATTCACAGAACCATTTTATCATAAAACAGCCCAACTGTTCAGCTGAGAGCAGGATTTCTAACCACGTTTTGCCTGAGAAGTCGAAGACACCTAAATCTTGTGCAGACATTTAAGGGTAGGGACGTATTTATAAACTGCCTTTGGATATTTATTTTTATTTATGCAGTGCCTGTGGTACTTCACAATTAAAGTAAGTGGGGCATCAAAACCTATTGGGGTATGAGGGAATAATTATGCATCAGAATACAAGGAAACCAATTAAGCTGGAAGCATCCTTCGGAACCAACCCCTGATGCTTCCAGACAAACAGGCTTCTTCCACATTTGTGCAGCGCAAATGAGACAAACAATCCTTTGGCAAAATCCTTGAGATGCCGTGGCCTATAATGCAGCTCAAGCCACTAAAACCTGGCTGATCAACATAAAAGGCACTTTCTAAAATATTTGCTAACCTCGAGGTGCTCCTCGTTGGTTCTTCTGCTGTTCAGCTGTAAGATAATGACTGTGACAAGTGTTTTTTCTTACACCACTAGTCCTAAATAACAGAGAGGTGTACAAATCCCTTTCAGTTGAATCCACGCTAATCACAGGGAAGGCTTTGCTGTACCTATTTACAAGCACAGCAAATTTTCTGGTGGCACCTCCAAGGCTCAGGAGGCTTAAAAGGATGATTGCTGCGTTTGGAAGTAACTTTTTTCCTTGACTCCTGTGTGCGACAGAGGGAAAAATGTCCTCTGGTGAAAAAGCCACTCTCCACCTGAGAGCTAGATCTGAAGGATTTTAAACCTCACCCCTCAGCAATTTACAACTCCACCCAAAGGTCAATTGATAAAGCAGAATATTTAATGTATTTGAAGAAAATACAGTAGTAAGGTATTTATTATCTAATATATCTGTCCTACACATTTATTAAAGTGAATTCCAGCAGTTTACAAACTGGCTCCTACATGAAGCTATGCTGAATACCTCACATTGATCACTGAAATCAGGGCTTTTTTGCTAAAAATACACTGGTGGATATAATAAAATGACAATTATAATTTTGGTGCTCTTACACAAAGGTTATGACTCATTCATTAAAATATTTAAATTAGCAAGCCTACTGCTAGCTAAGATGGCAGATGCTAACACAGCCAAAGACTCAACACTCTGCATTATGTATGACTAACAAATCTTTGTGTAGAATGATGTGTAAATATTTCATACCGAGCAAATAGGCTTTGTGGAAAGTAGCATGATCTGAAACACACACAGATCACATCCCCAGTGTATTCAAAATACCCCTGATTATGTCACACAAGCAGAGAGGAACCAGCTCACACACGCCGAGTTCAGTTCACCATAAATCAGGAATTTTGCCATCCGCCGGGACTGGAAATTGAGCTTTCGTCGTGAAATCCCTGTTTGCATCTCAAATTTGAGTCTCTATTGCCTATTTGCCTTCTGAAAAAATACCAAAAAGTACAAGACGACCAATAAATCATCTAAGAACTCTACATACTCTTAGTAATGCAGATGTAAGCCAACAGGGCGTGATCATTGTCCAGATACGAGCAGAGCTTCAGATAATTATTTTCATCATTCATTTATGAACTCGATGGTATGAAAATACAGACTGCTTCATATGAGACCTTCAAATTTACCACTTGGTTCTTACACTTTTAAGCTTTTCCTGCCCTCATCCTTTCCACACAAAAAGCATTCTGAGTTCAGGGAAGGC
Organism: Mohoua ochrocephala; assembly: GCA_013398855.1. NCBI lineage: Eukaryota > Metazoa > Chordata > Aves > Passeriformes > Acanthizidae > Mohoua > Mohoua ochrocephala. Next base: position 348,109 of record VZTA01029346.1, read on the forward strand.
TTTCCTGCTTCCCTGTACGCTCCAGTTCACGCTCCATTACTTCCTGCACAGAGACAGAAACACGAACCTCTGTTCAACCTACCAGAACAGCAGCATGGAGCAGACGCGAATCTACCACTTATTTACCACCGAGCTGCACTTTCCCTAAAAATTCTTCCATTACCCTCTCATTTCCAGTTTAATTTTGCGTGTGTTCCATTACAGGGCTCACAGCGCCAGCGCCGCGTCAGCACAGCCCCTTCAGCAGAGTGATAGGAAATGCTGATAAGAGGAGCTTTTCTGCTGGCTCCAGAGCATCATCTCTGAGCAAACAGCTCAAACTCACTGAGCAAACAAAAGCTCCTTCACGTCAGCAAAGTGGCAACAGCACCGAAAATGTGGCCACGGTAGCAATGTCAAGCGAGGGGCAAAACTGTCCCAGTCCGTGACCGCAGCACGAGGATGCCGCAGGACAGAGGAGGAAAATACTGGATTTATTCTGTGGAACACCTTTAACACCACAACAGGCACAGGAGCAGGAGCATCACACCAGGAGCAGGAGCATCACACCAGCAGCAGGAGTTTTCTGTTCAAGTTTGAGGCTCACCCAAGTATTACTGCTGGCGTTTCCGCAGTCACCGAAAAACAAGGCTTGGAGCTCAATCTAATGACACAGTGATGATTTTACAAATGTCTTGGATGTGTGGAGGAAGAATCTGGGGTTCTAACAAGGCCCCATGAACAATCCAAACCTCAGCCACTTGGGAATGCTGTTTATTCCAAAACCAAGTTTCTTACCTTCTTTCTTTTAAACTGCTGCAGTAGTCACTGGACTAAAGCAAAAAGCCATCCAGGTTTTGCCACTGACATGCAGAAGTAGCATCATCAGATGTTAACAGAGGTGCATTTCATTAATGTCCCCTACCTCTCCATTTACCATAAAATGGCAAAAAATGGTGAGAAACAAAAATTATATTAAATTCCTCATGGAAAGATCAAGAAAGTATGTTAAAATGTAGACTATTAGACTGTTAAAATGTAGACCAATATTAAACGGCATCTCCAGGATTCAAGGAAATGTCCGTAAGGTCCTTTCCTAGGAAAAAAGTGATTCTGGAAATACCTGTTTAAATTTTTTCCCCACTTTTCTATCAGGGTACTAATGTAATTGGACTTGTAGATTCAGTTCTAGAGAAAAAGCTTTCCGTTCCTATGAAACGATTTAAGTCAGGCTGCTTGGTAATAGGAGGAATAGAGCTCTTAACTTCAAAATCAAGGCTATAATATTCCAGAGAAGTCACATGAAATTAGGCAGCTGAGTGGAACTAGTGCCACAGTAGCAGTCAGGTTCCAAGAAACGGATATTAGAAGTAAGCATTTCATTGTCAGCTTCAGCTTTGGGAAATCTGAAGTACTTGACACATGAGGGAACGTTTGATTCTTTTCCCTAGATTAGAAACCTGCTTTAGGGATGGTCTGTATGTTCCTCTGTGGCTCCATGCCTACCTGGTTTTTATCCATAAAATCACTACAAAACCCACCTTCAGCTTAATAGCTATCCCCAAAGAAAGAAAAAGGCTGATTTATTTCATACAGCAGGGAAGAAACTTGTCCCAGATGCCTGTTTCCTCCACCCTTCCCTTTCTGCAGCAAATATCTCACTCCAGGACGCAGAGACAAGTTGTTTTCTCCAAACACTTGGCAAAATGTTAGAAAAGACGAGACCCCTGAACACGACCACACCTGCCTCAGGGAGCAGTGAAACCAACCCAAAAAATCCAGCAGTGAAATTCAAACCTGCTGAAAGGAAAAGCTGCCAGGGCTCCGTTCCAACACAGTTCCTTTCCCTACAGAAAAAAATGAGGCTCAAAAGCTGCAATGAAACGAATCCCCACAGCTTCAATACAGCAAATAAATGAACGGCTCCTCAAAGCCCAGCTCCAGACCAATGTCCTGACATTCCCTGTTGCAGCTGTGTAAGGTGATGCATGGAACCTGAAGGTGCCAATCCTAAAAATTCTGCTCTTGATGAAATTTTTTGTTTCCTTACAAAGCCAAGCTGGTCTTCCCACCCACTGAAAGCGATGTTTCCAAGCCACGAGTGAAATAAATCTTCCCCAAAACGAAACAATTGTGCAGCCTCTGCAGCACATCCCTGACCTGCACAGGATCTATTACAAGAAGTATCACTCTAGATTGTCTCTTGAGTCATAACATAAAGCAGGTATCAAGATGATCACCAGCAGTGCAGGTGAGGGAAGAGGAGATGATGCCAGAGTGATTTTCTCACGTTCAAGATGTATTCAATCATTTGTATTTAGTAGCTGAAATTAAGGCCTTTGCACGTTCCGTGTGGAAAACAAGGGGTTTTTTATAAGGAACGACAACATAAACATTCTAAAACCTCCACATGCAAAATACTCTGTGCATGAACAGAATGTAAAACCTTCCCTGAAAGCAGCACATCACCAATAAAATGACAGTGCAACCTCTTTTTCAGAATTCTCTTAGTCAGTGACAGATAACCGTGGAAAGGTCTAGGTTTTTAGAGAAGTGGTTTTGCTCCCATAGCAATGAGTAAGAGACACAACACTTATAAAATCAGTGTTAAAATGGAGCAGCTCCTGTCTAACTCCAGCAAGCTCCAGGTTAGCTATGGCAGCCACGAAGCCTGCCAGCTTTGAAGACAGCTTTCCCTTTCAGCTTGTTGGATAAAGATGTGGCAGATCAAAGGTCTCCCCCAGGATCTCAGCTGTATACCACACCTACAGTGAAAGCACACTCTGGAAACAATAATAATTCCTTTGCTGCTAACTTCAGCTTTAGGTCGGGCTTTTGTACACTTAATTACTCTTCATTTCTTCCATGATGTCCCATCATTTAATCAAGGTTCGATGCTGCCGCACGGGCATTTAGAGAGTATTCAGAAAATCCTAGAAGTAGGAGTAAAGAGACAAAAATCTGCGTTGCTATAGCTAAAATATGTGCAGTCTAGAACCACCTCCACTAGGTACCATCCTACTCCTCCAAACTGGGAATATTCAAAGTGTCTTCTCACTCTGTCAAGCTGCACATTCCAATCCCCAGCAAGACTTGAAAGGCAGGTCCACGGGGTCAGCTCCTTCCATCCCCAGCTAGTTACTATCAACAATTTTAGCCACTATCTGCATCTCCCCACATTTAATACGTTCCAAACTCTACTATAAACTGCTGCTGAGACTCGCTTAAGGATCAAGTCAACCGAGCTTGCTAAACATATGCAAGTCTTCAATGGACATATGGTTAGTTTAGAAATGCAGCTGAGGCTGTGCTTCGATACATCATCATCTCTAGAAAGCCCTGACAAAAATGATGAAGCATTCGGTGACATTTCTGCTCAGGCACAGGTAGAACTGGAGAGCAGAAGAACACAATCATCACCTTTTTAACTGTAAAATAGTGACGTGGGCACAGATTATCGTCAGTATCCGCATGCTAAAATGCTATTTACACCCTGGAAATGGGAATGGAAGTAAACTGGGAAGGCTGCTAAGTAGACTCGGATTTTTAGCCCTCAAACATTATTAGATCCTACCAGCTGTCTCAAGGAACATGTACGTTCTCTCCTGAAAACTTGACATCCTGGGGACTGGGATGCTGTCAGACCACAATCAAAAAGGCAAAAATGCCTTCCTACAATTCTAGAAGAATATAAACCCTGCAATTTCTCTTGTCTACAAAGTGTGCTGCTTTCTCTGATATACACGTATGCACATATGTAGATGGGAGTGTACCTACAGACCTATATAAATTATGTTTACACCCAAATAAATCAATCCCTTGGTCTATCTGTCTGTCTATCAACCCATGCACATTTTATCAAACATCTCTAGGCAGGAAAGCACAGAAGAAAGGCATTTAAAAGCTTGATATACTACAGTGACAGGGAAAAAAATTCAACGTTCTTCCCACCAGGTAGGGAATTAAATGCAAGAATCACAATAGCATTCTAATGTTAAAAATAGAATCCAGAAGACTTTCCCTTCTCCTGCCAAACAAGCCAGTGAAAACAAATGAGCTACCCCCAAATCACAGCTTGGGGCATGCGAGATTTAACATTATATGATTATTTTTTTGGTGCAGAGGAACCTAAAAAACCTAACATTTCTGTTTCTGGAAATAGAAACTCTTTTGTCACCCATGTTTTAAATGTGACATATTTTGAAGGGCTGTTATTCCTTAAAATAAAGACAGCCTAAAATAATGTCAAAACCAGGGGCTAACAACTGTGGAAATCACAAGTTTAAACTGCTTGTACATGTGTAGTGTTCTAAGGGTGACACCTTTCATTTCTACTTCTTTGGTGTTCTCATTAGGTCGGGATAAGGTCAAAGTCAACACCCAGGGAAAAGAACTGCATTCACACCAAAGGTGGGAAGTTATTCTTTGTGTTACGTGCTGGATGTGGATAAAGGAAATCACATTAAATCCCAAAGTTAAATAATGTGGTTTTAGGCCAGTACGAGGCATTTGGTAGAAGTCAAGATCTTAACGAATAAATCTCATTCCAGGCATAGATGGCAGCTCACAGCAATATCTATAGAAACTAGTTACAATTTGTATTTCCTTAACCACCTACTTAATTAAGTTCTTCATATCTGAATGCAGCAAAAGGCAGCCTTTATATTCTTTTAACTTTATTTTTGTGTGCTTATGCACTGTAAATTCATAGTCCTAAAGATTAGGAGAACAGGCAGCACGGCAAAGAACAATGTGTCAGTTTTGCACGCTTGTGTATGGAATAGGAATTACAGCCCCACAAAATGGTGAAATCTGTTTAGGTTTGAGTCAATGCCATACTGATGGATTCAGTACTCTGGAAAGCCACTGCTGTCCTCGGAAAGTGACCTAAAAAGCTTAATTGAACAGTAACAGATGTAACCAGTTGTTCTGTTACATAACTCAATAGAATAAGGAAAAACATCTGCACAAATGGCAAAGCATTCCAGTTCGGGGGAAGAAAAGGGAGAGTTCAGAAGCCTGAAGGTAAGTCAGTGTCTCTCAGGAGACTGCGGCCTACCTGCTGGAGATAAAAATGATTTAGCAAGATTTATAGAAATCACCATGAGGAGCCACAGCTCCATCCCCTCTCCCCTGCACTTCATTTTCAATGGTCTTCCCCTTGTGCACTGTCAGCCTGGAGTCACCGATTGTTCCACAAGTTGCATTTAAACAGGTCTGGAGATTCATCCATGCACCCGTCCCCTTTTACGTCTTCCAAGCTCGCAATTCCGGCCTCTGGAGTGATCTGAGGCCTCGTATGACGTGGGTAAGTGGATTGAAGCGAGCACAACAACAGAACGGGAGCCTGCGGAGTATCTGCCCCGATGAGCACATTGTGCCCAGCTTACAGAGCCAATACATCCCAGAGCTGTCCTGCCACGTGCTCACTGCCACCTGAGCTGCTTCCAGCGAGGCCCCAGCCTGCGTTATCTGCACCACGACGAACCCAGTGGCTCTGATCTTGTGCATTCCAGAAAAAAAACCCCAAACCAACTCTCTTAATTCCAAATCTTTTAGTTAAAGCCTTTGGAATCGCAGAATGGATGGGGTTGGAAGAGACCCTCGAGACCGTCCAGTCCCAACCCTTTGAGGGCGTACAGGGTTGAAGTCCAACCAGGCTCAAAGCTTTTGCAGTAAGAAAACCGGGAAGAGAATTCAGGCCTGGCTTGAGAAGCTGAACTGAACCTGAGGATTTTACTCAGCCTTAGTCACGGTGAGCGAGATCGACATCGGATCAGTGCACGAGGCTTCTTGCGAGTGCAAATGTCAGCACGAGCTGACACTGCAGCTGCTCGTTCTTTAAATGGTCTCCAGCCACACACACTCAGGGAGAGGGAAAATTCTCCAGCCAAGCCAGGGCAAAGAGAGCAGCCAGAGGTAAGGGAGCAATCCCGTGCTGTTTCTCCCTTTTAATCTTTTTTGGAGGGCAATGATCCGGCGTTGGTGTCCTTCCAAAGGCACACATGATTAAAGCCATGACACTTTTAGTAGTTGTGCTGCATATTGCAGTATAAGCACAAAATTCCCTTGGGAATGTCATCCTGCCCACGTGCAAATTAAGAGGAAAAAGAAAACCAGAGAAGACTTTTTTTTCTTTTCCCCCAAGTCTGAAAATGATCTGAAAACTATTGTGGTTTTAGCCTTCGACTGCTATAATTTAAAAAATATTAATTTAAAAAAAAGGCAAAAGTTTAGAGAGAATTCCTCCAATTAGCCAGCAGGACTCCACATTTGTGTTCTAGGGAAACAGAAGGGTTTGTGGTTTGGGATTTTTTTAAATATGAAAAACCACAGCCCTTCTGTTAAAATTTTTATTACATTCCTGAGCCCAGGATTCACTTGAGGACTAAGGAAAAACTTGTGCCTACTGAGGCCATCAACATTGTCCTGAAGGCTCAGGACATCTTTCCATGAGTGCCTGAGCACTGTCCTTCAGGTGAGCAGTTAGTCCTGAGGGCTTCAGAAGGATATTTATGCTCCGGTATCAGCAATTCATCAGCTATTCTGTGTGGAACAAACATTTGCTATCACTTTGCCTATTTACAAAAGCAATGAGTTAAGCTGTGTTTCCTGGGAACACAGCAGAAACAAACAGCAGGAAGTTTCCACACTCAAAAATCCCTGACTGTGCCACAATTCTGAAAAATTATATTTTAATCTGCATAACCAGAGAAAAACCTAAACGGGGCCCAACAACAGCTGTCTCCAGATATTCTGGCCCCACTGACCTCCTGCCTTGCCACCTTGCCCCCTTCATTTTCTGTTGCCATGTGCCACCCCTCTGCTATTTTTGCTTCACAGCTGAGCTGTGAACCCTTGGGGGAAAAAAAAGAAAAAAACCCCAATCCCATACTCATCTGTATTTATAACTCCACACTTAATTCTTCTTTTAAGAAATATTGTATCGGTGCCTTGCTGAGCTGTGGGGTGGGACGAGCTCTCTACCCAACAAGAGCTGTTTTCCCCCTTTGCACCTGTATTGTTACCCTTGCCATGATTGCCTGGAGATCTCTTTACAGAGAAAAGAGACTCAATTGCTTCTTCCACTGAGCCTGAAAGAAGGAAACTGGCACAACTCTAAAACCTCTTTCAGAATTCTCTTAAGGGCCCTGGTCTATACTGGCAGGAATTACTGTCTTTCAAAAAGAATTTCAGAAAAAAACAACCCTGATTTGATTTGGCAGGGGAATTACTTTTCAGGGTTAATTACTTTGGCAACAGATTTAAATAGATAACCATCCATTTAGCAGATTTAATGACTAAAAAGAACTCTCTTGTTGAAAGATGACAGGGAGGATTTTGCATTATTGCAGTTCCAAGTATTATCAGTAAGTTAACCTGGAAAATAGCTGGAGCATCTGGGTTGTAACTACGGTTAGGCAAAAAATTTTTAAAAAAAAATAGAAAAAAGCACAAGGATCGCCAAAAACTAATTACAACTGTGAAGGACAGCAAACACTGGGTAACCTAGTGGCAAACATCACTGAGCAAAGCCAAGAGAGCTCAGGCACGAGGGCAGGGGAGGGCTGGGGCTGGAGAAAGCCCAGGGGATACGCTCCAACCCAACCCAACGCAACCCAACGCAACGCAACCCAACCCAACCCAACGCAACCCAACCCGACCCAACCCAACGCAACCCAACGCAACCCAACCCAACCCAATCTCCAAGGACAAGAATGGGGATCCCAGATCTCTCCTGACCCTCGGGCCTCTCGTGTGAGATGGACCCGAGAAACGCCTCCCCTCTCTGTTCCCCCTTCCCTCCCTGGCTGCTGTAGCAGCTCAGAGCAGCAGCTCCACGGGTGACCAAGAGCCCTGTCACACATCCCAGCCCCCAGCCCGGATCCGCTGCGGTGTCAAACCTCAGGGAACACGTTCGGGTTCTCCCAGGGAAACCCACCACAGGAGTATTTTAAGCACACACACACCTCGAATGCCATCCTTGCTCCAGCTGCCGCTCAGGAGGAGCTGCCCCGGGGAAGAGGGAAGGCTCGGGAGGAGAGTGTGTCAAGCCCCCCTCACTCTGCCAAGCCGAGGTGCTTCGTTCCCCTCGTGGGGCGTTAGGCTCGAGCACCGAGCGAGCATCAGCTCTTGGCACGGACACGACCGAGGGAGGATTCTCCAAGGAAAGCACAACGTTCACCTCAATCCAATTTAAAATATGGCTTGAGACACATTCTGAGAGAGCCCCTTGTGCTGCCTGCCTCCACCTCAGTGGATCTCAACATGAAATGCATTAAAACAAAGCAGGCATTGGACCACAGGCAGCCAAATAAAATCCTGCTGGGTAGCACGGTGCTCTGTTTTGGAAAGAAAATATGGGATGCTCCTGCACTCCAGGTTCTCTAGATGGAAAATCTAATTCCTCAGGCAATCCAACTGGGAACTCTGCCTTTTAAGAGGGCACATCTGGTTGAAAAGAAAAGTTTAATACAGGAGCTACAGGGTAAATCAAACTGAGGTCACCTGTGCAAAATATTTTTTCACTATTGAAAAAACTTGTTCAGAGTAACCAGGAGGCTGGAACTTGCATTGAGCATTTAACACAGCACGAGCAGGAACTAAAAATTACAGGTGTGTAAATCTCAGCAATATATTTATTTGGGGAAAAAACCCAACAACGAATCACGTAGAATTTGAAATAACTGCGGTCCTTGGCAGCTGTACATATTGATCACAGATTAAAAATGATACCTTACACTATGCCAAACAAGTATCCTTTTACATAAGGAGCAGAAGTTCATTGTTTGAGACTTCTTGCTGCTTCATCTGATCTTCCCAAAATCTATCTCTTTTTAAAGCTGGTTTTATTTTCCTTGAGCATGTTCAAATTAATAAAAAAATTATTTTATATTTACGAGGGAAAAATACTGTCAAATCAGGCTTCTGTTGAACTGAACTACTTTCTCCAGCTCACTAATAACTCTATATAATGCAATAATCATATGGACTTCTTTTGATAATGGCCAATAATATGATAAAACTAAAATAATTATTAGCATTACTGATTGGGAGAATGCAATTAAACCACTGGATATTTGATCAGATTAGCAAACGAAAAGAAAGCCAAAGCTCATCCAAATAATATTTATCTGCATTTACTTTCTACTACTGTGATATGATATGATATGATGGATGTTGAATAAAGTCTGTTATCCATCAGCTCCTGGACTGCATTCAGTTTTAAGGAAGAGAACAAAAATAAAAATGCTTATCAGCATGGAAAAGGCAAATCCCACATAATCCCAAGCATGGCCAATATAAACACGAGCTTTACATAGCATAATAATCCCTTACAAATCTTTGCACTAGGAGACATTCAAATTATGGAATAAGCAGGTTAAAAATACGGCCTATTCAGTCTCTTAGCAGCCAACGTGACCGAGCACTGTGTTTGTGAGGGAATGATGGAAAAGATCCGTGGCAAGGTCCTGGGCACCCTCCCCACGGCAGCTGGCGGTGCTCTGGGGAGGTGGAAGGGAGAAGAAGACAAATGGCCCCGCTCCTGTCACATCCCCCAGAGCCAAGCTGAAACACAAAGCGAAAGGTGCAGCCTTCCCAGAGGTGTTACAAGTGTGGGAGGCAAACTTTCTAAAAATTAAGGCACTGGATGCTAAATAACACGCCGCGCACAGAAAACCAGCAATAAATCCCACTTGTTCATTAAGCACGGACTAATTTCAGATCTTGTAAGCGACTTATGGGTAGGTCACGTATGTAAGAGCTTACAAAGGACTTCAGGTTGATTTCTTCAGCTGGCCTTGGCTATCAACACTTCCCATATGCCTTAGAGACGTTTGTCTTTCACTTCAGGCTACAACCACATTTTGGTCTAAGATCCCACACTTGCTACCCCAAAGTCCTCTTCTCAATTCTTCGGTGGCTGCGGGCCTCCTGTCACCTTGTTGTCAGCAGTTCCCACTTCAACTGCTGTTCACCGAGGGATTAACAACATCCAAATGTACTTTGATAAAGCAAAACTTTCAAAACACACCGTGAACTTTTGAGATCTTTGCCTCCTCCAATGTGCAGATTTAAAAATGCAGGTTCTAGTGAGAAACTTCGATTTCATCCCACTAAAAGCCGTACAAGGTAAAATGGGGTAAATAAAGTTGTTACTACACTGCCTGTCAGTGTATGGCTCGTCTAAAAATGGTTCTTCTACTCCAAAGTCGTGCTGATGGCATCATATACAAATGAAATATCTGTCCTATTACTGTCACAGACCAAAAACAACCAACCAACAAACCTCAGAGCTCTGAAATAACAATATTGGCCCCTTAACCCAGCTAATTATGAAGTTAAAGGAACCATTTTTTTTGTCTTCTTCAATTCCCTTTACATGGAAAACCGTAAAAGAAAAGCTTTATAAATTCAAGATATATCTAATCTTGATTTTTTTTAAAGATCTAAGCAGACAAAGCATACACATGCACATGAACTCCAAAATGAGTTACTTAAAGCCATCACAGTTTGTACAGCGAGGAGCTTAATTGAATTAATGGGACAACTTTGCCTTTTGAATTTCTGATGTTGAAACAGAAAGAGCTGAGTGGAGGAAAGTGGGAAAATGCTGGTAATTGGGGTAGTCAAACCAAATGCCACAGTACAGATATTTCTGAAATATTTCTAGTCACTAATACCTATGAGGGAGAAAAACACTGAGGCAAACACTGTGCCCACTGTGCCACCAGTGAATTGCACTAAAACTGCAAAACAAATGCTATTTAACAGCAAAAATCCTGATAAAATATGATTTTAGCAGCTATTTAAACTTCTGATAAAGTATCCTTGCCATCCACAGAACGCAAGCGGTGTCTTGCAGTTCTCATTTATGAGGTAGGATATTGCTTATTAATTAAGTTTACTCATTTTCATGCCCATCTTTTTTTATCCATAGTAGCATTTTCTAAAAAATATTAACTTTTAAATGCCTTCAATGAGAAATAACATCTTCACAGCTAATAGGACCTCAGTAATAACAGTTCACTCTGCATTTCATATTTTTACCCAATTGCACAACTGGTGCTCTTTCAATAAAAGATGCCTATCTATTGGAGTCTTCAAAAAACACACCAGGAAAATTTAAATTATAGCAGGAAGATGAACCTGACGTTAACCTAGATCTGTTTTGTGAAAAAATACATGAAAATAATTATAGATGCTATACAGATAAGCCTACATTTCGAGATATTAGTTTTTGAGGAGTGTTTTGAATAGTGAAATTCAATTTCATAGATGATTAATTAAAGGAGGAGACATTCGAGAAGTACCTTGAAATCAAAAGTGTGTCTCTGAAAAGCTGAGAAGTTTATGTTAATAAATAGAAACTCAGTCAACAGAACAGTAAAATAATCAGAATTTGACTACATCGAGTACCACTAAAATAAGGGATCTGTGTGGAAAAAAAATCAGTGTTTTCTATGAAACTGGTAGTGAAAGCTGAGAGTCCAAAATGAAATCACAGAATCACAGGATGGTTTGGGTTGGGATGAGTTTTAAAGCTCATCCAGTGCCACCCCCTGCCATGGGCAGGGACACCTCCCACTGTCCCAGGCTGCTCCAAGCCCCATCCAGCCTGACCTTGGACACTTCCAGGGATGGGGCAGCCACAGCTTCTCTGGGAAATCCATTCCAGGGCCTCAGCACACTCTCAGCAAAAACATTCTCCCTTGTGTCTACTCTGAATCAACCCTCTTTTAGTTTAAAATCACCCCCCTTGTCTCCCCACTAAAAAATCTGTCCCCATCTTTCCCCTAAGCCCCCTTTAAGTACTGAAAGGCCACAGCAGGGTCTCCCTGGAGCCGTCTCCTCTCCAGGCTGAGCAACCCCAGCTCCCTCCGAGCCTGTCACTCGAGGGACACTCATCTGTTTGGTGACAGCTTTATTCCAAGTGCCAGCGTGGGGGTGGAGCGGGAGGAGGAGAAGGGAAGGAGTGAGCCACAGAGCTCCAGATGGGCAGCACGTTTTCCATCTCTCCCTGCGGGCAGCACCAGGGCAGAAGAGGTGCACCTTTGGGCTGCTCCCTGCAGTGCCAGCCTTGGAGGGCCCCAAAAAGCTCTCCTGATCCCTCACAGCACGGCTTGGGGCACCCCAGGCCGCCGACTGCCTGAGGAGCCAGCACCTTTCCCTCCCCTGCTGCTACCCTGAGCTAGAGAGAATGAACGAGAATGAACTGCCTTTTTCCCCTCAGTACACAGAAAATATTCCAGAGGAAGAAAAGGAGGAACTCAGCAGCTTAATCTGTATTCACAGAAAGAGAATATATATATATATATCTATCTGTCTCATATTCTCAGGATGGAGAGCTAATCGTGGAATGGGTGGGATGCAGTTCAAATCTCTTTGTCAAGCAGAAAGTAACATACATATATATATACATATATATATATATGTATATATTCATAGAATTCTAGAACCATTCAGGTTGGAAAAAGATCACCAAGTCCAACATTCCTCCAGCACTGCCCAGGCCACCACTAACCCACGTCCCCAAGTGCCACATCCACACAGCTTTTAAATCCCTCCGGGGATGGGGACTGCACCACTGCCCTGGGCAGCCTGGGCCAGGGCTGGACCATCCTTTTAGTGAAGGAAATCTTCCGAGTATCCAACCTAAACTTTTCCTGGCACAAGTCGAGGCCATTTCCTCTCAAATGGGATGGGACCATCTTGAAAACATGGATTGTTACAACGTAATGGGGTGTGGGCACCAAATGCTGACTGTGTGCCATTTATGTTACAAATAAAAAATGAAAATAATAATAATGATAATAATAATAATTTTTCCTGAATAATATTAATTATGGTCTGAAAGAGGCTAATCACAGGAGCTAGTACTCATGAAGGGCTGTCAGCACATTGATGTTTCTGCAGCATGATCTGCCACATTCTCCTACCCAGAAGCTTTTACTTCCTTTTAAATAATTACAGCTGGAGAAGGCAGTTAAATCTGTGACATAAACGTGTTTCAGCGAGTTTTCTGGGTTGAGTTATTCAGCTCAGAAAAGCAGTACCTCTGCTTTGAATAGCGCTGATGAGTGGCAGCACAGAAAGCATCTGTAAAATGGGAGTAGAGTCATCTGCTATTAATGTGTGGTCACTAACAGAGCTCATTCACTGGGGACTGTTTGGAGTTTAGGAATAGAAAAAAAGGGAATAAAGGAGGAAAAGCAAGGCAAACCTTACAGTGCATGTCCCAGCATCACCCACAGGACTGACAATTTAGGCCTGGGGAAAAGAAACAACAGCAAACTAACAACCAGAAAGCAACCTCGCGTTTGCTGCTTTCCTTTCCTTTTCCCTCCTTCCAGCTCTTCATTCCCCCTAAGAAAAGGCTCCAGCTTTTAATCTCAAAACACTTCTTCAAAATTACAATACCCCAGATCAACAGTCACACGAACGATTACACAAATTATACCATAAAAAGAAAAAATCCTCTTTCATTACTAGATTTTGTAGCAAGTGTTTCAGAGATTGCACTTCCCTTCCACAAAGGGTTCCAAATATTCTGCTGGAATTAAACTGGTGGCAGTGGATTGCTGCATTCCTGCAGCTTTTACATCGGTTGGAATGGGTCCTAAATGAAACATAATACAGCAAATAACAAAATGATGAGCTTTCTCAGAAGGACAAGGACTGCAAATGCACATTATTACCTTTTAAAAGAAGAAGTTTCCTACATATATTGCTAGTTTTGCAATTTGATAAAGCAGCTGGGGAGAAATGATATTAAACATATAAATTTTCTTTCTTTGTTGCATATTGACTGTGGCGAATTAGATTAAATCCACAGCTACTTTGTTTTGGTTTTGAGAGCTTGTTTGGAAGTCAGCTGGCTGCAAAAATACCATTTTGCCAAGTGCCACTGGCACAGACGAGGGAGCTGAATCGATTAGTACACGAAGAGTTATTTTGGCAAAATGACTGACGTGGGCAGCTGCCGGCCCAATCCCATCTCCCACCTGCAGGGATGGTTGCTTCCTGCTGGAAAGGGCCACCTCCAAGGCAGCTGGAGCCTTTTCCAGCGGGAGGCAGGAGCCAAGGCCGCGTGGGAAGGGGTGCAGAGCTGCCTGACCGTCCCCGTCCCCGCCGGGTTCTGTATCCCGGTTGTACATCCCGGCATTTCTCACAGTTGCTTGGAGACAGTTGCTGTGCTACAAGTCAACTGGAGCTGTAAAATAGCACCACGGGCACAGATTGGTGATACTCTGTCAAGGGGGATCTTGTCCTTGCTGACTGCTCAGGGCTCCCTCCTTGCTCTTGAAGATCCAGAGATTTAGATATTTAGGAGGGAACGACTTTAGGAAGGTTTCTGTCCTCCCTGATACATTTGTGATCCGTGTTTAAGACCAAAGCAAACCTTCTGAAGCTGCACTGATCATTTCCCCGTGCTGAATTTTGCTCACAGTACTTTTCTAGTTGCATGAAAAAATGTGGAGGTTGTCGTTATAGAGGACAAGGGAAATATTTCATACACTTGCTCAATAAATACGAGACGTATTTTACAAATTAGTAGCTGCATTTTGTTCTTGCTCAGTATTAGGATATATGAAATACGTTTCTCTCTCTTATGAATATGAATCTAGACCATGTGTCAGAGCTACCTGACGTGAAACACGAAGAATTTAATTCACTGCCACTCTTTCTGTCCCTTAGCAGCTTATCCTTGCTCGTATTTCTGACATCTTTTGCACTTTGCATGCATGTATTTTAAGCCAACCATGAAATAGAAGCACAAATACATTTAATGAACAGAAAGCAGAAATTCCAGGATCTCTGAGTCCTCTGCAAAGCTGCTTTCCAGCTGGTCAGCCCCCAGCACATCCTGGTGCCCGGGGTGATTCCTCCCCAGGTACACTTCCTTTGACATACTCAACATTGGCATCTACTGCTCTTTTAGTTAAGCTCCAAATGCTTTACTGGTTTTGAATTATGCCTAAGACCTTATACCTGACTATTTTTACCTGTACAAATTTAACAGGACAGCTCACAGAGCACAGCCCTCAAAAACCGGACTCCTTTTCCCTGTATTTTGAAATCAGCCCATTTATCCCTACCCTTTATTTCTTATCCCGGGAGGTCACTTCCTCTCACTACACAATAACCTGGTTTTCAAGCACATCTTTCCCAATGTCCAAATGAAAGCTGAGACTGCCAAGGCAGTTTTCCACATGAGCACCAATTTCTTCCAAACACACGATTTCCCGTTATGGAATCCCAGCATCACCAAGGTTGGAAGAGATCTCCGAGATCATCAAGTCCGGCCTTCGTCGACTGAACACCACCATGCCCCCGAACCATAACATGAAGGGCTAAATTTTGGGTCCTGGAGGCTGGTGGGGTTTTTAATCCCTTTTCTAGCAATTCTGATCTTTCTGACGCCAGCAGCAGCTCTCCAGCTGTGGGAACATCCCCAGTTCCGTTCTCAGGTAGCTCCTGTCAGTGCCCTGAGGAAGCTGCCGTATCCCAAACTCCTCCAGAGCTGCACTATGACTAAGAACCCTCTGAGGTTTCCATCTATAACATTCTCTTTCAACAGTGCTGCCTTTTAAAGGTCCATCATCCTTCAGGTCTGCTGACCTCTGGCAGACCTCCCTATTTCTGGTACATTTGAAAGAAAAACATCCATCATCAGATTTTCAAGCCTTTGGCTACTTCTTCCTCGAAATCTATTTTGGTGAGCCATACGACAGAGTTTTAGCTCTGCAGGGTTTAAAGTCTTTTCTCCCTCGTTCATATATCCAGTTTTAAACCAAGACTTACTAATTCTAAGCGACGCTGTTTAGAAGCCATTTAACAACACTGTCTTTTTTGGTGGCTGCACTCCTAATAGACAAAAAAATGAGGAAGAAAAGCAAAAAACCATTCAGATGCCTTTTGTTTAAAGAGGTGTCTAAGGCAGGCCAATCTGTGTAGAAGGATGCTAAACTTCCAGTCTCAGAGCAAATAAAAACACTTGAAGAGCCGAAGAGAAATCCTGTTTAGCTTAATTCAGAAGAATGTTTTAATTTTGCAAACCAGGTATTGCTCTGGAATAGTTTAATTTTTTACCCTTGAGCTTGTTGTAGCAAGGGTTGTCCTGCCACATGCTGGGTTAGGCTTTCTGCAGAGCCATCAATCCACATAAAGTGTATCCAGACAGCTCCTTGGACACCAACCCAGGACAATTTCGAGAGCTCTCAGGAGCTGACCTGTGTCTCTCACTAAACTGATGAGGCAGCACTTCTCAGTGAAGCCAATTCTTTGCAGAAATATTTCATTATTTTCTATTTTTTTCACTGCTTTTCTGTGTCTCAGAGACCACCACCCCAGTCCTCCTAGAACGGATGGCACAGAGCAGCCAAGCTCCTTTTCAGACCAAGCAAACTCAGTGAAATTCATCCAAAACACCATTGATGGAATTAGGATATTTTAGTGACAAACCGAGTCACAAATGCCTGATTCCCAACCGTTAATTTATTAGGTCATATAACAGAGAGAGAATTTGATCGCAACATTTTTAACACAGCTGTTTTATTTCAGAGGTGGAACGGGGCCAAGAATTTGATAATTGCGCCGCTTCAATTAGTGGTGGCTCGAGAGCTGGTGAAGTGGCATTGTTTGCTGCCAGGCAGGAAGCCCAGGGAAGCTCATTAGCCAGCCCGAGGACGGGAAGGGCCGAGGGGCTGATCCGCAACAGGCCATGGCAGGTGGCAGCACAGCAACAGCAGGGACCTTCTTTCCCACACTGAGCACAGCTAGCAGCAGTTCAGCCTAAAATCTGCATTTCCCAGCAAAAAAATCTGCATCCTCCAGCCAAAGGACATCGGGCAAAGTTGTCTGGGCCTACGTAGAGATCTCAAAGAATCATGGAATCACAGAATGGAAGGGATCTTAAAGGTCCTTTAGTTCCAACTCCCCTGCCACGAGGGAGACATTTCCACGAGAGCAGGGACACCTTCCACTACACCAGGAATCTGATGAAGATTCCCCTAATGTGATAGAGCCGATCTGCCTATCAGCAGCGTCAGTAAAATCAACGTCTGTGGTCTTCCCTGGAAGTTCAATCCCATTTGCTTCCCCTTCCTCGTTCACTTCCCCCGCATTAGCACAGTTTATTCATCCTTCCTCTGCCCTGCCTTTATCAAAATGCAGTCGTCCTATCCCTAAGGCAGTGATGTGCTGTCAATATTTTAATAATGTTCCCATAACTCAGCTGTCCCCAGCCCCCAGCTCTCGGTGCAGCCTCAGTGTCCTCTGATGCTCTGGAAATCCCTCCATGCAGAAGTTGGGAAGCTTTCGCCTCAGCCAAGGAAAAAAGCTCACAGTGCTGGATTATATTGCCACTGCAAATCTCTCCCTTGTAGAAGACAGACAAGGATGGAGAAAGGTTGTCAGCATTAACCACCGTGGTTGCCACTCTTATCTGACCTTGGGAGTGAAGGGGAACAGGGGAAAACAACGAATCACTCTTTATATTTTTCAAACTGTTGGAAAAAATTGTCAGAGGGAGAATCATATCATCTTCCTTTTTTATACTCTCACCTCCTTAGGAAGCTTATTCATATCCCTGTCTCTATTTAGGCTTCCTAACACGTACTCCCTGGTGCATTTTTGGAGGGGCACAGGGAAAGGGGGGGGCAGGGGAGGCTCTGCTCCCCAAAATCCCCCTTCCTCGGTTGGCTGAGAAACCAAAGGGTTAACAGTATTATTATTACTATTATTATTATTCCCCACCACTTGCATTACTCAGAAAAACCCCGGCAGGCTGCCAAAGCTGCCACGAAACATGAACAGCCTGGAGAGATGGATACATATGGTGGCTGAGGCAGCTACATCCAGCTCAGGCTATCAGGAACGCTCAGAGAAAAGGGATCTCTCCGGACCACACGGCCCCGGGAACGCCTGGAAAACGTGACAGCGCTTCAGGGAGCGGGACCCGCATTGCTCCAGCTCTCTCAGGGTTACTGGGTTCTGAAGTTTATTGGGGGATTGAAATAAGGTGCACGATTGGGGCATCTCTGCTTGAACCACGGGGTGATCTCCAGTCCCTGAGAGAGGAATCCAAGGGGACGGCTGGCGCCAACATCAAGATGATAACTCATGGAGCAATGAGAGTTCTGCAAATGCCATCAAGGGTTTCGCCTTTTTAAGAACTCCCCCCAAAAGTGAGGAATTTAGGTAACCAAAATAATTTTTTTAAAGATTGGCCAGGCCTCCCAGATGTTAGAAAGTGCTGGATTTATGCTTTTTTCCACATATAAACAATATGTTACCAGCCTTACTCACATATTTTACTGTTGATAATCTTTGAGTGATTCAGTGCCTTGATACAAAGCCACAAATCTGACAATTTCCAAATGTTTAATTTTTCAAAACATGTACTGCCATTGCCTTCCTACTGGTATTTATGGGGAAACACATGGACTGGATTTATCCAGCTCAGCTTACATTCCTGCCCGGAGTGTCTTCTGAGCATTTGTGTCCCTAACCTGGGACAACCAGGCCCTCGTTTAGTGCCCAGCTGAGGCCTGGAGTCCTTAAGAAAGAAATCATATCTACAAATTTTTTGAAGGAAAAAAATTGCTATTCTATTTTGATTTGGATGGCTCTTAGTCTTTATTCCTTCTGGAAATAAGTTGCTGTGCATTTTCTACATTGCACAGTAAGTTTAGTAAACACTACATTTTAAATGAGGCTCTGTAATTCCAAGTCTAAGTATAACCACCTTCCTTCAACCACTCCTAATATATCCTAAAATCCCAACAGAGCCATTCAGCAAAGCTGTTAACTTGCAAATACAAAGTTGATCCTCTGATTGATATCTTGAAGCTTTATTCTGCATCACAAAACACCTCACAGTCTGTTAAATCATTGGATCAAAATGTCTCAGTAGGCTGATAGAAAAAAACCAATTTGTAATCACTTTTTTTCCCCATTTTCTTGTTTTCTCCCCATCTCTTTCAACTTTTGGGATTACATTTGTAAGGGTTTTCCTCCTTGATTTTTTTTTTTTCTCGTTAACAAGAAGATTGACAAAAGAAGAGAAGTATGCTGGGATTACATTTTATCTATTTTTGGTCTCTCTGCCTGTCTGATAGCAGCTCATCCACTACTTGGAGGATCTCACTCCCAATCAGAGAGAAACACTCAAAGTTAAACTTATCAAAGATGAGCAGAGGGCAGTGAGACTGGATCTTACAAAACCTTGTAAATGCAGATTATCTATATTGAAAGCACGAAATCAAATCAACCCCTTTTTGTGCTAGAAGCAGACGGGGCTTGCAGAGAGCAGGAGCATCCTCTGGGAATGGGCTACTGAGCCTAAGTTTGCACACATCACCCTCCAAACTCCACATTAAGCAAATTCTCGAGTCTGCAGACTGACGATCTCATTTCATATTTGGGATGTGAAGGACCAGACAGGCAGGAACCTTCCCACAGCTACAGACAAAGTGGTTTTTTTAACGTCTGCCATTGGAACGGGGCAGTTTTCGGAGTAAACTTTGTGGTGAGAGAGTTCTCTGTGTGCACAGGAGAGAAGAGGAACCAACGTGAATCAAAACTAATTAAAATAATAATTCAAAAGAGACACTTCTCCCAAAGACATTACTGCAGAACAATAAAGAAGCTGCCGTGCAAACATGGCATATTTTATTGAAGGCAGCGTTTCTTTATTCAGATCCCTATGGACTGGAAACCAAAATCCAAAGTGGGAAAAAAAATGTTTCTTGTCTATAGAATATGATAAAATTGAGATATTAGAAGGGAAAAAACCCAAAAACAAGCAAACCAATAAAACAAAGACCAAAAGCAAAAAACAACAAACCCCAGATATTTTCCCATGGAGACGAATAAATAAGAATTAGAGTTTTCTAAAATGTGGATTTGCACAATCATGGCAATTTGAAAGTTAATGCGTAGAACGGGTCATACATCTCCCAAAAGCTGCTGTCATGTCACTGATCTGATGCTGATTATGAGTAACTGCATTAAAACTCTCTGGGTGGATAATTGCCTGGCAGCAGCATTTTTGCATATAAGATCATCACTAAAAAAAAAAAAATTAAAAATAAACAACTTTTACATCTTACTACATCAAAAGGTCTTTAGAAATATGTAAATTGGATTAACGACATTCATTTGTACATTAAAAGCAGCAAAACAGAGAATATAAAACTACTTAAAATATCAAATGTTTTTTAATATTCAGAGAGTCAGGCTGAAGCTTCAAGAGTAATCTAGCAATTAGATATGGGTTAGTATGCAAATGAAGGAGGAATTTCACCCATTAAAAATTCCTCCGTAACGTTAGGAAGGTGACAATATTCCTGTGTGGAAAATGTATTCTTGGTGAGTTTTACAACAGTGTCAAATATTGTACCAGCTCACATTTTTATGTTCCAAACCTTTCCCTGTTTTCTAAGGTTAAAAACAAGAATTTTTTATTATTATTTTTCTCATAATCCCTTCAGAGATGGAAAAACCTATCCATACAATCTTTCTATTCCAGTGCAAGTTAATATTAACATTAGCAGATCCTAATCTATCCAAAATGAATCTAACTTTCATTTCGATCTGCCTTGAAAAAAGGACAAGAAAAAAGCCAGTGCCTGAATTACAAGATTTAATGTAGCTGCTTTAGGTGCATTTGAGCAGCTCAGAGAGGATCCAGCCATCACATGAGGATTTATCCACCATGGGAATGCTCTGAATCCCCTGTGCCCACTTCCAGTGAAGCAGCTGAAACGTGAGCACTTGGATAAGGCAACTGCAGAAAGCTGGAACTGCCTCACAGAACTCTAAAGCCCTGAAGCCATCCCAGCTTCTTTGCAAGGATAGAACCAGAGAATGGTTTAGGTTGGGAAAACCCTCGAAGATGACGGAGTCCCACCACTAACCCAGCACTGCCAAGGCCACCACTGACCCACGTCCCCAAGTGCCACACCCACACGGCTTTTCAATCCCTCCAGCAAGGGTGGCTCCACCATTGGGCAGTCTGTTCCAGGCCCTTCTTTCTGGAGAGATGTTCTGCCTCATATCCAATCTAAACCTCCCCTGGTCCACCTCGAGGCCATTACCTCTTGTCCTGTTCCTTGGGAGAAGAGACAGAAGGCATCACGGCCTTAAAAAGGCAGCAGTTGCCCAGTTTTGCAGTATTTGCTACCAGTCAGGGCATGGGCAAGTTTCTTCACCTTCAGAGCTGCCAAAGACAAACATCGAGTCTCAGTCCTGAGCTTTTCACACCTTTGCACGTGGAACGAGCCTTATCCAGAGAAAACCACCTCAATCGAGACCTTGGGGAGGCTCAATAGGAACAAGTTCAAGCACTCAGATTTGGGGCCACGCCATAAGAAAGGAGCAAAAGGGCCAAGTTCTGAACAGCGCTCCTGCAGAGGTTTGCTTGGGGTACAGAGAAGAAACATTGCGAGAAAAGGAGGGTTGGAGATGAATGTTCCCAGTCTTTGAGTCTCGGATAACAGGTGCCTACATCATTTCCAGCTCTGAAGAACCACCACTTTTTTAGGTGTGCACTTAGTTTCCATCAAATATCTCCGAACTATTCTAAAAATGCACAGGGAATTATGGGAACCAAAGAGCTACTGCCAGACAAAACCCATCTTTCATTCCATTCCCAATCTATCTGGTTTTGCACAAGCCAGCTCCAAATATAGGCACAGCCAGCAAGGCACATTTAGATATGAAAAAGCCAAGAAACTTTTACAAAATTATTACAATGGATGTTTTGCTGGTCATTTACAAACAATTCTCTCTTTAATTTAGCAGCTGAAGTGAGCCACAATCGCCCCCAGTGTAAATAAACACACCAGATGCAGTTAACACCTCAGCAATGACCACGGCCTCTCACAAATTTCTCTGGTGCTGAAAAGCCACAGGTTGAGCCCATTTAAAACAACAGCAGTTGTTTGGAGAACAGTTCTGGAAGAAAGAATTGCAACAAGAAATACTGGGGAGATTGATGTGGTGAAATACAAAGGGATTCTTTGATTTTGCTGCTTGTATTTTTTTTTTCAAATAAAATACAACATAATCAACACAAGACTTTGGTATCTGCCTTCTGGATTTTTGTAAGATATTTGTACAGGACCAACCCTTTTTGTACCAGGCCATGAATAAACTCTTCCATGACTTTCTTCTATGTACTTCCATGCTTTCAAATCTTCTCTTCATCAGCAAATAAAGGAACACTTAGCTACCTCCTCTTATCCTATCATCCTATATACCCACTCTTGAGAAACTTCCACAGATTTTGCTGGGACAATTTCCAGTGCTCTGATCAGCAAAGCCCTCAGAGACCTTCAAGTCCAGCCACATCCAGAACCCAAAGCAGAGGAGTCACCACTTGGCCATGAAGACAACACAGGATTTTGACTATTTTGACTACAGAGAAATGATGTTTTTCTAACAAATGAAAACTTTGTGCCACCAGATGAGGAGAACAAGAAATCCAGCTCTCCAAACAGCTGCCAGAATACATGAGGCCAAAATGAGGTTGAGATAAAGGATTATTATCCTTCATTGTTGTATACAAGAGTCTCTGAAGATTCCTATCAGTGGCACAACAGGATGTAAAATGTTACTTCTAATCGGATTGATTTAAAGCACATTTCAATTTGCTTATTAGATGAATTTGCTGAGCCCCACAGTCACGAGCCATGGGAAATGCTTTGAAGGCAGAGGAACAAAACGAGGCAGGGATTCCTTGGAAAGCCACCTTCTCCCTCACTGGTGTCCTGCAGAGCTGCACAGTCATTTCAGAGGAGCACAGCAGCTCCGAGTGGGACGGCCACCATTTATTGGGATCAAGCTTGGCCTAACTCCAACACTGAATATTCCCATATATTTACCATCAGCCAGCTTAGGAGGAGAACAGCAATGGGGAAGGAAGCCTTCTCCTGCTTTTTTTAAAGCAATTAATGGATTAAATCTGAACCCACTCTTCTGCAGAAGACACGTGCTAGAGATTGGATATTAAAGGAATAATAATCAAAGGAATGCAGAGCTTCTGCTAGCTCAGACCCAAAAGTTCAGAATTTCCTTAAATCAAGTGTTTCTGCAGTTCTTAGCACCCACACACGAGCAGTGGGGAGCCTGCTGTGTGTACCAACAGGGAGGGATTTATTTAACCCCTCTGAAACCTCGACAACAGTTTAGGAACCTCATTCCACAGTAAAGGTTAAAAGAGGATGACACTGAGGAAATCCTACCAAAAAACCCTCAATAAATACAGTACATGTCCACCTACAGACTTCTCATTTGCTTTTTCAGACTTGGAGATAATAGCAAAGATATATTTGCCTAGCAGGGGTCCAGGAGTGAAGGTATTTTTTCAGAAAATCTGAATTTTTGGGATAGGGAGAGAGGGGAAGGTCACTGCTCATGAAGCACAGGATCATGAGATGTTCATAATCTTCCTTTTAACCTCTGCACAGACTTGTGGTTCATGAAACACAACCAGCAGATGAACTGAGTGTTTCAGTGCCACACAAATTGCCAGTCTCAGAGGAGGACAAAGAAAACTGTCTGTAAATAAACGAAGAAACCATGTACACACACATGTAACTCCCCGTGATAGTATTCCTCCTGCTTGTAAGATGCTTGCACCTCCCCCAGAAAAAGGAAAAAGGAAGACCAGAAAGAAGGAAAAATCCCAGATTTTTAGATTAGTTCTGTCCTCAGCAACAGGAGTTTGTCAGTTCATTCTCCATCATTTGAAACAACTCATCTGCTTTCCTTCACCTGCAGTTTTGCAGACTTGTAGCAACATCCCGCAATTAAAAGAAATGGTATTTTCTCCCCTAAAATACCAGGCACAAGTAGTGTTTTTCATATAGCTCCATTCCAGCAACCAGGTTTCCATAGTATCCAGAGACTAAAAAAAGCCAACGGGCTTTGGGGAAATTAATTTTAATAGAATGTCTTGTGGTAATTGCCCAACCACGCCACAAAAAAGGCATTTATTTATTTGGCGTTGGTTTTAACACTAAACCCCGGCACCTGAGGGCTGGAAATGGAAGAGATGAATTATTCCTGTGCTATTTGAAGAGAGGATGGACAGATTTCTGCACGAGTGAAGACCATCCAGAGCTGGGCTTTATGTGAATCCCGGGATGGCCAAGGTGGCTGGATGCCACTGGATGGCTTCTAGGTGGCCAAGAACTGACTATTTATACTAAGCAGCTTAACTTTATACAAATTTGCTATTTTTAGAGGATTTTGTAGTAGGAATTCGGGGAAATAGTGGTTTTTATACTCACTAGGAGTCAGAAAGCTCCCTGTGGATATCTCCACACTCCACGTGCAGTCCCACGAGCTTTGGCAGAATCCCTCAGGATAGGAATGTCAGGAAATTCTCCTAAAACACTGTGGCATCCAGGCCAAAATGCCTTAAAACTGAAAATGGAGAACTGAATGGACACAGAGCTAATTCTGGCTGTTGCTGCCATTATCATCACAATTCCCTGCAAATCCTCCTCTCAAAGAAGCATAAAAATCAGCTCTGAGTTTCAAAGAGCTGCTTGTTAAATTCTGGGGAATCAGAAGCCCAATGTACACCTCATGGAGAATCAAGGCGAAAGGAAAATGCATCCCAGTTTTGCTCCCAGCCTGGAAAGCAAAGGGCTTTCATTCCTGTCTGCTCTTCAGTCTTATTTTAGAGCATATTATTTGCTTATGTGGGAATAACTGAGCTCTTCTAAGAACCAAATTTTTTTTTGTCTGCCCATTTCCATCAATGTCAAAAAGGTAACAGTCTTAATAATGTGCTTTAAAAACTTAGACAAGATTTGTTCCTCTTTTTTATGATCACACTGGCACATTTGGAACACCATCACTTCCTACGGGTTAGAGGATACATGTGAAAAACAGCTAAAAAGAACAATCAGAAACAGTTATGTACAGTTGGTTTGTGCACATCCAAAGCACTCTGAGGGCACAGTAATTTCATTCAGCTGCCACCATCCACTAAAGACATAAATTAAGAAAAAACCAAAACCAAAACCCAAACCCTCAGTCGCTGAGTTTAAGGGGAAAGAAAGTAAAACACTTCTCCATCAAGGGAAAAATTAATTCCCTCAGTCAGATGCTGCACAGACACACCAGGCCAACACTTGTGGTTCAATACACTTGTACCACAGCTGCTCTCTATCCAAGAGCCCATTGTCCCAGCCCTCCAGTGCATCTGTAGCTGCACTTCAGCAGCAGAATTCCAAAAGCAAAACAGGAAGAAAGTTTTCTTTGGACTCTGAGAGCTTGCGTTCTAAGCAGTGTCAGGGGCCTGCTGGTGCTTAAGAGACATCATTTACAGGTGTCACCAAGAGGATGACGAGTCACTGGTTCGTAGAAATAAGCTTTGTCCTCTAATGGTTGGTTAGACCAAACTGTGTGTCAATTAAATACACAGATTTAAAAACAGTGCTGCCCAGACTGGTGCTGTGTTTATATATAAAGAGCCCCAGAATGGTTTGTGTTGGAAGGAACCAAAGACCAGCCAGTTCCAAGCCCCTGCCCTGGCCAGGAACGCCCTCTCTCGAAGCTCAAACACCGCAGTGCTGCTGCAGCTTTGGCAAACCCTTCATCATTAAAAAGATGTTTGCAGAGTTGATCCAAACCCAAAGTAGGTGCTGTCTAGGAACAGAGCAGCTCCCAGCCTGGCTGTTCTCCTGCCAAAGGGGAGGCTCCCTGGCTGGGCAGGAGCAGCAGCCAAGCTGGCAACAAAAACTCCTCCTGCAAGACACCGAACTAACGCGGACCTGACTCTGCTGGTGTCCCGAACAGGCCTGAGTGTGAGAGCTAAATCCAGCCCTCAGAAATGTACTGAGAATGTTGGGTTTGCTTTCTGCCTCCTACACACAGCACTCTTAAGAAGCACTGCATGGAGCTCGTGTCCACACTGCTGGGAGGAGATGAGCAAACTTTTCAGCTGCAACGTGAGAATCCCTGTTCATACAAAGCCATTAACAAAGCCTCCTCTTATTTCCAAGAGCGAAAAATATACCATGGTCCCCATGAGCCTGCCCGAGAAAAAAAATTAATTTAGATTGGTATCTGGTGGTGGAAGTGAGCAAAGTTCACTCTAGGAACAAAATGCAGCCACGGGGTAATTAATGAAGATTATCAAAGGATGAGAAGGTTTCTCTGTTGCTAAAAGGATTGGAATCAGTAATAGCTGGCTTTGTAAAACCACTAATTCACCCAGCCTTTGAGTATCAATGTAAGGCATAACATTGCTAAAAATATTCATAATTACCAGAGTCTAAGCTACAACAATAAAGTTCAGAGTTTGCTTCTCACAGCAGTTTTCAAGTTTGTATAAAGTGCTTACTGGAATAAAACCAGTAACCTATTGCTAAATATGAATCTGAAGTTATTTGTGTATGAAGGTGGGGTCTTTTTGTTTTTTTTTTTAATATTTCAGGTATTTTAGATGTCTCCCTAAATGCTTATTGCTACTTCTTACATGCAGTCAGAGGACAGATATCTTTGATATAATGATAAAATAAGGCTGTCTGTAATAAAATGTTTATTTTCCACTCAAAACCAGTTAAAGAAAAGTTTGTACTAGTAAACTGTAAAAGCTTTTGAGGATGAAGAAATACAGGCAATTATATTACAGCTATTTTGCATGTTTTAGTACAAGTACCAGCTGAAGAGTTCTGCAGCAAAATGATGAAATTTCTTCTATTACCATCTCTGGTTTTGATCCTCAAATTAAACCTTGAATTTTGCCCTTTCGTTTTTATTTTTTAAATGAATAATTCACCAGGTCTATCTAGTTTACATTTTAACTGGAATGTAAATAAGCAGCCATGCTATTCCGAAGACAATAACATTTCAATTTATCTGGAAAAATAAGAGATTTTATGGCACAATAATGCAAACTGCAATGCCTCATTTAGAGAACAAATGCATTGTTCTGGTAAAATATTGCAGAATTAACTCGGCTTTCTGAGTATCGACACCGCAACGTTATTGTTTGTGTGACAGGAAAAATCCCCACGTGCCACATCAGGCAACACCTGCACAACAGCTGCACGCTCATGGGGACACCAAGAACAAATAGGTAATAACCCGCTGGGGGTTAATTTGAAAAGACAATCTCTATCCCACCACACTAAACCCTCCAAAAAACCCCCATATTCTGAGTTAAAATAGGCCTTCCCGTTTAATGAATTTCTTTACTCAAAGATGGTTAGACTTGTTTATGTCATCAGGGCAAATCTCCAACACAACCTCACCTTCAAGAATTCCTGAAGTCCTGTTTCAAGGCAGAACTCTCTGATTTTTTACAAACCTGAGCAGTTATAGTATAGAAATCCAATCACTGATGAGTTATCAATGACCTACAAAGGAATTAATGCTGGTTGTAATTTTTTAACCCCTTTCTAATGGAGACTGCCATTTTTAGCACTTGGCCTAATACGTTGCTTTACTTTTATCTTATCTTTTTAATCAGGCTGATATCAAGATTCAAGAAAACAACAACTAAAATAGTGAAAAATAACACATAGGGCACGCTGTAAAATCTCAGTTACAACAACCAAATCATAACCATCCTTGTTTTCTGACTGTTCATCAAAGCTAAGAAAAAAAAATCCCATTGAATTGGCATCTGTTGAATTGCTTATGGAAATCCACATCTATTGACAGCTGTCTCTGCCTCACCCCTTCAGCTCTAAAACTACTCCTGCACTTTTCCAGCACATTTGCCCTGTGCTCTATCCAGGAAAGCCACTACACGCTTTACAATTTTTATCACAAAAACCACGGCTGGGTTTGAAGCAAGGAGGAGAAAAACCACACACTGTCAGAAATTTCCATGGAGACTCTGCGAGCACTGTTTCCAAGGGCAAGTGTAATGTTCATCTCTGAAGTCTCATGTTAAAATTAGTTGTACAGGTTGGACAAATCAGGAACTGCACACTTGATAAAAACTCAGTCATATGATACAATGCCAGCTGTTCCAGTAATCCCTACTCCATTTATCTGCTGGAGCAAGCCAGCACCTTTTCTTCCTTTTTTGTACAGATCTTTTATTTGTTCTGCTCCACACGTATCAACTCCAAACATGAATTATTATCATGCTTCATAGCTGATATCGAAGTTTTACCTCCTTCAGAAGATTCCAGACCATAACTGTACATGAAGCAATGATGCCCTGTCTTCTCCTACCCTCGTGCTCTCCAAAGAAAGGATCTATCCCCGTGTCAAACCTGTTTTACCAGAGTGAGGTTCCCCTCATCTCCACCACCCCAAGCCACCAAACCTCCTCAAGTGAGAATGAAACATCTGCTCTGCCCCCTCTCATTCAGCCCCCTCACCACACGGGACTCTCCCTTCCCTAGCGCCCGGCGCCTGCCACGAGTGTTATAAATGGCACTAATTAGCATCCTGGTTGCCCATTAACTCTTTTATTATTCATGTGACATTTATGATAAATGCCTCCTATTGCTTACAAATGGTTGAGGTGGCGCTTGCACACAGAGGCACAAACTTCAGAGTCACGGGAGGGATCACTGAGCACTAAGGCAGGCTGACTACACCCGGGCTGAACCACTGGCTGCCGTGGAAATCGAAGCCTTCTCGTTCACCGCGAAAGCTAAAGCAGTGTGCCATTCCTAGAAGTGCAGGTGGACTTCTATTCCAACAGTCCTTTGCCTCACTGTAAACATCTCTAAAGATGGCTTTCTCCAGCCAGCCAGGGCTCTGCACTGCACGTTGGCCATAAAACAGAAAAAAATCCTGCTTTTCTTCAACAGAAAAGTCTCCTGCAACAGCCAAGTTGTCATTTCTCAGGATTATCATATCCTCCTAATTAAGTTGCAAAATTCAGAACGGAATAACCCCGATGAACATAAATTACACAGAAATGGATTTGATTTGCATGTAATAATGGCTTCTTTCAGAATTAATTACAAATATGCTGGAGTATGGATTAACGTCCTCCTGATTCAGCAATGTATGTGCATGTTTAGCTGCTCTTCTAAGCTAAGGCTAGGAGTAAATTGTCTAGACAATTAATTATAATTCTTCTCTCATTTGCCAAAAAAACAGTAAAGCTTTGTGCAGAATCAGTTACCCAGACTTCTTCCATCCCTTCAGAGATCTTAAAAAAAATCCATGGGCATATTTGTCATTCCATAATGAATTAAGCTGCACATTGTTCACCATCGATTCTATCTGTGCAATCTGCCAGTACAGACCCTTCATCCTTGCCATGGATCAGAAGCCTGACAAGAAACCAACCTCTAAAAACACAGCCTTGTTTCAAAACCCCACCTAACAGGAATAAGGAGAGCTTTGGAAGGATCCCTGCCCAGGGAACGGAGCAGTTCCATTTGTAAGCTGGTCTTTAACGCTCTGCTAAACGCTCCTTCTTAAGTAAACAAACAGCGAGGGAAATGTGCTTGAAGACAGAGATAAAAATGCACATCTATTTACTTTAGAAGCCTGCAAAGCCTGTTCTTTCACGGCTACAGTGTGAGGAAGTGGTGCAACTATTTAAATTCAATCACCATGGGAGTTCAAGGCACACTCCAAAAAAAGCTGCATGTTGTACCCTCTCCCGCATGCAAAAGCCAGCTCTGCAGAAATCAACGGTGGAGCACCGGCAAGTGTTTTACCAAACCATACATGAGCCTGAAGAAGAACACATCACACAATGTAAAATCAATAGATCTCACAGACAAGGCTTGATCAATCCATCCCAAGAGACCTATTTTCAATACCCAGTTTCACAGAATCACAGCACCCCTTTGTTGGTCGTGAAAAGGTTGTGGGGGCAAGAGGAGGAAAAAAATTCCAAATCGTGGTTTTGCTGCAAACTGCCCAGCAACACTCAAAAGGAGAACCAACTATTTAAACAGAACCTAAAATACCAACAAAAAATCCTCCAAAATATCAAACGTGAAGATATTTTTGGCATGAATGAACAGAGAATTTAAATATACCCTTTTTATAAAGTCATTTATACTGCAATACCATCTATTGCTTTTTTCTTTTTTTTTGTATTTACAGTGTAGTGTTGGAAAAATTCAATTTCAAGCCAAAGTAATTTGCTTTATTCTCCATGGTTACTAAACACCACTAGACCACGGATATTTCTGAGTGCAGAAATAGTTGCATAAAAAGTCATTAATTTTGGTTACTCCCTAAAAACATATAGAAGAAACCAGAACTGATAGCCTACAATAAATATTGAAATTCATCTAAATTTCGATAACTCAAAGAAGACGACGTCCTCCCAAATACCTCTGACAGTGTATTCCCCAAAGGACAAAAAGAACAACCAGAAAATTCCCAGCCAGCCTGACCATTGTTCTGCCACTGCTCTCCTGAATGCTGCATGAAGTTTTAAATTGATCAAGTGAAGCACATTACTGGTGTTAGCCCACTGAACTTGCTGCTCAGAGGCATCCCACACTTTTTTCCAGAGTCAATTCTCCAACGGGAACATCACTCTTTCCCCAACAGAGCACTGAGAATCAAATTTCAGGATCTCCTACCTCGATCAAAAAGTCTCCAGTTCTCAGGCCAGCTTGCCATGCTACTCCCCCTTCATCCACAGATTCCAAGTACTGCAAAGCAGGAAAGGCTGGAGTTGGGGTGAATTCTTCAATTGGTGTGTCAGCTTTAAAAATAAATACCACATTAAAAAAAGAAAGTTATGGAGTGCTTGCAAATACCACTTGACTACAGGCCTATCATTGGCCATTCCAATTTAGGGTTAAAAAATGGTGGGTGCTGGAAGTGAGAGGGATGTGCCTCACGGGAGATCAGGGTGCTGGGGACAGAGTGCAATCCCTCTGCAATAGCAATCCACAGGTCTTCCTTCCAGAGGGGAAAATACCCGCTCCTTCCCTGACACAAACCAAACCAAGCTGCACCAGGCAATAGCTGTGTTCTGATATTCCAGGATATGTGGTGTTGGCTCGAGTAACCCTTTTGTGTGCCTGGCAGAAGGCTGTAACTCTGGCAACATCCCCCTAAAAACGAATCATGTGCTGTAGCCAGGAGGGAGCATCTGGCCAAACTAGGGGGGTGGGGTGGGTGGCAGAGGATGAAAAAGATCAACCAGAATTTTCTTTTTTTTTTTCCCTCCTAAATTTAGATGTGCATAACAAAGGAGAGAGCAGAAGAAATCACTTTTAAGGACGGGAGGCACAGCTGGCCCTGTGACAGCCCTGCCTGTCCCTCTGTGTCACGTACACACGCTGGGCAGAAAAGTCCTTGGGTCTTTCACCTGAGGTGCCCCCGCTGCTACCGAGAAAACCTGGGGGAAACTGCTGGGCTCACGCAGAGGGAGCAAGCCCTGCTCAAAGCACTGATAACCCACACCAATGCTCAGCGATAAGGCAGTGCCTTTGGCTTTCCTGCTTCGACTCCAAACATTCCATTTGGCTAAAACTGGCAAAGCTTTTCCAGCCCCGCAAATCCGTGGCGGCACCGGTTTAGGTTTAGGGGTGGGGAACGGGGAGAGCAAAAGCCATGTCCCAAGAATGAAGACATGGAATAATTTTCATGCTCAAGCAAGGCAAGGGAGAACCCATGTGAAATGAGGGGGAGCAAGAGATGGGACATACCATCATATATATATATATAGATATATAGATATATATTTTCTTTTTTTAAATACAAAGGGAGCAAACTGCACTGAAAGTTAAAAAGCAAAGCATTAAACAGAATGCCTTTTTTAACTCTTAGGGATGCCACCGGGATAGATTTTAGCCTAGAGAGAAGTACCATGCAGCTTAACACATGAACAGCTTTAAAAATGAGCACACTACAGGCCATGCAACATACGTGCAGCTTCTGAAGATACAAAAAAAGAGCATATTTTCATACTAAAACTGCACCAATGTCACCTTGCAGAAAGATCCACACCTATTTTAAACCACACATCCCTCTCTCGTCCATTCCTGTTCGCAGCCCTATTTAATCAGGCTGGCATTTGAAATAAAGCAGCAGTTTTTATGAGGAAAGCAGGTTTCCCATAGTTAAGTAAACTGCACAACAGGACAGATTAATGGCAAAATACTACATCCACCGGCACGAGAAAAATACAGACAAAACTTTCTCCCCCCAAAACGATTATGCAGTGCTTCTCCTATGTAAAAAATGCAAACTGCTTCGTAGAGAAGCCACCGAAATCCATCGGAGTAGTATAGCATACAGAGAATCCTGTTGTCTAGCAACCAAGTGCACCAAGAATAATTCCTGCTTATATTCCGAGATGTATAAATTTCTTCATGCCACTGCACATCACACACACACACACACACTCACACACACTCACACACACACAGAAGCACATACCTTTTGCCCCTCTGAGCACAAATCCAAATCCTTCATTGTCTTTTTTCTGCAGGACCACTGCCTTTTCTTCTATTATGCAGTCACTGTAGAGAGAATTCCGAGGATAGCGACCATTATTACATCCCTTCATCACCACTGTAGTAGCTGCTCCTCCAGTGTGCAGGTTCATCATCATCACAGCCCGTTAATCAAATAATATTGCAGTAACCAAGCATGGGAAAATATAGAACAAATAGCAGCGAGGGGAAGACAAAGACTGAGCTGGATGGTAAAAGAGAACATGACAAAGCAACTTAAAAGGAATAAAAAAGGCAGAGAGGAAAAAGAAAGAAGAAGAAATCATGCATGGTGGTTTGTGTTCTATATGAATGACTGGATGAACATGTGATCATGTAATCTGTGGGCTAGCTAGGACTCTAAAAGGAAAAAAAGTAAGTGAACTGAACGACAGTATCATTAATAAACTCCTCAATCGTGGATGTACCAGATGCATCTTCTAGTGAAGCCAAAATGAAACCAACCAGAAGAAAAATGAGGCAGCATTTTAAATTTAAAGATAATAAATTATGATTTTCTATTAGCTAACTAAAAGGCACAAATATATTCTGAAAGCTATGCCTTGCATCAAAAGCCCTTTTTCAATCCTATTGAATGTTGCATGCTGCAAGAATCCCACATGATCATCTGACAGCCTACAATGCTAACAACGTGCAGCTGCCTTGGCGTCATCAAGCACAAATTTCCACAGCATCAAGAATCTGCATAATTGAAATAGTAACAAGGCATGCACAAGCAGGAAAACACATTTTCTAAGGAATATTTCCTGTCTCCTGATAAACAATTAATATTATAAAACAAGGAGATGGTGTAAAGGACTATTTATGTAAGCAGTATTCCCTTAAAGAGAAAGTAGCCTTAGGAATCTCACTGTCATTGGCTGAGATAAAAGTAGAAGGTAGATGAAGAAAATGCACAAAATACACATTAAAATGGGACCTTTCAGATACAGGGAAGGATCTGTAAAAGCCTTAAGTTTAATACCTTTCACTAAACGTGAAGTTACTAAAAATAAGCTCAAAGCTTAAAAAAAAAAAAAAGAAAAAAAATGTGAATGCTCTTTTAGGTACCAAAGCATTGCACAGCACAAGTTGCAGGGGTTAAGTCCATGAATTGTCAGCACTGCAAACTGTGCTGCTTTAAAATGCCTACAGAACTAGTTCAGAGAGAAAGGACTATGAGCAAGTTTGCTTCCCTTAATTTTTTACTAGCCACCTTCTGTTCCCACTGGTCTCGTGCAGAATCCAGTCCCCAAAGCAGGGGATGCAAGGAGAGACTGGATCTGCCTCAGGGCCATTAATGTTCCCCAGGGGGAGGAGGAAACTAAATAAAGAGAAATTGCTGTGACCTTTTTATTTAAAGCCCTGAACAAAGAGAGGGATGATGATATCAGGACACCAGTGGACAGCCTCCAAACTCCGGATTTTTCGTGCATCACAGAGCATCCTTTTGGTGCCTTTCCAACTCTGCGGGATGAGACTTCCCATGGCTGCCGAAGCGATGATGTAAGGTTGTCTTCCAAACTGCAGAGTGTTTAACGCCACACACGAACTCAGACCGCCACAGCGGTGACTCGGTGGGCAAGAGATGGTCTCCATCAGCACCAACAGCTTTTGTATCTCTCACCTTACTGGCACTCACTGTGTCATTCAGACATTTCCTGTTCTTACAACTGAAAAACTTCTGCTTCTTGGGAAAGCCCAACACCCTCCTGCTCAGGGATATCGGGGTGGGATGGAATACGCAACTCTCAGAGCCCTCCATCGACACCCTGATGTTCTAGAAGCTGACTGGTCCTGCCAGTGCATTGCCTTATTTCCCTCATTTCACCACCACGTTCTCAAGGTGGATCCCTGTACTTATCCACCAAAGAGTCAACAGAGATATTTTTGTTAATACTTGGTCAAATTAATAAAACCCATTCCCTTCAAGTTTCCTTGTAAGCAATCAATAGCTTAACAGCGCTTAGAAGGCAACTTCTGAGAGGTTAGAAGGTAACTTCTGAGATCCCAATTATAGCAAGAGTTTGGTTCAAAGAACCTCCTCGTGTCCCCTCCCCAAATCCCACCCCAGTGTCGGTTCATTTCCATACAGAATTCAGAAGTTTAGCAGCTCAGCAAACTCAGGATCAGTTCACCTGGTCTACACCCCCCCCAAAAAAAATAGGCACCCAGGGTCCTTGCAGAGCCAGCTAATGAAATGGATGTTGTCATGCTCACTTCATCCTCATGTACAGACTAAAGGTATAAAAACCACCTCTGGTTTTCTTCTCATGTACAGCACATCTATTCCATAAGCCACCCAGTTTTATACTTCAGTTCGTATACTCACAGTGGGGATACCAAGTTGCCAACATTTTACAAAGTTTTGAGTTTTACACGCAAGGGGGAGGTGAGAGGGAAGGGAAGGGGAAGCACAACAGGATTTTTGGTGAGAAAACACACAAACTGATCTCTACTGTTTGACAAATACAACTTTCTAACCTACAGTTGCAGTCATAAAGAAAACAGCATCACAGCCTGGAAAGTAAAAATGCAGGCTTGAAAAAATCAGATGTGTACCATTTCTTCTCATTTATGTTCCCTAGGAGTAGGGAACCTGCAATAATCCTATGGCTTGAGTAGCTTAAACTTGTTCAAGCAACCACAGAAAGCAAATTGATTCTCCACACATACCCCAGAGCGAGGAACCAGCAGCAGGGAGAGGTGGAAGACAAACAGGCACACGCAAAAATGAACTGAACTTGCAACCTTCACACCCTTTCTCCCAGAAAAGTTTGCATTCCCAAGAAAAGGGGGCAGAGGAGGGGGTGAGTTTAACCTCTGACTGTTTGCAGGGCTGCTTTTTGCTTGCTTTGCCACGCCAGGGTTCTCTGTGCCAGTCAGGGAGGACCCTCCACTGAAGGTCTGTTCACAGTCCACCTGCTCCTGGCAGGCAAAGCGGTGCCAAATGTAAAAGTAGGTCAAAATTTCTCCCCATGAGCCTTCTTGGCAGCGTCTCTTTGATCCTGGAGGTGTTGTAAATACTCAGCAGCAGAACACTGGGTACAGCAACCAGTGACAAATGAAGGTGACATTACATTAGGAGCCTGCTCAGAGGCCTGAGCTCAAGCAAGAAGAGGAATTTCTTCCCAGGCTCTTTCAGTACAACGCTCAGCTCTGTGTGAGGCCAGACAGCTCCTGTTCTCTGTGATATGCCAAATTTCAATAGGTAAAATCCCTGAAGTCCATTTCTGTCCCATCCCAAACCGAAATTAAACAGCTTCCATCTCAGAGATGAGTCCTCCGAATATGACCGGTTCCATATGATGGTAATAAAATGAGTAATTCTAAAATCGATAGCTCATTACTTAAATAGGGCACACACTGCTTTGACTTTGGGCTGTGTAAGGCCAAGATTCATTGCAGGCAAAGTTAAATGCAAAAGGCATCCTATCGAGTGCAGGATATTTCTGTGTGGAGCACAATCACAAAAACTTCAGGCCAAAATAACAGCCGGTCTAAATCTCTGCTTTACTCAAGCAGTAAATATTAGCAAACATACTTCTTCATCAGCTCATGTAGATTCCTTAACAATTCAAGGCTCAAGAACTGTGCAGAGCTGTTACAATTTCCATAATTTTACAGACCTACCAATGGAGAAAGGGAAATGCAAGGATTTCTCCACGGTCAGACAGACATGTGAGTTTTGAACTCAGCGCTGTTCCACATAACAACCATTATTTGTGTGGGCTTTTCGAAACAGCAGGAATTTCTGCTCTGCTAAGAGCCCATTAGGATAATATTTGAGGAAGGAAGGAGAAATGTCAAGCCTTTCATAAAGACCTGTATGAAGAAAATAAAGGTTGGAGTGCGGGTGCCTGCTGGAGGCAGGCCCATGAAACCCAGCTTCCTGTTCTCATCTAGGATAACTACACCCTATCTTAAGGCTTGGCTTATTCCACAAGTTAAAACACTAAATTACAGAGGTGGAGACTATCAGGACTACAGGATGTGTTTAGGCAAGTTTGTATCAAGTGTTTCATTGCTGATTTCGAGCTGAAAAACAGCACCTAGAGGACGCTCCACTGAAAATTATCACCATTACCTGGAAACAAAAGTGGCTGTTTGGTATATTGTCAGTCTCTGCCCAAGGCAGAGGAAAAGAATGAATTTAAAAGGAATTATTTTCCTGATTCTCTGCAGTCATGCATCCCCTAGAAACGTAACCCAACCTTCTCAGCTCGAGTAGCCCCTGAGCCCACAAGGCCTTCAGCCAGGACTTGCTCTCCCCTCGAGTGAGAAGTGGCTCTCTCCAGGTTCTCTCCTTTCAGCTGGCCAAGTAAATCCAAAGCCCTTCATTAGCCCTTTTTCCTCTCCTCAGCACTCTTGCAATTGCAATCTTTTGGAAAGATCTACTGAGTTCACAGCTAGATACATCCTAGAAGAATCAAGTGCTCTGCCAGGTGCAATAAAACGGTATCTGAATCATTCCATAAATTTATATCCAACGTCTGGAAGCAGTCACACTAATTCCTTTCAGGATAAGATGGCCAATTTATGGTGGTTATGTTCAAGCCAGAGACGGGCATTTGGGAAATCTGTTCAAGAGGAGGGGCCCTTTGTGCATTATCCAACAGTCAATCCCTGCTAAAGACACATCAAAAATAATCTGTCTCTTTTTCGGGAAGTAACCTGTCCTGATACCACATAAAATGGAAATTATGTCTACAGCAAACCTTATTGTAGGATACAGCAAACTTTCAAGGGGCAAACATTTCCTGTTACTGCTGGAAGGGGTCAACCTTACAATTTATAGTCAACTACTCTAATGACTTCAGGAAAATTGGCTAATCCTAGTAATTAAGGCCTTCAAGATTAATGAAGACTCTGTCTGTGATTGCTCAAGTTTCCCAGGTATCGATCATCCACTTTTAGGTGTCACAGAAGAGCTCTCGCAGCTCTCCTGTATCAGTCACAGCAGCAATCACTTGTTCAAGAGGCAGCAGCTACAGCAGCGAGTGGGTTCTGTGCACAGCAGACAGGAAAAGACACAGGCTGTCCCTAAAAAACCCACTGGCAACCCAAACAGAAGCACTGGGATGTAGCCAACCATACATTCAAACTCACAGTGACCTCTCCCT
This sequence comes from Mohoua ochrocephala, assembly GCA_013398855.1. NCBI lineage: Eukaryota > Metazoa > Chordata > Aves > Passeriformes > Acanthizidae > Mohoua > Mohoua ochrocephala. Next base: position 385,625 of record VZTA01029346.1, read on the forward strand.
TCGCAGTATCCTGGAATCCCACAACGGTTGAGGATTATTCTGTACAGCCGAGCAATCCTAAATGTCAGATTGTCTTGGGGTGACCTTATGATGTGTATCCCCCATTGCTGCTCCATGCCCAGACATGATTCCTGTGCCTCTCTGTGTCTTTAAAATTGGGTGTGAAAGAAAGAAAAAAAAAGCCAGACAAACTTTTCAAAACAGTTTTTGTGTTCAAGGACAGAGGATGAGAGAGCAGCTGCTGCTGCTGCTGCAGAGCAGAGGCACCTTCCTGCTTTTCCCAGCTCTTAGCTCCTTTCCTCGGAAGAGAGAGGAGGAGAGTTAAACTCCTTTGTTTCCCTGGGACTTTGGTCTTTTTCTTCTTCTCTTCTGGACTGTTCAGAGCACCAGAACATCAGAACCTCACTGGGAGCCCTCACACCTCGGCCCGGAGGGGCCTGAGCTGACCCAGCTCCGAAGAGGAGAGAGAGAGGCCACACCCATGGAAAGGACTCTAAAACCTTCCCAGGTTTTCTCTCCACAGTGAGAGGTTTTATTATTTAGCATTATTCTTTTCCCGTGTGTTTGTTAAATAAATAGGTTTTTTTCCTCCTTTCACTTTCCTTCGAGGAATTTTTTCCCGACCCTGGTGGGGGAGGGGTGGCTGTACCCTGCCTTCTATAGAGGAGACGTTCCTCCCAGAGCGCTCCTCCGAATTTTGTCTCAAACTGGGACACATATATGACAAGTCTAAATGATTTCCCTTTAGAACATGTGTTTCTCTGGAAGTTTATAGCAAGATGTGTTTGGCAGGAAGAAAATATTTCCAAATAGATGGGTAAGCACCTCAGCACTCTACTCAGGGCAGACAGAATCCATCAACGGAATAGAAATACTGGAGAACAGTAAACTTTAAATTCATAAATTCCTTACTAGGCAGCTGAAGACACAAGTCCAAGGAGTATGATCACGGTACAATAATTAAAATATGACAGAGAAGGGATGAACAGAATCACACAGAACTAAAAATTCTCCAAGTCATTCTGCTACTTCATTAAAAAAAATAAATTGGAAAATCAGGGCTGCATATGGAAGTGCAGTGTGGAATCAAATGCTTGGTACTACCTACGGTGCTCAGCTTCACAGGTGCTCTCAAGGAAATCCAAGAACAGAATCTTTACTGGCACAGCTGCCACTCAAACAAAAAAGCCCAGAGAAGACAGACAAGATCACCATTACCCCTGCTCACACTCCTTTCCTCTCTGGCTTTATGAATTGTGGCAAACCATTTCAAGTTGTGACAGAAAGGACATGGTCTAATTTCTCCTTGGCAAACTTGGCACAGCTGTGTCTCCCTCAGCTGGCTACATTCAGGCCAGGTAAAGGAACAGGAAAATGAGAAAGGATGCTCCAGCAATCCTCCTCTAACATCCCCATATTCATATATTTGTCTTTCCAATCTCCTGTACCAGTGCTGTTTCTCCAGAGTTAGTAAACATCTCGTGGAGCTCTTTGATCATGAGAACAGCAAGGCTGCAGGTTTTGCTTTGAAATCTGCTGATGAAAGAGGGATATGTCAAACAGTGGCTGTTTTAAAAGACATTCAGATAGTCTCCAGTTCTGGATCTGTACTCCACGGCGAGGGAATCACAGACTCCAGTAAAACCTGACAGGGCACATCACATCTTCCACCTAAAAAAGGTGTTTCATTCACACTTCTAAACAAGGAATCAAGCCATCTTTACTGGATTTTGCATACTTGATACCCTGGGTGAAAAAAGAGCAGTTCTTCTCTAAGTCTCCAAACCCACACTAATATCAGCCATGAAGTGATTCAGTAAGAATAAGGAAGTCAGAAAGATGGTGCTGCTTCTTCCAGCCTACGATCAGCAGAGGTGCCCAAAAAATTAACCATCATTACAAAGAAGCAACCTGTTTTAAAGAGAGTAACCCTGCTGGACACTTCGATGGGTTTATGCCACAAAGCTTTACCAAAAAATACAGGTTTAAAAGAGAAATATTAAATTTCACAACAGAAGTGCAAAGTAGTTGCACAATTTCTTTATGCAGAACCAAGGAGAAACTTCCTCTCTGTCTCCCCCTCAGTCCACATTCCTTTATTCAGCTTTTAATTACACCTAATGTCCTATTTTGTGGTGTGCAGGTGAAGGGAGTAGCCAATCTAAAGTAATACTTTTCAAATCAATTGATCTGGCCAATGGTACTTGTGGGTTTTTTCTCTGTTTCCCCTTTACGTTGCTGAAACTGCAACTAAAGTAAAATATTGATACAGCAAACCAGGAAGCCAAACAATTTTCTGGAGAGGGAAATCATCCAGTATAAGTCTGATTTTATGTTATGTAGGAATCTCAGGATAGGATACGAAAGGAATGAAAAAATGAGTGGTAAGTTCATAATCCTAAGCAAATATATGCATATATAGGGTATATGTGCACCATATATAGGGATATATTGACATCCATGTATGAATATATTGATACACACTCATAAACAAAATGAGTATTTTAGCCTTTTTGAAGAGCAATGTTGTTCTTTCACACCTGCACTGGAAGGGAGAAAACAAAAAAATCACTGAGGGTGAGGAGAGTGGCAAAATAAAAAATAAAAGCTTCATTCCCCTATATTAATTAATTTTGTTTCTATTTTAAAAATGAACAGTCATTTCTAACACAACACGTGACAAACTGAAAACCAGACACGGAACATGCAGGCAGGAGCCCTTCTGGGATGGAACAGGAGAGTTTTATAGCCCAGAGTCCTTCAGACCCCTTCACACAGATGTTCCACCTAGCACAGGAATATTTTGGGCTCCAGCACACTCCACTTGCACCTGACACTTATCAGCAATTTTCAGTTTTAATTATCAAGCATTTGAGCAGTGGGAGCCTGGACTGTGAAAATATTCGTATTTATTGCTAATACGATGAGCCTTGAGCAAACAGGCTGTCCAAACACTCACATATGTTTAGGTGGCCAGAATATTTATCTAATAAACACTTTACTGTTTAGGTTTGTATTTTCCTACCCCAAACCAGCTGCAGTTCCAGCCCCTGATATTGCCACTAAACCACAGAGAAATGGGAATTTTCTCCCTAATCATCTTAGCACACGAAGTGTTTAGATAAAAGGAATAACAATTACAGATATTAAAACCACTGCTTTTTTATAGAAGTTGTTTGTTTTTTTTTTTTAATTAAAAATGTTCCAGCTGTTTTTGCTAAAATTGGTCATTACTATCACAGGCCTCTTCAGTACCAAGGAGAGGAACATGTTCAGGGTTATCAAACAGGACAAGTAACGAAGGCAGAACAAGGGAAGTAACTTCAGTCGCACCTTGAGTTTAAAGGAAAACAAACAGAAAGTGTTTTATTAACACTTTTCAAATGTGTTACAAGCCCTTTAAAGTAGCAGTCTGACCTTGCAAGTCTTTAAAACAATTATTAAACTCACTGTGTGTTTTGCTATCATAACTCCACTTGCTCCAAGAGAGTCTAAACAAAAATAAACTATGAAATAGGGGAAAGAAACAGGTGATTTCAGGACTGGTGAGAAACATGAGTTTCAAATTAGTTTTAAGGGATCCTTCAGGTTTTCCATCACACCCTGTTTGCTACGAGGAGCAGGAGGAATTAGCATCCTCCTGTTCTGCATTCCTTGGAAAATAAACACAGCCCTAACCAGAAGGAGTCTGAGTAGCCCTGACTGTTCATTTCAGCTTTACAGATGCAAGTATTTCACTTACAAGGCTGCACTGTACAGAACAGTACAGTGCTTAAATCAGTGTTAAACACACTGCAAATTTTTAGGACAAAACATGTTATGCCTTTAGTATATAACTTACAAGTAAGTTTGAAGTTCTCTCTCAAAACAAATGGGGCCTCACCAAAGGCATAAAGTTTGTCTGAAAACATCTTTATTCTTCTCCAAGAGCTTTAAAAATGCAGTGTACAGTGATAAACTCTGATTTTCTAGGATTTTACACAAAAGGCCTGTAAAGGTGATGTGAATTACAGTTTAATTTTCACGTGTCCCTTTAAAAATCCCGACTAATCACCACATTATTTCACGGTCTCATTAACATCAGGAGGTGGCAACTTTACCTTTTTTTCTGAAAGACATTCTCCCTCTCCGTTTCTCTAACTGCACTAAGCCCTTGAGTTATTTTAAGTCTACTCCAAATTTTGCTTACCTGCAAGACAGCCTGAGAAATGTCCATCTTCACAGCTCTCCTGCCTACCTGCATCATCCCCTCCAGCAATTTTGTCAAAGCATGGCCAGTGTAGCCCAAAATGGTGGTAGCAGTGAAAAAACCACTGACTTTACAATTTAATTTAAATGGGCCATGCCTTCTCTTCATTATGTGAATGCTGAACTGGAGCCTCTCCTTACTGCCCCCTTGCCTTGCACAGTCAGCTCCTTGGTTGCACTGACGTGGAATTTCTGGGAATGTGAAGCTTTCATTCTATGTACTGGAGACAGGGTGAAAATGTTGCCTGATCATTTCAAGCCAATTCAGATGCACAGAGTTTGATGTATTTCAGAATTTACAGTGTGGGAAGTGTTTGCAGTAGAGGTAGAAACCACCTCTGCCACAGGTGCAACCGCTGCAGGTTTGGCCATGCTGGTCCAAAGGATCTCACAACCTACTCAGTATCAGCCCTGGTTTCCAACTGGAGCACCGAGCTCTTAATTCTGTTATCTGGGCCCTGTAAAAAATTAGAGAGATTAGAAGGCACACGGGTAATGGTCTTTTCCCTAAACATGCAGGTGCCACTTCTCCTTAGTGCACACATTTCACACTCGCTCCTCCTCTGCTCAGAACCTTGCCAGGAACTCAGTTCTAGTGTAACACTCAGCCTGCAAAGCAAAGCTTTTGTTGATACATTTTAGTCCTTGTCAGACATCATTTCTCCAACAACGGGCTGACATTTTGTGTCAGAGAGAGCAGGAAGCCCCAGCAGCATCACCAGCTACTCAATCGGTGCATCTGCCAATCATTCCCGTGGAGCACCCCACAACATCCACGAGGATGGGGAGAGCATCTGCCCCTTGGCTCGGGGAAGGAATAAACACTTTCAAAGGACTTGGATAAAGCACTGCTCTGTCCAGCAGGTTCCTGGCATTCGGCAGCAGCTCAGGCTGGGGATTTGAGTCTGACACACACGGGACTCGAGCCCAGACCTTCTTTAGTCCAGGTGAACGCTCCAACACCGGCTATCGTTCGCTCTTCAGCTGCTCCCTCTTTGTTGGGTTCGACTCCACTCCCTTTCTAAAGAAACACAACTCCAGCACATCTGTTTGTCCCAGGACAAACAAGGCACCCGCCTCCCACCATCTTCCTTTCACACCATGGAAGAGACCGAGCGTGAAAATCCACCCCATTCCGATTTTGGATCATTTCAGCTTCTAAGACGAACAAAACACACACGTTGCCTGCCAGCCACCCTGAGAATTTTGCCTCATAGATGAAATTCGCCAAAATGCAACAAATATTTGTGAAAATCTGGCTGAAAAGAGGGGGATGGGGAAAAAAAGAGTGGTTTAAATCATTGCTCCCACTGGAGGCAAGCCCACAGTGCAAGCTCACCAGTTACTTGTTCCACTTGGGGCTGCCAAAACTTCCAACTGCATCACTCCCAACGAGAGGCACCATATGGAGGCTTTGCTCATCTGGTGATGAGGTGAGAGCAGGCAGCCAAAGGCGCCCTGGGGCAGGGAATGAAATCATTGCAGGGGCTGGGACACAGGAATGGAAAACACTAATTGTTAGAAACCTAATCATTCTCCTTTCCCCTCTCCAAAAAAATCCCATTTGAATCTCCTGTTTTCCTCTGCTCTAATTATGTGGCTCTCGTTTCTAACCAACCTGGTGTCACACCCTCACAAACTTCTCTTTCTGCATCTCCACTTCTTTTTCTTTCCTTTTCTTTTTTAATTTCCTCTATTCCAATTTAAAGGAAAAAACCACTTTATTCCCCCTATGCGCAGGACACAGGCTGCTGCTTTCAGTGGTGACATTTAAATCCATGCTGTCCTCCAGCATCCGGCCGGAGGAGTTGCAGAGGAAATCCTGCTGAGCCTGGGAGTACCAATTGCTGTGCAGGAAATGGCACAGCCCCCAAATCCCAGCCCTTGCAAGCAGCAGCTTCTCTACCACGGTCACACAGTTACGTCTGGACGAGCACTAGAGGTGGATCCTGAAAGTTTTTCAGAAGGAGCATTGCAATTCTGAATTTGGGAAAGGCTGTATACCTTCTGTCAGCTGCTGATCTCTCTTTGCTAACACTGATGCCTTAGGTTTTAACTTTCACATTTTCCAAACCCTGCCCTGCCTGGTGTGTGACTCTGCAGTTCCTTGTGCCCTGGGAGCTGCTGTTCTCTCCTGCTGCTCACACACAACAAACCTCTGCAGGTTCCCACTCCAAGAACACCGGGCCCCAAATGTGTCAACTAAAAGCCTCTAAAGGGGGGCAAACTTGGGCTAATTCCATCATGAAACTGAGGTTATAGCTGGAGAGTTAACCCTGATATGCAAATGAACCAAACTTATCAAAGTGTGAAGAACCCGTGACCCGGGGTCCATCTGGGGTGGAGCCTCTGGACTGCCCAGGGTGTGCCTTTGAAGGCCCTTCAAATAAACACCTCCTTTTATTCTCTTATTCTTGTCTAGTCTCTGTGGTTTAGGTGGCCACTTAAGGAATCGACACTAATCACCAAAATTAAGGGAAACATCTAGCCCAGAAAACGCCTGACTCATTTTAGTCATTAGTTACCAAACCATTAGTTGCTCAAAGCTGAAATCTCACCGAAGTGGGTTAAGCAAACTTCACTGTCAAGGCAGCAAACAATTTAAAAATGCACTTACAAGCTAATGGAAACTTTCATCACTCACTGTAGAGCTTTGCATATTACTGTAATTGTATTAGACCTTAATAGTGCAATTCTAGTACAGGTTTAGATGGAGAGGTACCACAATTCAGATGCACACACACATACCCCCCCTTTTTAACCTCCTATTTCAGCAATTCCTTTCAATATTTGCTGTAGTCACCAGCACAAAAAGCTCCATGGTGGCATCACACAACAGCAGGGGAGGCAAAGTGCAAAGTTGTTTATTAGCAACCAAAGGAATTTTCATTAGAAATTGAATAACCGTAAATGAAAAACTTCACATTTTACCTCTCCACCTGCTCCACGGAGGCTACAATTATTGCTTTAATTATTGCTTCAATACATGTGCAATTCTTCAAATTGTATCAAATTATGCTCTTCAAGTTAATGAGGCACAAGGTATTAAAACTGAGCTACCCTTGCCTTTCGGCCTCACATTAAGAGCAGCTCAGTGCCATCAGAGTGTTACACTCACAGTTAATTAATTAATTCAGAACAGACAACAGGCAAGTCCAACAAAATAACTTCAGACATCCGGTGAGGTTACACGCACACAAAACATTTTACATGTTTTTTTTCTGACAGTTTGACTGTTCTCTGTGCCCAAAAGAACCACGGTATCACATCTGCAGAGATCTTAAATCATTAAAATCTCAGAGAGCTTTCAGATGTAGCCACATCCCTGCCTCACATGGTTGTATTTCATCACAATGATGAGCATACTCACGTATTTTTGCCACCATCTTCTAGGCAAAAACTGAGCTATGTGTATGGGTAAAAAAGTTAAAATGCTAAAATGCTTAAAATGTTTTACTTGTTTCCACCAGAGGAAACCAAGGATTATGTTTAAAATATATGCCCACAGGTAAGAATAGCTGTAAAATCACTTTTCACTTATTATCAATGTGTCAATCCCAGAATAAAGCAAGATAAATTGTGCATTTATTGTTAAGAGTGAACAGCACTATTTTAATCTCCTTACTCCCATTTCCTTCAAGAGACCACCTGAACAGTACAGACTTCCCAGGAAACATTAATACAGTGGAACTGGTGCCATCCAACAGAAAACAAACAAACAAAAGAGCAGTTCACAGAATCCTAGAATGGTCTGGGTTGAAAGGGACCTTAAAGATCATCCAGTTCCAACCCCCCACATTAGTTCTAACCCCAATTCAGAAAATCCAATTTATTCTCCGTGTAACAACACTTCTCTCACTGTTCTGCCTGGGGAGAACCAACGTGAAAATGTGGGAAGCAGGATATAAAATATAACAACAGCTCTTATACCTTCCCTCCATTTTTGCAAGGATCCATTTGCCAGGATTCAGTGGATTGCTGCCAGGCAAGCAGCACTCAGCAAGCACATATGCCAAATTCCCCACCCCAGGGACACGGGGCCACCAGAACCAGGAGAAAATCCCTTTGCTCCCTGTCAGTTTGACATTCCTCACCACTCGCAACGGCCGGAATTCCACCAAAAATTTCCACCTGTTTTAAATCTGCATTTTATTACTTTAAAATCTGTTTTTAAAGAGGTGAGCAACTGCATTTCTCCAGGAGGAGGAAATATCCACATGAAACCAGATCTCAAACCAGAGGAAAGTATTTCTGCATCAGACTGAGAGCCTCCACTAAAGAAAAGGGGTGTAACACACCCGGATGCTCGAACCACCAAGACGGCACCACTCACACCACAACTTTGGGACAAAGGTATCCAACAGGCACATTCTGCGGGCTGAAAAAATGTACAAAATAACAAAGCTCTCCACAGCACGCTGAGTTACAGGGGCAGACAGCTTCAGCTGTGCCAAGGTGTCTCTCTGAGCTGCTCAGGATTAAAGCTTAGGCGGCTCTATCCGACAGCGTGGATGACAAGAGCAACAGAGGAGGGCCTGGAAAGAGCATCTGAGAAGGATCTCTCTGTATTTTATTAGGTGTTTGTATGCAAATTGGCTTTTGAAGAGTTGCTCCTGTCAGCTTCTGCACTCGTGGGACACGGATGCTGCCACCTGACTCCAAGTAGGGACAGTAGGGTTAATGAATTAAGCTCTTAATTAAGTTTTCTTACAGACTACGCCATCCAATTTTCCTCTTTTTCTTCCTCCAGAAAAACAGAACAAAAACCATAAGGCAAATCAATTTGGTCCTGTCATTAACTTGGTGGCAAAAAGCCTTTGAAAAAGGTTATTTGTCATCACATCCTCTCCTGTGAGCTCCTTAATACTGCTGGAGCCATGGGATGTCAAGGAAAGGCACCAGGAAAACTTCTCCCGTGCAGGGATTGGAGCCAGTTGAAGTGGCTGGAGGAAAACCCCCGCGTGGAAGTCGATAATTCTGTGAAGAAAGACACACAACAGGCAGGAAACCTCCCATTTCTGTGCATATTTGATCGCACTGAGGCTGGCATTCAGTTCTGCTATTGACTTTTGCTGCTGCCCTGTTCTGCTGGGGGTGGGAGGTGGTGCAGGGAATGCAGCAGGAAAAGCTTCCACTGCCGTGTCCTAAAGCTCCCAAACTCATGGAAGCACTGGGTCGTGTTTTCCACCACACCAAGTTTATCATTTTTACATAGCACCAAACTGTCTCGTATTATTTATGTCTCCAGAGCATAAAACTAAGTTATCACTGTATTATCAGCCACATTACATTTAAAAAGGTGATAACATTTTACATTTGAAATTAGGCAACTAATTAAGTCCACATATTTTCCTGACTGAACAATCCACTGTCCCATCTTGAGAGAATTAATCAATTCCCTCACTTCAGTTAAAAAGAAGATAAAAAATGATTGTTCCTAAAGGTTTAACTTAAGTTTTTAAAAATAAAGAATTTTTTGAAATTTGAACATCCATTCTATGCCTTAGCAATGCTTTCTGTTATTAAACTGGAATTCAGCCTTGATGAAATAACTCATTTACGCCCTACAAATAATTCCATTTGAATTAACTGCTGACCACAAATCCAGGGAAGACAGAAAACTCCAGGGATGTGGCACAGCAGCCTGGCACTATCTCCCTGTGGTTTTAGTGGTGTATCTGCTCTTCAGCACAAGGAGTGGGGATTTAAACTGAAAGAGGATAGACATTAAGAAGAAAATTTTCCCCGTGGGGGCATGTCATGAGCATTTAAAGCAGATAATACATCAGGCCTGGGAGTTTCAAATATTATATTATATTATATTTGTCTGATATTTAGTGACTATTTGCACGGGCAAGCAAGTCTCAGTGCCTCTCTCCACGTTCGTAAGCATCCTCTCCATTCTCCCGAAGTTAATGTATGGATAACTGATCTCTTATGCAAAGCTGAAATGGGATTTAATGAACCTCCATTACTCAAGCTGCACATTTTCCTCAAGATGAAAAATGCCATGTACAATGTATTTTCCTGCATGTGAATAAGCCCATTAATATAGATTTCTGAACAGAGTGTTTCTACTCAGCAATTTTTGCCCTTTGGGAGGGAGAAGGAAAGAGAGAAGGGAGCAGACACTTCCCCTCACTCCCCCACATCATCTCCAGAAAGGAACTGGATCAGCTTTGTTAATACTTTGGATTCAGAGCTGTTCTTAGCACAGAGGCACAATTGCCTTCTGACAAATGTTTATGAAACCTTTGCTGCCAGCGTTAAATCTGTCCTAATGCATTCTTCCCCGACTTTGATAGGAAATGATAACACAGAAAGTAATCAAAGCAATACAAATCTGGCAATATCAAAAATTGCTCTCGCTCTCACACCTTGTTTGCCTCTTTGAATAATTCCCCTCCCTGAAGAAGCCCTTGTGAGGAATTAAATCTGGATGTACCAGCCAGAGACATTAATCTCCAGACAGGTTCTGAAATGCAAATTCTTTGTGCTTAGCAGCAATACGTAAGCACCAGTGAAGTCACTGTTCAGAGGTACAAAAAGATGAGCTGCAGCCTCAGTCAAGTACCTGAAACACAACACAACTTGGTGTGTTATTGGTTTTCTTGTTTTCCTGGTGTTACTTTACAAGAATTCTCAATTTACCATACTTTGCTGAAAAAATGTGTTAAGCAAGTCTACCTTCCCGCTGTAGTTCTTGGAATTTCCCATTAATTCTGCCTTCTCCTACCTTTCCCTCTCAGTTTCCACTATTACCGTTCAAAAGGGATCCACTGGGTCTCGGATTCTCTGTGGAAACCCAAGGAGAGTTTTCTTCCAATCCTCGCCTCTGTTGCTTTCCCTCTCTCAGCTCAGACAATGAACAGCTATCACCTGCAGACACACTTCATAACTAACGTGTATAAGGCTGTAACAAAGTTCAGTTTTTCCTGATTATCTCTCCTGCTCAGTCCCAAATCAGGTAAGGCACATTTTCTGAGAGCTTTACTGTTGCACTGCACAAACCCAATACCTTTAGGAAAAAAACCCCTGAAACAATACAAAAATAAACCAACGACCTAAAAAAATAAAAAAGGGAGGGGAGGGAAGAAGGTTTAGATGGAACTGACATTTTCTAATGAAAAATCTGTTGTTAGAAAGTAGCAGGAGGTTTCCAAGCAGAATTATTCGGTATCTCTGAGGCAACATGCAGCAGCCACAGCTTCTCTCCTCTGCAGGGACAACCCTATCCATTCACACTGAAATACAGAGACAAGGCTCTGAATTTTGTAGACTAATGATCACTCCAAGAACCTTGCAAAAAGCCGACTCTTCTCGCTGGGAATGTCCCCAGTAGCCAGAGTCTGCTCTGCAGAGCTGTTCCTCGTCTCAGAGTAGGGGCTCACAGCTTCTCTTGACAACTCTTGACAACATCATCAGACTCATAGGACCACCACATCCTGTCCAGCTGTGAACTCCCTCCCCAAACTGTTCACCTGACATAGAAACTTAGCCTGAACCTCAGAACAAAGTCTAAGATCACAGAATAAAACCAACAGTTATCACATTTTTCTTTGTTTTTTAAAAAAAATATTGTGCTATGTGAAACTCTGCCATTGCTTTACACATTTCAGAATTTTTCTCCTGCAATAAATGTGGTTTCCTTGAAAACAGAAAAAGAAACCAAACCCAAGCTGTAATTGGACGGTCAGGAGAAAAGCATAATAATTCCAGTACGCCACCAAAATTTCCTCAAGAAGTCATCAAAAGCCAACTGTGGTTCTGTGTTTTAAAGGTCACCCTTTCTACCAGCAGTCAGCTCTATGTTCAAGGTATATCCATGGGGGAGAAGAACCTGCTTAAAAATCGTGAATTCTCCACAAATAAATAATCTAATTTCTCATTTCCAGCAGCTTCAGTTCGACTCAGGTTCCAAAGTTACAGTTCAGAACAACAAATCTCTCTCTCCACTCACAGAACAATACAGTGATACTCATGACTTCACTGCTCCTGAATTTTCTAGACCCATCCTATATGAACAAAGTAAACCACAACAAAAACCAATTTGGAAGTTAAATGGTGCCCTGAGAACAGATCAGCTTCCCTCTTCCCCTCCAAAGCCTCAACCAAAAGTAACAATTAAATAAAACCCGGGAAGGTTTTGTAAACAGATTGCAACCAAAAGGAAAAACTCTTACCTTGAAGCATCAAAGCTGTCATAGGATCCAACTGTGTAGTGTCTAAACAGCTTCTTTGTTCTATCTGTTCGTGTTTCTGCACAGAGAAAAGAGAACTTTCAATACTCCTGTATTTCTTAATCAAGTGCTGAAGTATTTGTTTATATTCCCTCACAGTGAATTAACGCAGTTTTCAAGGCATTTCAGGAAAAAATGTTGGCTTTGGAGATATTCTTTTATCACATCAGACACATCAAGTGAATAAGGGGAACTTCTTGGAGATCATGAATCACATCATTCACAAGTTTTAAAGCTCCACTCACATTCTCAGCAGCAAAAACTTTTGCCTCCAATATTTGGTTCTTTTATAGCTAAGAGGCAAAATATAAGAAGGAAGGAAGGAAGGAAGGAAGGAAGGAAGGAAGGAAGGAAGGAAGGAAGGAAGGAAGGAAGGAAGGAAGGAAGAAAAAGAAAGAAAGAAAGGAAGAAAGAAAGGAAGAAAGAAAGAAAGAAAGAAAGAAAGAAAGAAAGAGAGAGAGAGAAAGAGAGAAAGAGAGAAAGAAAGAAAGACCTGCAACACATTTCAGAAAGGTTGGGAAAATAGCCAGAATATGCGAATCAATATTTTTTGCCTAGCTACAGGTTGGTCCTCCAATGCAACCACCTGAAGTTTGGCCAAGAGGCATCAAAAATCAGATGGAAAAGTTTCCGGTTTAGATTACGACCACGGAAGTCTCATCTGCGCAGCTGAGGGACTCTCCACTGAAGGACAGCCTGACACCATCCCAACAGGTTTTATTAATTCTCCAAGGCAGACAGAGCCCTGAAGGCACAGCACCTCTGTGGCACAGCTTTTAAGGGTGCTACAAATGACTGAGAGATTGGTGCTGTCAAGTGACCAAGGGCAAGCCTGCAGAAAGAAAAAGAACACCAGAGCAGGATGGAAGGGCTTTGAACACGGCCAAGGAGCAGGAGAAAGTCCTGGAGGCAGACTTTGGGAAAAAGGGTGGGCAAAATGCATCTTTCCTTGCTTTAACCAGTGCAGCTGACACGTGACTGGATCATGCCCCCAGCTGGAGGCATAAATACAAATATATCCATAACACAGAGAAATTCCAGCTGAAAATGTACGTGCAGGTTGCAGCTGGCTAAGGGAGTAAGAAAGTTACTTCTTTAAAGCTGCGCACCAATTTGCAAGGTCCAAGAAAAGCAGCACCAAGGAAAACCAGAAATATTTTCATTTATATACATTTTGTGGAGACCAGCCAGCCAGCCTCCATCCTACAGGATGGCCAGAGAAGGAGAAAATCCCTGTTATAATATGATCTCTACTTTATAGTTCAGTTGATTTTGTCCCTTTGTCACTCATCTTCAACCTGTACTTTCTGCCAAAGAGGCCTTTCCTTTACCCAAAATTCCTGCTCCTGCTGCACAAACTGGAGTCTGCTCCCCATCGAGCAACATTCTTTTTTCATGCCATTCTAAAAATCAGGTTAATACCAAGAGCCATAAACAGAAAACCCACAAAAAATCATAAACCTGGAGTCCACTTCGAGTTTCTCCCTGACCCGTTTTTTGAAGTCCCTCAGAAATGATTAAAAGAAATAAATTATGATGAAGCATATTTTGAAATCTTGAAACAACTGCTCGAGCCTTCAGGAGCCAGATGTTTCCCCCTGCAGAATCTGTTTCCTATAGCATGACATTTCAGCGCCGTAAGGAATACAAAGTGGGTGGGAGGCATGGGAAGGCACGGCAAGGCAGAGAGCTTTGTTCAGCTCCTCAGGATTGCAGAGCCAGCACTCTTCAGCTGCAGCTCGGATCTGCTCCCCGGCTCTGCCACCCCTCTGCTTCCCCCCACCCCTCCGTGTGCAGCCAGGGATTATTTGGGAAAACAGGAGCCTCGCAAGCTGCTGAACTGGAGGCTCGGTGGCAGTTTCCCAGGCTGCTGTGTGAAGTTCTCTAATTACGCTCTCTCCCTCATCTCTGACTCAGATTCCAGGCTGCCCTATTACACAGCACAAGCACAGACACCCAAGAGCGGGGGGAGGACCAGGAATCTGCCACCAGAATGGACTGGGGACTGAAAAAGGAACAGGATTCCATTCTCTGACTTGACAAAAGAACACAAAGAACCCATAGGCAAATGCCTAACAAAAGCTTTTCTGAATTCAAGCCAAATATAGCACAGTAACACTATTATAGGTATGTTAGCACCAAGGGGTTAGCTCCAGGTTTCCCTGGATTTGTACCCATTCTTATGTCCCAGGTTTTCTTAAGAGCAGCAGTCTTTATCAAAATGCTTTGCAGCAAGATAGGACCACTTAAGACTAACAACCCTATCATAATTTAAAAAGCTTTCACCCACAGAATCTTTTGAGGATTTCTTCTCAAATCTGGTTGCGGACACATTAGAAAGACCAGCAAGAAGATATGGACAAGAAGGTCTACAAAAACATTATTTAGCAATTTCTTTATTTTAATAACACTGCATTCTTACTGAGAGGAACGTCTGTCACTGCAGATGAAAAGTCATTGCATCAAGTTGGATCAGTTCAAAAAGTTTTTCTAAGAGGTAGAACAAAACACCAGGGTTTGCAAAAATGGTCCCGTTTCCTTTGCATTGACAGAACAAACATTGGGATATCACTTGAAATTTCTAGATCTCTTGAGAAGCCCATATTTTACCAGAGTAAATACCACAAGAACACAACAATTTTTTTTCCTGGTCCATTTTCCACTCAAGCCAGTGGAGCTGCAGCAGAGATAAGCTGTGTGCCCTGGGCAATAGTGGCAATCCAAATAATAAAGCCCCAGCTGTTTCTTTATTAGAGTCATTTATTGTTGCAGACATCTCAGTCAGCAACAGGCTCAAACCCTGCCCTTCCAGAATGTAATTTATAGGGTTCAAAGAGGGGTGAGCATTGAAAAAGTGTAGGTGGAAAACATTCCCTCCTCTCTCCACCTCAGGAGTGGTCAGGGCTTTCCTTCAAATAAATGCAGGGCTTCCTGTAGCTTCTCTGTCTCAGTCTCGTAAGTGACCACAGGACTCCAACAGAGCTTGCAGACATTATCAAAAGCTGAAAAATCACTGCCATGAAAAGCAAGGAATAAATTTTGGACTCTAATCCACACAGATGAGGCCACTCTTGCCCTGTTTCGGCCCACGTAACAACTGTGGGCCTGCTCCAGCAGCCAGGCCGATTCCCAGCCTGACACTCCTGCTCGGAGCAGGCTGCTTACACATTTGATATTGTTTTGGAAGAGTAAAGAACTGAGGAGGGGGGAGAAAAATCCCAAAGCAACTGTCTCCATTCCTCCTCTCCTCCCTGCTGCTCCTCGCAGGGCATTTCGGCGCCGTGTTTCCAAGGAAACTGCGCGGGAATGCTGTGCCAGCGGGGATGTTGTCAGAGGCCTGCCAGCACTCCAGGAAAGGTTCAGAGTCACCAACATGTCCACGGGATGAACAAAGGAATCTGGAGCAGAACAGCAGAACTTGTGGTGTGATACTGGGGAGGCAACGGAGAGCAGCAGGTTCCCTCCAGACAGCACTGGTGGGTACAGGTGGGTTCTATCCCCACCCCAAAACATGCAGCTTTTCCTTCTTCCTTCCCTCTTCCCCAGCGACAGCCCTGGGAGATGTTTCACTCATGCCACAGACATTTATAGATGTTCTTGGCCGGAGCAGAGATGTTCTTGGCTACAGCTCTTTGCATGGGCAACACCCAAAACAGGGGCAGAGGTTAAGGCTTTCCTTCTGCACCTTCCCCTTCCTGGGGGAAAACCCTTTCCCAACCCTTTATGTTGAGGGTTAGACCAGCAGTTATTCAAAGCAGTCTAGTAATAAACTCAGCAGCTCACAATTCAAGGACACTTGTGCTGGTTTGCACCAAGCCATGGCTCCTATCTTAGGAGTTTTTCCTTAAATTGATCCAAATTTGTCCATAAGAAGAAGTGGAGAAAAAGTTCATGGGATTGAAAACATCACTGAGAAGAGCATGCATTTTTCTATCCCAAGTCTATCCAAAATATTTGCCATACCAAATGCTGCTCCAGAAAATAATCACATTACAAGATAAAAATATTCTTCATACCACAAACTGTGAAGTCTCAGTGAGTTATTTTACTTATTCCCTTTCCCCCTTAGAAAATGGAGATTCATCAAAACTGGATTTTCTATTAAATATGGTACATTAAAATGGGGATAAGTAAGTTTTTTCCAGCCTATGATGCAATTGTTTAACATGATATTTCTTATTGCTTTCTTTGAGCATTTCATCTGAGCCATAGGAAAGATGAAGTTCAGGGATCCTCCTCCAAATCACACAGAGTAGGATTATGGATTATAAAAAATGTACAAAAAATAGGATGAAGAAATAGAAATGGAATTTTTCCCTATTTTCGATCATTGATTCTGATTAAGGATTATTAAAACTCATGAAAATGAAATCTGCAGGTGTGTACCACCCAAGAATTCGGAAGAAACTACAATTATCTTTTTCATAGCCTTGCAAATCTGAGGTAAAACCACTGATGCTTCATTTGAAGGGATAAACTGTGAGGATCAAGAGAAAAGAAACATATGATGAAGGCATTCTAAATGGTAAATTAATGCAAACCTTTAATTCATGGTTCACTTTCTTCTGTTTCAGTTTGTGGATGTTTTGGGTTTTTTTTAAGTCCCAGTGTTCAGTTGATGTGATGCTCTCAACCAATTTTTCTTTCAGTTAAAGCTGAGAAATAGAAAATCTTATGTGGTTTTTGAAGTTTTTCAGATTTGAGAATAAGCATAAAAATGTCTCAAGGACAACTTGACTGGAATAGCAAATCCTTGGATGTTGTCCTGCCTTTCCTTTCTTTTTTTTTCCCCTCCCTACTAAATCTTATTTTCAAAAAAAAGAAAGGCAGACTGAGTGTTGATTCCCTCCTGCATCCTTAGAGGAAGATTAGCTGGAATACAGCAAGTTAGTTTACCCACAAAGGATGCTGAAATGGCTGATGGATGGAGTGAATCAGCAAGTTTGTTTGCAAGAGAAACCTTAATAACTGAAATATGCAACCTGGACCTGGCAGTTATGGAAGAACAGCGTTTCCCATGTCATCAGTTTCCCCTTTAATTTAACAAAAAGCTCCCTTATACCTGAAAAAAACCCCCAACAAACCAAGAGTTGTGGAAACATTTGCTTCTTTCTCTCCTAACAACTTTACCAGCTCTTTGCACAATTCTGGAGTTCTGCAGCCCTTCCCTCACTTGCAGAATATTTTCAGAATGTGGTAATGGTCGCCTGATCTTTCTCTAAGTTCTCCCGTTGGGTTTCTGAGGGTCTCCATTCCCTCTGCCCTTCATATCCAACCCATCCGTGGCAGTTTTGTGTCCGTGGTCTCAGCTGCTACAGAGGATTAAACCACTCAGGGTCTGGGACAGGCACAGACACAGTTCTGGGTGATGTCATCAATGGAAATGAATTGGGAGAGGAAAGATTTTTTCCCTCTTTGCTTTACAGAGTAAAATGCATCTTAAAGCAAAGAGGGAAGAGCTTGTAAGAAGCTGGATGTTGACCTCAGAGTTTCCAGCAGCAGCACGTGGCTTTGGTCCATTTGCACCTAGTTTGCTCCTTGCTGAAATACCCAGTTTTCACAAAGTCAGGCCAAAATAAAGCAACTTGGGTGCACTTTGCTCAACCTTCAGTTGTGGCCTGACGATATGTACATCTGCCTCCTAAAAACCAGCCCTCCCTGTCGATCCCAAAGTGCTCCTGCACACGTAAGTAAAGGCATCTTGTTTTCAAATTCAGGGAGAACAAAGAAGTCTTGACGAGCTGCCTGCTGGCACTGTCGTCTGCTGCAAATGTTATTTATCCTGAAGGTCAAGACGGTTTGTTCACTTACAGAGCTCAGGTGGTGTGATGTTCCAGCTCTTTGGAACTGACTCAGGGTACGAATGGTTTTAATCATAACACCTTATTTCACAGCTTTCATCCTCCCAGCAAATATTTCAAATATTTCCTGCAAATATCAGTGTTCTCACTGATGGCAGCAGCACAGCCCAAAATGCTGGCCTGTAGCAAAGGGCAGGTGCCAGGTGGAACCTGGCTTGATGGCTTTGCCTTGACTCAGTGACTTTGCCTTGACTCAGTGACTTTGCCTTCAATTTAGGGAAATTCCAGTAGAGGTTTGTGAAGGAACTCTGTGTTTGGTGTGGCAGGAGCTGTGGTGTGTGCTGGGCACGACAGGGATTATTCCCACCTGAGACACGTCTACAGCCCCACAAAGACAACCAACTGCTTTGGAGAAGGCCATTGTGCACTCTGAGTTGGAAAGAACAGATGGGGAATTATTTTGGGCTGAGTAAGGAAAAAGAGGGCCTGGAAAGCCATTCCTCTATTCAATTTCAAAAATCATTAATTTTCATGTACAGCAAGTTTCAACAAGAGTTATTATGGACTTTTATCATCAATGGTGATACAAATGTTTCCCCTCAATTTCCTCCCTTACAAGAAGCTTCATTCAAGTCTAAATCTTCGCCAGCTGTACTCAGGATCAATGATCTGTCAAATTCTCTGCCTTCAATAATAGATAAAATTTTGAATACATAAGGAGCTGCTGAGCATGGGAGATACGTGGGAAGCTCCTAGAACCTCACGATCTTTTTCACTACAGCACTCCCTTTTTTTTTCTTCCTCTGCCTTGACTGTGCATGCGGACTTCCCAGTGTGATTTTCACTGTGGAGAAAACATGACCAAAACCCAACATACAGAGAAACACTTTGCAACTTCCACCGTAAGGGCCTCAGAATAACTTCTAATTTAATGTTATAACTCCAGTCAGAGCGAACAAATAGCTCAGAGCAGGATGTTGCTAAGCAATGTGGTACCCAGGTTTACACAGGACCGGGGTGGGGGAAGATGAGAGTGGAACAAGGATCTGGGGATGTGGATGTGGACGGTTCCCTGCTCGCCAGGAGCAACTCCTGCCTTGTCATGCTGTTGCATGTGTCTAAAATAAAATGTTTTGCACTACAAATTCAAAAATACAAAAGAAAAATTACTTAGAAACACCTCGTCACTTTTAACAGGAGTACCAGACTTTATCAGCTGAACTCGTGGTGCCGTACCAGAGTATATAAATAAGGCTATGTACAGATACCATAATAAAATAAATAACATAGTATAAAATACCAAAATCATTTCTAGATATGGTTAGAGATACTTTGCATTGATGGCTGCTAAGTAACACAGGATGCAGAGCCAGGCCACAGGGTAATTAATTTTCCAATAGGAGTAACTAACACCATTGGTTCAAGCGCTTAGTCCTAGAGAACCTACACTGGTGTTCCAAATAATTAGGATGATTGCAGCAGGAAAGGAGCCAAATCCAAAACTATTTCTACTTTTTAAAAAGTATGGAAGGTACTTGCCCTTACAGCACTGTGTAGACACACAAGGGCAATTACTTTAAAAGAGCACATTTGAAAATCCATGTTGCAACCTTAAACACTCCTGGAAATCAGGACAAATTGCTGAGAGTGCTGAGAATCGAGTTCTCTAAGAAAGCACTAAAATCAGATATTATATGTTAGGCAATGCATATTAACACAGTACCAGATACCGAGACAAGCAATAGTACTGTGCAAAGTTTTTAAAAGTAATTGTATTTTCTAGGCATTTTAGTGATGGAGGTCATACAAAACCTTTCCACTCCTGCCACTACCACTTCAAAACTCAGTGATCCTTCATTAAAGCTCTACACAACACCTCCAAAATAAACTCCCTTCTTGGACCTTGACTTTCCAGCCAGTTTCTCAGCAGCCTACCTGGGGTTTGGGTGCTTCTGCATCCTCACAGAGAAAAACACCCCAGACATTTCATTTCAAAATGTACTCCTTCAACTACACTCAAAAAGTTGAAGCTTTTCAAGGAATGTAGGATTTGACAAGCGTTCTAAATTGCTACACAAAATGCTGCTGGCAACTCCTCCACCTCTGCAGAGAGCAGCTACAACAAAAACCCCAAACCCAGCTGACCGCAACCGAGAAGCCTCATTTTACACGAGGCTCAAAGTCCACGTCCCTTCAGCTCCACGCTGTACCGAGAGGGTTTGTGGGTTTTTTTTTCCCTGCTGCAGGTTTCCATGGAAATGCATCAGTCACTAATCTAAATAAGTGCGGCTGAAGGACGCCTGAAAACCCGGAGCAATTACGCATGCCATTAGAGGAACAGAATATGATTCAGCCCAGCTATTAGAAATGTGCCACAGCTATCACTTCTATATTTTGTTGCAGTGTTCTAAAAACAATACTGCTTAATTTTTTTTTTTTTTAAAACCCACTCTTTTGCTGCTTATAAGAGGGAGAAAAAAAAAAAAGGAGATGCAATAAAAATACTTCTCACGTAACGAGCACACGGTGAAGTCAGACTGGATCAGTTGCAAAACACAAATGGAGTTAATGCCACACATTTGTTTTGCCATGAAAATCCACGGGACCTGAAAACTTCTCTCTTCATTACTGGTCAAAGAGACATCACTTGAGTCATTTCGATGAGTAATAAGAGAGTGAACGCTTTGATCTGCATTAAAGGGCTAATGAGCCTTAAAGCAATTGATGTAAATATAATTTCTGATCAATACAATACTAAACATCCATGTGCAACCACAGCACACAGCTCAGGCATAGCTGGGTCTCCACTGATCACAGAGCTACGGGATCATGGAATCGGAAAGGCTGGAAAAGCCCTCTGAGATCACTGAGTCCAAATGTTCTCCCAGCACTGCCAAGGCCACCAAGGATGTCCCCAGGCACCACATCCATGTGGCTTTTAAATATCTGGGGTTCCAATACCAGTGTTCCAACGCCTGGCAACCCTTTCCACGAAGAAATTCTCCCTAACGTCCAATCCGAACCTCCCCTGGCACTCCTTCAGGCTGTTTCCTCTTGTCCTGTCACTCACTCCCTCGGAGCAGAGCCTGACTCCCTGCTGGCTGCACCCTCCTATCAGAGAGTTTTGGACAGTGATAAGGTCTCCTTAAGACTCCTTTTCCCCAGCTTGAAACCACCCCCAGCTCCCTCAGACACTCCTGGTGCTCCTGACCCTTCCCAAGCCCCAGTCCCACTGCTTTGGACTCAACTCGTTCCTACCTCGTACCACACAGAAGAATTTCAAATGCTGCAAATGGAACAGGGACTGCGCTGGTGATTCTGAACAAATGTTTTGAGAGTTATTTCAGACCATTTGAACCTCGTGTTACCACCCCGTTATCGTTCCCCTTCCCCTCACTCTTGAAGGATGAGCTGATAAAACACTGACAACAATACAGCTTTCAAATCCTAACGACGATTTTGTCAGGTTCTGTTTGTCTGTGGCACGTTTGGCAGAAAATGTCTCCCGAGTGGTTCTCATGACACGTAAGAAGTGAGGTGACTGAACCAACAGCGCTGCTCCAAAGCCTGGAGCACGCCCTGGAGACCGGCTGGCTGTGCTACCTGTGTGCACACCACCAATGTGCACTCCCCGCCCCAAATCTACTTGAAATTACCGCGATTTCTGCCAATAAACATTGCAATTAGACCCCAAACAGGAGGAACCGAGGAGGAGGAAACACACTTGTGCAGGAAAAGGCCTCTCAGATGATGAATGTGGTATTTCCAGACCGCAGCTGAGCCCTCTCCATCTATACTGGGAACAGCTACTGAAGGAAGCACTCAGGAGACAGAGAACTGGGTTTTTTACCTGCTTGGGGCTCTCCTTGCTGACACCAAGCCACCACTGGGAACAAAGTCTGATTGATTAGATTCAAATTCACAGGATGTGAAAACCAGAATGGGAGGGGGGAAAGGGGAGGGGGCATAAGTATGCATTAAGAACACTAGAAGATCATACCAAAAATCAGCTTGAAATCTATATATTACCCTCTCTATTAGCTTTTGGTTTGTTAGTTCTTACAATTTCACTTAATGCCTTTTCTTCATCTGCTGAAGTCTTCAAGAAAAGGAGCAGAAAGTAGGTCTTCCTTCTCAAATGTGACAATCTTTCATCTACACCTCAAGCTAGACCCTTTCAAGTTTGATTTTCCACCACCTAGTTGAATCTAGATTAAGAATTTATTTTAAACGTGACAGTAAAATTGTTTTCGAAGTTAAGATTTTTTACTTCTTCTGTGACAGAAACTGATGAAGTTTTATTTATAACACATTTTGAAACCCTCATGAATGGATCACCAGAAAATTAGATGGCTTTTAATGGTGCACTGGTTAAATTGAAGAGTGGCTTGTCCAGTTTCCCCCAAAATTCAGTGAAAGTTAAAAAAAAAAAGGTATGATTTTACACAAATTTGGAATAACATCTGACCATGCAACTGTAGGAAAATACAAGTATTACAAAAATTAAACATATCATAATTCAAATAACGCAATTAGGATGAAATTGCCTAAATAGAAGTGAAAACCGTCCCTGAAATGATCACAGGAAAAGACCAGCTTATTGCTGTGGGCCAACATTCATGAAGTTTCTCCTCAGAAAAGCTTTGCAATTTAGAGAACGAGGTACCTGAGGCACAGGGAGTGCAAACAGCATCCCAGAGACCACAGCAAGCACCACAGGAAGGCAACACACCTGGTTTAAAGTCGTGTAGCTGAAAAAGCACCTGAGCTTTAAGCTTGTAGATTTAATGATAAAAATGTACGTTTGCTGCTTGTTACAGAAATGTCAAAACCTATTTCCAAGGTGCCCAAAGGTTGCAAAAGCAGGAAAGGCAAAATAAACTTGTCGTAATTTCCAGATGTTTTCTGCAAGCCTAAATTAGTAATTCTTGGAAGCATGCAGTGATATGGAAATGAATTCTCCTAAGACTGATTATTCCTGAAACTCCATTATGTGTCCTGCTTAATGCCTATAAACTAATCAGAAAAAAGGAATTATGCTGCATCTTTGTACTTACGAGATTTTTAGTTATGAGATTCGTAAAATGTTATAAGAAATCAAGCAGTCTGGGTATTCCTTAAATGATGTAAAAAGCTTGAACTTCCCGACTGACACACAAAACCTCCTAAAAATCACTCTCAAACCTGCAATGTGAAAATATAGCCCTGACCTCTTAGAAGCTTTTATATTGTGGACTTTGTGACCTCTCAAGTTTGAATGGAAAAAGGCAAACAAAGAGAAGCGGGAGAGATTTTGAATTTGTGAATTTCTGTTTTGGCGTGGAGTCTCAAACATGGGATGCACTTAATTGAGATCTCTACTTAGTAGGTGCATTCCTTTCTAAAAGTGTTAGTGAGTGTATTAAGCCCACCTGGATTAGCCATCTCCCTGTGCTTGATAATCACACTCCCACCTTCTCCCCCTGCTCCCTTCTCCTTTATCTCCTTCTCACACATAAATTGCACCTCAGCATATCCCAACTTAATCCACAAAGAGGCCGTGCAAATCTAATCCTCCAAATATATCATTTAAAAATCCCATTTCATTATTTACCCTAATCCTGCGCACAGACAGCACAGGACATAATCACCTGGCAGTGATAATGGTTTGCACAGCTTGAAGAGTTCTTCTGACACTCAGAAAGCTCCAACTGGTTAAACAATCACTCTTTCATGCATCACTGTCTAATTACTCTGCACGGGACTGCCAGGGCACCTCAACTTACTGCCATGCATCATCAGCATTTCAGCAGGAAATGGACAAATAACTGCTTTTAGATCATCTCCTTCCCCATCACGTAACCTGAAGCTGACAACTTGTCACCTCAAGAACACCATGATGTCGGAATTTTAAGATAATATTGTTGGAATTTTAAGATAATATTGTTTAAAAGAAGAAGCCTCATCTAGAAATGGGTAATGGGAATGAGGCAGATAAAGGTAGATTTGCTATTCACAGTGTGGGATTTGGAGTTAACTGCAGTTCTGCCAGCTTTAGATGCATTTTGATTTGTTTTGCTGGCCTGTAATCACAAAAATCAATCGCAATGTTGTGTGTTGACAGCAGCAGCAGCCCAGCTCCACTGAGGTGTTTTCAGGACTGGGAATCAGAGTGCTCCTCCCAGAACCAAAGTAGGAATAACACTGATTTTTGGAAGCTTTTTCTCCACAAAATGTCATAAACTGAAATGCTGCTGGCACGTATCAATTTCTAATCCTGTCTCTAGATACAAACCACTGAAAATAGGTAGGAACTGAAACAACCTGCCTTCCATCCAGGGATATTCTAGGTAAAGGCAGCAATCCATCATTTCATTTTAGCAGTATTTAATTTACTAAAAACACTTCAAAGATCTGAGGGAGTTTTTTCCCCCCAGATGTTGTGCTGAATGCCATCTGCTTTATTCCTGAAGGAATGAAAGCCATCATACATTTTGCTTTGAGATAAAGTGAAGCAGAGTGGTCATTAGCCAACAAAACAGAGAAATGAGGAGTCTCCTGAATACATAATTAGAGATCTAATGAAATGGACTTCTTTACCCAAAAAGTCAGGAGATTAGAAGTTAGAGGAAGAAAAGGCCTCATCAGCTTTGTGGAAAGTACAGAATATAGAAAGGATAAAAACATCCTCTAAAGGTTATAAATTGAGTGTAATTTAAATGTGTATTTATGATTGACGAAAAATCCCAGAGGACACTTCCCAAGCCGAAGTGTCTCCTGTTTTTTACTTTGGTTCCATTTTAGAAACTGTACTTCTGGATCAATTTTCCTTCCCTCTGTTATGGGAGCTAATAAATACATTTCCAGAGTAAACTTTGATTGAGATTTTGCTCACTGGAATTTTTGCTCCACTGCACAAATCGACATTTCAAGCTGCCCTCCTCTGTAAGAGGCACTTCCTAAAGACGTTTCAGAAAACTACCAAGCAGACCTAACTTTGGGCATTTTCAACATCCAGAAGCAGCAAGAACCACTTGGAATAAACAACAGCAATTAGAGAAGATGAGATCTCCCATCATATCCACACATCAGTCTGGAAACAGAATTTAGCTCAAGAGTTATTCAGCTCCGCACTTTGGAGCTGCAGC
This sequence comes from Mohoua ochrocephala, assembly GCA_013398855.1. Classification (NCBI taxonomy): domain Eukaryota; kingdom Metazoa; phylum Chordata; class Aves; order Passeriformes; family Acanthizidae; genus Mohoua; species Mohoua ochrocephala. The sequence goes on from VZTA01029346.1 coordinate 411,041, forward strand.
CACGGACACGACCTCAGAATCTGATTCCTCCCCTTACCACGAGCAAGGTTCCAGACACTGGGAATCCCCAAACGATGCCTTTGATCACCAAAGATTTCAAAGATTCCCAAGATAATAGAAGGTGATTTTGTGTTATTTCTGCCTAGCCAAGCACAGCAGTGATAAGGTGGTAGCCCATTCCAATCTGCTTCATAGTTTCACCCAGTAAAAGCTTGTGTGGCTTTCTTCCATGCTTTTTTTAAGGATTTCTGCAGCAGTTCTTCATCTGCAGAGTTATTTGCCCGCTGCACAACATCCTGCATGGCCATTAAGTAGCTATTAGGGTTGTGTACTTTACTTTGGCGTTTATGTTGCACATAAAAAGATTAAAGGACCATCAACCACTCTCTTTTCATTTAATTATTTCTACTCCACTGACTGTATTTCCAGTACATTATGCAAAGTGATGGAATCCTACTACATTTAAAAACATCTCTATTCCTAGTGGACAGGACTATAAAAAATAACACACAACTGTTTGCTTTAGACCACCACAATAGAGATTTGCTCCGAGTGCTTCCCAGGACACAGAGTTTTCTCTGATTGTCTCTTCCATGATTTATACAATACACAATCCATACCTGGGTAAATCCCACAGAAGTAATCCACCCACACCTTCACACAGAGAAGATGTTGGAAACAACTGCAGCAGCAAAGTTCATGTGAATTTTCACTTTTACACCATCCCCGTGGTATAAGACATTTATTCAACATTTATTCATTTCTCTCAGACATCCTTTGGCCTCATCTTCAGTGACCTCCTCGGCAATATTTGTATTTTTGCCACATTTTCTCCCCACAGTCTACATCTGGCCAAGCACGGGGCAGAAGGACAAGCCACCCTCACTGTCAAAAATTCTTGCATGTGATCAAAATCTCCCTTCAACCTTTTTCATACCTGAGCCCCCCACGTGTCCACCAACACTGTCAGAGCAGCTTAAGCAGGTTATCAGAGCTGTTTGCCTCTGACACCCACATCTTCTGCGTTTCAGGAAAACAAGCAACTCCCTTGGCTTCATTTTAAAGTATCTCTGAGCGCACTCCTTTCACACGGAGGGGGAGTGATTGTAGGCTCGCTGAAAGGGGCTGGGAGTGAAGCAAACACGCAGGGGGATGAAGGCAATCGGAGTTATATTTAACAGGTTTCGAACTCACACTGTTCTACACCAGCAAAGCTCTCGCTTATTTTATCTGAAATGAATGTATTTTGGTGCTATTACTTTTCAAACAGTTTGCATACCGCTGGGGTAACAAATCTGTCGTGTAGGTAAGATAAAAAACCAGCATCTGTTCCCTGCCATGGCAACCAAGAGGACTGAATCAAAGAGAGGTCCCTCACGCTGCCGACGACGAGGAAACAATTTGTGCGATGGATCCTACAGCATCACGGATACAAACCCGTGGCAGGCCCCCTTTGCCACGGGGTGAAAGAGAAACAGGCAGCTGACACCATTCCCAAAGGATTCGACTTCTTTGGGAAGGGTGCGAGAGGAGATTTTTAACAGCACAGGCCATTTATTGAGTGAGAACACCGATTCCTCTTCTAAGGATCGTCCTATAAAAAATTCAAAGGAAAACACTGGGTAATGTGTGAGTGACAGATCCTTCTTGTTGTGTGAGAAGCAAGGGGAAAAAAAAGAAAAAAAAACAACAAAACAAGCTCTAGACACCCAGACAAGCATTTGGGAGAAGAAATCTGCAAGAAGAACTTCTCCCAAATACATTTAGAGGCTTCTCAATCACGATTTTACAGAACAGCTCCAGATAGGGAAAAGAAAGTGTCAATAGCCTGGAGGATTCTAAATAAAAGATGCAAGCCATACTGACTTTGGATGGCATGGAAATGTTTAATAAACACTTTATTGCATTCAAATCCCACTCCCTGATACTCACACTGTTTCTTTGGCTTAAGAGGACTGCCACCTACTGAGTTACCCTCACGTTCAGCTGGTGTTAGGAAAGAGATCAACGTTACCTTCAAATCAAGAGAATTTGAACAGCAGCTTTTACTTATTTCTATATAAAAGCATAAAAAGGTATCTCAGTTTGTAAGGATTAGAGTGTTAGACATGTTCTTTGCTGCAGAAGTTGATTTGGTATTAACCTGGAAATCCTTGCTGGTAACTGCTGACTGGTTGCTTTCAGTTTTAAGTGCTTTGAAGATGTGATTTTATCTGGAACATTTCCTAGTGATTGACTATCATCTCTAAGGAGTGCGGGAAAAATTCCCAAATGACTGATTCCTAGACTTGCATTAATACATCATCTAAAAATTTCCACAGATATTACCTAGAAAAGTACTCCAAAATGTTTACACAAAATTATTAGAATTCAAGATAAACCCCACTGCTCAGAAAGTACAAAAAATACAGAAAAATGCTTCCTTCCTTCCTGTCTCCTGCTGCCTTGGCACGTCCTTTCTCAAGTTTTTATATCCAGGCAGAAATAAGAGTGAAGTGAAACGAGGCTGAGTACTAAAGAACCGTTAAGAGATGATTTTCCCCTAAATTCGGTACCCAAAGATGCCATCTAGTGACCACCTCCTGAATGCAGGGACTGCTCCCGAAGATGCAGCTCAGAGCACACGTTACACATCAGCTGCGAGGGGCACCTCCCCTTCATCACCCTGGCGCGTGTGTGTGGGAAGCAGAAGGGTTAAATCCTTAGCCAGGGTGTTTGGATTCAAGGACATCCCTTGGCACATCCGTCACTCCTCCCGTGCTCCAACCGCCCCATCCGGAACGGGACTCCTGTCTCAGGGAACATTTCTGGCAGGCTCGTGTCCGTGTGCATCCACAGACAGCAGAACGCTGAGGCATTTACTGTTCCTCACCATCTCCCGGCCAGGAAAGGTCCTGTCTGCTCCTGCTGCCCACACCCATTGATTCTGACTGAACTTGGAAAACAGTAACTTCGGAGCAGAGAGGAGCACTGGCTCTGGTAGCACCCAGAACACAGGCTGGGAGAGAAGGAGGCTAATCCCAAATTTTGGCGGGCCAGGAATGTGGAACCGAGTCAAAGAAAAAACCTCACTAGGGATGGCTCTTTGGAAAACTTGAGTCCAGTCTGAAAGCCAAGAGAAACTCCTTCAAAGCCCTCCCACCCTTGATGATACTGTCAGGAAAGGTAAGGAAAAGCTTCTGCACAGGATCGGGTGCACACTGGTGACCTTATCCTGCATTTAAACGAGGGGCACAGAAGAACTGTACACACACCCAGAGCATCCAGAAGTCAAACCAGGGAGTGAAATCCAAGTCTGGATTGTGCTTTTTAAAATTCTGCTGCTGTAGGGCAGGGTAATTGATTTTCTGTAAGGAAAAAGGTGCAATCAGCACGTTCAGAATGTAGGAAGGCTTTTGAATATTGATATCCCAGATAAAGACACCGGAGCAGTCCGATTTATTGAGCTCCTAAACTGATGCTTCAGATTTTAGGATACTAACGGAATGAATTGATTTGTGTAACACAATATATTAACTTCAAGAAGCCCTGACTTAAATATTGCCATCAAACCATTAAATAGCTCATCAAATGCATATAAGAACAACCCAGAATATGTTCTTGCTTCTGAGATGCTGAAAAACATTGAGGTCATGTATTATGTACATTTGGAAGATGGTCTAGAGAGTATCTTCTACTTTTTTTAATTTGGAATAGCTCAGCAACAAAATCAGGGGGGAAACCAACAAGGAAGAGAAAAATCAATGTAAATCACTGGCGTTTTCATATTCACATGAAAGTCTGTTTGATCATAGAAGAAAAATGAGTATTGCAAAATCAGGTGAAACCTGATTTAGGGCATCAAAAACGAATGCCTGAAATACATCTGGCAGGTACACATTTCACAGGAGGGAAAAGCAGTGTTACATAGTGCAGGTTTCAGAAAAAAAACATTTAAAATGTAGCTCTGCAAGCTAAAGACTTTCCCCCCCAAAAAAATCCCCAAACTGCTTTAAAACCAGTGTACATTTAAAATGAAAGCCTTAAAAGTACCTTTTATCAGCAATGATGCAATTTTTAAGTGTCCTAATGCTACGTATCAGCCACGTTTCAAGAAAAATGCAGTTTAGCTCCAGAAAAACAACCAGTTTCCAGGAAATCCTGGTCTCCTACGATTATGAATAGCAATAATGTTAAATCATAACTCTTCATATGTGTTTGGGAAAACACTAAAGCCACTCTTACGTGTTTTAGGGGGTGGGTGAAATGAGCTTCTTATTTTCATGCTCCTTCAAGTGACATATTTGCAACCTTTACCTTAAAGCTTGACCTTAAGAGACTACTGGGGCAAACTGAATTTAATCTAAAGGTATGAAGTTGGAATGGATTAAAAATAAAAATTAAATCAGAATAACAGGGATTGTGGCAATTTAAATTCACACCTGCAGTTCAAAATGCTTTTCAAGCCACTCCCAACCTTTTAGTGACCCAGTACTCTTGGTTATCCCAGTCTGTGTCTCCCAAAGCTGAGCTGATGATAGGGCTGGGTGTGGGCATGCCAGACTGGGAATTAAGTATTATTCAGGAAGAATGACTTCAAGCTCATTGATTTCCATTCAGAACTGTCTGTTGTTGTGGTTAGTATGGTTTCTCTGGGCTTTGAAACGAGAGCTGAAAGCCAAACCATAAATCTGCCACTTAGTGACAGGTTGCATCCTCCAGGGCCTGCACCATAAAAGGCTTTTTCAGACTTAAGCTGCGAGTTCTGGTTTAAAACCCAAACCAGCCCCTGTTCTCTCAAATGCTCCCAGAACAAGATTCCAGCAATCAGAGATAAGTGGTATTTCAAGCCTACCCATTTCAGTGCCCGAGTAATCTGCCTGAGCTATCTGAAACAGGAGGATTATTAAGGGGAAATCCTTGTCAGGAGTGAATCTTGTTAGAAAGCCCAGATCCTGTTCCCTGTGTGCATGGCAGCACCTGTGATCCTGCTGGCAGGATTTCCCTTCTCTCCTACCAGCATCTTGGAATACCTGATGCTTTTTCAAGCCTGTCCTTCATAAATAACACGACAACTTGAAATTTATTCCTGTTTATAGTCGTACTGGAAAACACTGGGAGAATCCCAAAATTACACGTGCTTAATGACCCATGAAACACTTCAGAGGTATTGTTTCCATGTAGTACAACCTAAAGAAGTGGACAGTGTTTCTCAAGGCAAATTCTTAATATCTTTTGATTCTGAGCAGATCTGATGGTAGATTTTATGTGCTGCCTTATTTGTTACTCATGATAATCAACTATTTACTGATCCTTTACTTTTAAAAGATGCAGTAATACATCTTAAATTGGATCAAAGCAGCCTTGCAAGAACTTTCTGAAGTGTTTGGCTGATTAACTTAAGCATTTCCACTTAACTTTTAAATGTGATGAGTTGCAGCATCCTCCAAAGTAAGGTCAGGACTTCCAAGAAATTCTAAAGATTTACTTTTGAACGAGAATATTTGTAACACATTTCAGTCTTCCAGCTCCTTCAACAGGGTGAAACCTCACTGAATCTCCAAATCTAGGAACTATGGTGTAGGTCATTATAGTTCAACTTTAGTATTTCATATTTTCAGAAGGGAAGGCTAAAACTTCTATCAAAATTAATACTTAAAAACATCTTGGTAGAGGTGAAGCTTCTAATTAAATAATCAGTATCACCTGCATTTTTTAGACAGCTAATAAGACATATGCTAATAAACCCAACACCTGTTTAATGAGGAAAAGTTTGGTAATATTTAACAGTTCTCTTCCCAGACAAAGCATGATCAAACAGAAGTTTGGGGTCAAGGTTACTTAGACTTTAGACACAGCAGTCACTATTTTAGGAACAATTTACAGGGAGTTTTACACACAAACTAACCTAAATATATCTATATATTTCCCAGGTTAGTGGCAGCATTGGAAGCACAGTTAAAGACGAACACAAAGAGAAGCTGGAGGCAGTGGCACACCAAAAGTCCTGGCTCTACCAGCACCTGCAGCCCTGGCAGCCACTCTGCCTCCCAGGTGTGTGTTCTTCCCTGCTCATCAGTCTCCCAAACACCTCCCACCCCGAGCCACTCAGGGGCACCGAGCCCTGGTACCAGGCAAGGTCTGGGGCTGAGCCTGTGCGTGCCGAGGAGCGTCTGTCCCTCAGCACTCCTGCAATCTGTTTTGGGGGAGTGGGGACCTGAGGACAGCCACTCCTAAGAATAGCATCCCCCTGCTGCAGCAGGGAGGGGACCACAGCGGGCTGCTCGGCAGGAACGGCATCACCCCACTGCTGGGCTGCTCGGGAACCACAAAAAATGAGGGTTACCCAGGGGGGTAGTGATGCAGCACCCCTCTGACACTCTGTTCCACCCGCCTGTTCTCCCACAGACTCTGCCCTTGCCCCCAAAAAGCAAGATATTTGCAGGAAAATAATAATCTTCCTTTTTTATCTGTCTACCTGCTGCCCAGAATACAGGCAATACCTCACCAGGTCACCCCAAAAATGGTAATTCATTCATAATCAAAGCATTAAGACAAATGAGGAAGAGGAACAGAAGCATTTCTAAGTGTCCATCTGAAAACAAACTACACCCTTAAGGCTTGTTTTCTAAAAATGGAACGAGAATCTTTAATTTGCCCTTCTCTGGGGCAAGCACTTAGCAAAAATCCGTAACATTAGAAACATCCTCTGGTTCTTAAAATAAACCAATTCTGGCATTATTTCTTCTGACAGTCTTTCGTTTGCTGCATGTAACTGGGTCTTGTCTTCGGATGATAAAATCTTAGCATGAACACCTGGGGATTTTGGGAAAGTGTCTTGGATTTTTCTACCTATATTTGCATTTTCTCTCAAACACTGGCCTAGGGCTTCAAAGTCCTCTCTGAGATCAACCCAAAGGATAGGTTTGATCCTGGCAAAATGAAAGAAAAATACAATCTGTAGGGATTTACAATCAGGAATGTAACTGTTTCCCTTCTGATTAAAGTCTTGAGTAATAAATGTTAATATAACATTAAAAAAATAGCTTTATAACTTACCTGACAGACAAATTATGAGATAAAGATATGTTTTATTTCATTTCCTTAAATTACTAATATGTTGTACAGGGTATCCAATATAATTACTTTTATTATTTCCAGGAGAGCAGCCAAAATGCAGAAGTATTTTCAATGTCTCTCTAGACAGCACTAAACTAATTCTTGATGTGTGCACAACATAACTGCAAGCATGAAGTAAAGACTCTGTGATTGTTGTATAACTAGAGTCGAACCCTTGGCTGCTAAAAAAGGGACCCAAACCAATACATTGAAGTGCTTTTTGCTTGTAAATCATCCACAAAATCAGCCTGACTTTCACAGCCATGTTTTATTCTATATTTGTGAATTGTGGACTGACTGGAGGGGGTTGAGAAAGTCGATGGACATCTTCCACCTCAATTCGGAAAGCAAAGCTGAAGTTTCGAACTCAGCTGTGTTGCCTTTTCCTGGTCTTAAAATTGAGAGCCTGACACAGCTAAAGGGAAAGGGGTTTTTGCCTCGGTGTTTATTGAGGATCCTTGGTGCACCACATTGTCCAAGTGAGTGCGCAGAAGTGCCCACCGGAATGCACACCCCGGGATGCCCCCACAGGAATGCACCCACCCAATAGATCATGTGTACAACTTATAGGCCTTGCAAAGGAGCACATCTATCAAAGATTCCCCAGTGAGAGACTTGAATGAATCCCCCATTCTGAGGAGTCTCCCCCCTGGATGGGCCTGTCTCAGTTTCCAGGATGTGTTCCAGAGAGGACCTTGGTGTCTGGGGCTCTCTGACCCTTAGGAGCGAGGCTGCCCCAGGATGTTTGGTCTCCTGGCTTAACGGGACATGGGGTGTCAGACTCAGGGAATTACAAGTGTGTGGGCTAAAAGCATCAAGGATATATAAAAGCTGTATAAAAGAGATATAAAGGGGTATATAAAATAGGCCAAAAAATCATCACGGCATCAGCTACAAACACAAACACACTTTTGTGTGTAAATAATGCAGCCATGCTCCACTGCCATTTAAAATTCAATCCCTGCTGCGAGTTCAGAATTGGGAACATTCACTCAGGTCTGTCTGTTTTACCTGAAGAGCAATAATCTATTTCTGACCCCACAGTGTCCCTTTGGTACTGATCTATAATAAAATGAGCTGAGCTCTCTAGCAAGGGAGGGAAGCAAAAAGCAGCGCCATGATTTCAGAACAGAATATGGATTATCTGACAGCCGCTCTATTTAGGCTTCATTTTCCTCATCACCTCCAGCATTGCCATTACTTTAAGCAGCTGCTCCATCATCTTCCTTAAATTAAGAAGAATTTGATCTCAGCTAACTGGGGAGTGTTTCAAAGACTTTTCAGCCTCTGTTGTCAAGCCTTTTATCTGAGCCATTAAAAATCAGAAGGGAAAAAAAGCCCCAATGTGTCATTTAGTACAGGAGGAAAAGATGACTTATCAACACTTTTGGGATATGCACAGATCTAAGGCTTGCCTTGCCTTTTTTTTTTTTTTTCCAAAGTTGCTTTTAAAAGTGTTAGGTCATGCTAAATGAAATGAGTTAGATGAATTATGGCATTTCATTTAATCCTGATAGATACCCAGAATGATTTCAGCAGAAGTCATGTTCTGATATAAATAATATTTACACAGGTGCATCAGAGAATCCTGGCTAAACAGAATTTCAGGGGAAAAAAATGGATGTTAGAGTAAAAGCTACTGCTACTGTCATTTAAGATACTTGGAGAAAGCAAAAAATCAACTGTAGTTGATCATAGGTTCATAAGATATTAAAAAGTATCTCTAATTAAAACCAAAACCAAACAAAACAATTAGTATAGAGACGTTAGCATTAAAAGATATATTCTTTATGAAATTTGAAATGCTCCAGAATTCCAGGAGGTGAAAGCTAGGGATTTTTGTCTACTAACAGTCGTTGAGATCTGCCAGATTTGTTAAAATTTGAGTAGCTTGAAACAGATTTTTATGGGTTGAAAAAAACATGTTATGTGTGTAGTTTCCACCAGAACAACTGGGAATCAAAAAATTAGGTATTACTCCTAGGTTTTTAGCATGTTGCAGAACAGGGCTGCTCAGATTCTGCCACAAGCTGAAGCATTCTCTCTTAAACCAATAATTGGGCTTAAATTCCCCAGGAGGCTCTATCACTTCATAAATCATTCACTTCATAACTTCAACTTTTCGGTGCTTCTACAGTAATTTGTAACATCAGACATCTCTGATGTCTCTATCTGCTCTCAGACTTGAAAATATTCCACGGGATGTGACTTGGAACAGAAAATGGGGATGCATCACTGGAAGTAAAAGGAATAAACCATCACGGTAACTCCTTTCTTGAGACACCCCTCGGAGTCTGCACTTCTTTGATCCTCTCTGGTGTGACAAGCAATTTTTTGAGGGGGAAAAAAAAAAAGCAGAAAGAATCAGAAGGGGGAAAAACTCCACACCTGCATGTCCGATTTCACACAGCAGCAATCCCAGATGGACTGGAAACGTTGAGTTTCCTACCACATAACTCTCATTTTATATTGCTGTGCAATTTATTTTTAGCCTATTTCAATGCTTTGGAGAGTTGTGCTGCTCCTTTCCAGCTGATTAGAGTTATTCCTAAGTGGCTCTTAGCAAGCATGGAAATGGGAGTGAAAGGGATGAAGTACATGTCAGCTGAGCAGCCCAGACAGTAAAATATTATGAATTAAAAATTACTTATTCAGAGATAAGCATGCAGACAGGCTCACGTTCTCTACAAGCTCTAGACACAGGCTTGCTGGGTTTTAATTTGAATAATTTTTTGATGTTTTGGCTTTATGCTGTCCTCAAAACCTGGACAAATGATGAAATTATTCTCATGGAATCCATTATTTTACTTCTCTTTCAAACCAGACCCATATCATTATTTGAGAAAGGGGTTGGTGGACTCAATCTTCCCAAGGATTCCTAACAAATACTCCTCTTAGAGCAAGAAATCTCTACTGCATCTGGCTCAGAAGATCGAGACTGAAGGAAGGAGAGGCCTTTCAAGGCACCTTTGGCCAGAGAGGGCACCCTGCAGGGTGTGTGGGATGCAGATGAGTCCCTCCCACAGCCAGGCTGCAGATAAAACCAGCTCTCCAGTTACCTCTGCCTCCCAGTTCCCATTATTATTGAGTGATGATTCATTTCAGAGCCTTTTCCCAAACTGCTGTTTATCATTACTGGGAACGCAAATGCCTCGCTCAGCAAAGCTAAAGTGCAGAAACTTGCTGAGGTTCATTCTTTGAATTTCCATCACTTGAGACAAAAAAGTGGAGTTGATTTACATCCTCGGCTACAGAGAGTTGTCAGAATTAGTTGATTATTACTGCACCAAGCTCCTGTGTCAGCTGGGCTTTGTGGGCTGGCTTGCCAGCACCTCACATCCACTTCTTTGCATTGATTTTTTTTTTGTTCCAGTATAGGTTTCCCACTGATTGATGGAAGAGAATGCAGTTTAAGCAAAAATATGGTATATGGCATATTCCTGATCTTCCTAAAGCACAAATCAGACACAGAATATCTTTGTGGATGATCACTGTGACGAGTTTTGTCATCCATTCCCATTTTTTTAAATGACAGATTTGTCCATGGGAAACATTATGTGGCAGAAAATCATCCCTCAGAAGATGAAACTGTTCAGAATCCCGTGAGCCAGGTTGGGCAGAACACAGAAGCAAGGCAGGAAAGAGTATTCCAGAGGTCAGAGCTTTGGACAACATCCTTCAAGGCAGGGGGACTGACTGAACAGTATGTGAGCTGTCAGTGTGGGCTCTGGTACCAGGGTTTCGATGGGATCCCACGTTCAGGACCCCGACTGGGATTACAAAGATGTAACATTATGAAGCTGGAATAGTCACCTCTCGAGTTTTCAGCCCATTTGAAATGGCTGACTTTGCATCATAGCACACTTTTTCAGCTACATGTGAGGCAACCTTGCCCTTTTAATTTGATTTTAATTTGGGTTTATATTCTCTTGGCCCTATTGAGTCCAGCCCACACTGTCGAGTCAGAACACCTTTCCAAGCTCTCAGAACTTCTTAGCTCCTCACGCTACTGCCATGACAATGTTTGTGATTAACTTTCCCAACAAAAATATCTTTCCCTCACACATCTACATTTCTTTTATACTTTTTCCATTCAGCCCTTCCAGCTGCAGCAATGTTTTGCCCTTAACTGCTGCTGCTCACGCCAAACAGCTGAAGTTGCACAATAATTCTGTCCCGGATACACAGGTACCTTCTACTCAAGGTGAAATCGTGTGGAAGGAGAATTCATCAAAATTTGTTATCAAAACCCTTGAGGTGCTCATTTGGTGAGATAGCATCTCTTCTGTCTCATTGAAACCCTCCTCCTTCTAGTGGTTTCCAAAGTTATTTGTGCATAGAATTTTTCAGAGTTCTAATAATCACCACAATATTTCCATCTACTCTTCAGTTGCCTTTCGAGTTAAAAATCACCCAGAACTGATCATAAAAAACCAGGAATAATTTGTTAAAAAGGATTTTGCTAGTCTGGGTCATTTATAAAAGGTGGGTCATTAAGGCTGGGTGAAAAGGTTTTTTGTTTTCCGTTTTTTCCCCGCCACTGCTGCGTTTAACACAGAATCATAGAATCAATTATATGGGATTAGGCACCAGTTTTACACATGGATATCTATTATGTCCAGACAGCAAATTTGGGAAACCAGGACTCCTGTCCTTCTGGAAGGCCAGTACAGATGTCAGCTCCTCAATCCACAGCAAAGCAACTTTCTTTCTTGCAGGAAGGCAAATCCATTTCCTGGCAGCCCGGCTGGCTCGATTGCCTGGGAAGGTGTTGTGCTAATTATAAAAAGGGGTGGTGGAAATGAGGAACAAATCTGGTTTTACTGAATGCACAGGGCGTTAAAAACTAAGAATGTGGAAAACAGAAAATTCTGTGCTTCGGAAACAGCAAAAGGACGTGTTTTATTAACACAGCTTGGACTTGTTTGGTAACTTCTGGGATCGAGAGGGAATGCTGGATAAGGATTGCTGCAGTTTCTGCTTACAACACCTGTGCATGGTTACACAGGTACAAAAGAAACTGCGAGGGAGCTCTGTTATTCCTGGATAATCTGTCGCTACGTTTTCAAGCTGCTGGAAACTCAGGAATAAGGGACAGCGAGCAAAAGCACGGGCACTGTGCTCAGGAAAGGACTGGATGTGGGGCTCGGTCTGGCTGACAGCGTGGTGATCAATCAACCAAAGGCTGGACTTGGTGATCCCTGAGGTCTTTCCCGACCCAAATATTCCGTGCCTCGGAGATATCTGGGACGGGAAATGCCAGCTGGGAGGCCTGGCAGAGTCTGCGGGGAGCACCGGGGACACTAGAGGTCAGCACGGGCACAGCTCCACCGGCACTGTGGGGCCAGGGATGTGCCCTGCGAGCGCTGCCCCCCGCGTGTGCCGCAGCCCCCGGGACCGGCACGGCTCAGGCTGCGCAAATCGGATCCTTCCCTGGAAAAACGAGCCCTTGAGAGCTGCTAATGGTCACTGCAGCCACACGGCAGCACCAGATCCAGCCTGAAAAAACTCCCGGCACTCCTGCAGCTACCACTAAGGTGGATCCCAAGGCCACGGGATAGAAGAAGGCACCAAGGAGTCTACGGAATGAAAACTCATCCTAAGACAATGTTAGAAATGAGGCTGGAACTCAAGGACAGGTGCACTGAGGAAGCCAAGAGTTGAAAGACAGCAAGAACCTCTCAGACACACTAAGTCCGCCTTCATTTCAGTATCATTCGTAAAATCTGGGAGTTCTCCAGGCACGTCAGGGAGGGAGGAATAATAAATGATAAAGTTGGAGTGTAGTTAAAGATAACTTCCAGCCTGAAAATGAATACTTCACCTCAGTTTTGGGCAATCAGACAGCTCTGAATTCTAAAGGCTGTGGAGCATAAAATCACAAGTGTAACAGAAAGCATTTTTGTAGTAAGTCCTGCAAGTTCAAGTAATACCTTATGATGGAAGAAAAGCAAACAGAAACATCTCAATTTAAGCAGGAGAAACTTTTTTTCAACTTACCCAGAATATTTTAGCAAAAAAAAAAAAAAAATTCTATTTTAACATATTTTGGAATACAAAGACATTTCAGAATGGAATTAATGAATAACACAAGAGAATTGTCAATGCAGAAAGAATAAATATGTGACATTTGTATTCTGTGTTTAAGCAGGGAAAAGGCAAGATGATGTGGCAACCTCATCTGAGGGAATACTTCCACTCTCAGAATAATTCTGGAGAATGTTAAAAACCGGCTACAAAGGCTACACTTTTTAAAACGAGGTAGCACAAAGGTCTTCTTTGCAAGAATCTTTTTAAAAGCGGGCAAAAGAATTTAGCAAGCCACAATAATGATTTTCTTTGTCGTTGTTCTTTTTCCATTGGATCTCAAAATGTCAAGGGAACTTCTTTAGACTGGAAAGCAGCAGGTCCTGTGCCGGTGCTATTAAAGGGCAAATGAGACAACCTGGGTAATTAGGAGCCCCTAGGCCTGGCATCAACTCTAGCAAAACAATGGAGCAACTCCTGCAAGTCACAATTAATGAAAGATTAAAGAAGGGATGAAGAATTAATGCCAGTCAATAAGATTTTTTTTGGAAAACCTTTTTTGGAGAACCTGCTGAGCTGGCGTGGCATCTTTAAGAGAGCACAGGAACCAGGTGCTGTTCCGCCCTGCCCACTTCCAGAGAACAGTTGGGATGGCAATAAAGTTCCCTAAAAATTGAACTTTCCTTAGAAGGGAGATTATACATCAGCCTGACATGAAACACCTGCCCAGCAGTTTTGCTGGGGGGCCTGGAGTGTTTAATTGGGGTTTGTTTTTCCAAGAACTATTCCTCTATCCTTCACTCGCGGCGTACGAATGACAAGCCTCTATTAAACACAATTGTTCAAACTTAATAGCAAAGGGAAGCTGCTGGAAGAAATGTTCCTAAATCTCATTGCGGGGAAAGAACTGTTGCCGTGGTGCTGGTGTGGAAAAGGCTGAGTCTGAGCTTCATTTCCTCCACATTGAAATGATCTACTTTCTAAGTCATTATCATAAGAAGTTCTGCTGCTTTGCAAAGACCACGATGCAAATTCTTGCAAGTGGCACAAGTTTGTGATGTTTCTCAGCTGATGTTCTTTCAGCAATCCCAGCAGAGCTAATTTAATTTCTAATCATTTCACCATGCCTAACACATTTTTCTAAATTACTTCTGCATTTGTACTCAGAGGGAATACTGGCTGATTTTTGCTTATAAAGCTTTCCCCTTTCATTCCCATTGTTTCCTATGCGGAGGGAATGCACAGAGCAATTCCGTGATCAGCTGCTTTCACTCCATGCCATATTTCAATAATAATATGGCACATACTGTGCATTCCATATATTTCACTTCCCTCCCAGCTCCAACCTCTATCACATTACACACAGAAGCACTGAACCTCATTCCGGCTGCAGGACATTTTTTTGAGACAGCCCAGCAAAATACAGGAGTGCACAAGTTCACTGCCAGAGAGAATGCATCCCTTTTGTTCCTATTTAATTACATTTTCACCCTTTTTAGAGTAGAAGAATGGCATATTTAAAGCCTTAAGCTGTGTTAACATTATTATTCCCACTGTACCATAAGCAAACAGGAAAAGAACCGGAAAGCAGCAATAGTTATAAATTACAGTAAATGTTCTGGTGCTTTGCCAGACACATGGCAGAAGTTTTCATCATTTCACGTCAGAAAATTTGTTACATGCTTCTGTTTGTATTCTTTTATTGCTTCCAGCTTTGGTAATCCTTTTGTTACTCTTGTGACAATTCTTTCCTTAATTTTTGTGTTCCTCTGAATGATCAAAGAAATCCTTGCTCAAAAAACAATCATCATCTATTAAGGCAATCATGTCACAAACTGAATTTACCTCCTGAAGTAATTCTCAAGGAAGTCTTTAAGGATTTGTGACAAACAGGTTTGGTTCCTTTCTCTTCAAAATCACTGAAAAGATGCAAAACTTCTTTCTTATCTCAGAAATTCACGTGATGCCCTCCTCAGAATTTTCTTCACATTTGGAGACAGCTCAAATTTAACGCAGAGGTGCCGATCCTACACTGGGCACCTCCAGCCTCAATCTCCTTCTTGTTTAATACACCTCCATCCCTAAATTCTGACTTATTCTTGAGACCTTTGAAGAGCTACACAACTTCTCCCTCTATTCTCAGAGCCTGGATCCATTCACTCCAACTATTAGATCTGGTTTTACCTCCTCCTCTTTTCCCCTCTCGAAAGGGAAACAGAAAGGAAGCACAACCTCTCCACACAGGAAAAAAAAAAGAAAAGTACACCTCGCAGTTGATAATGACATGCATAGAAGAAAAACATCTGTAAATGAATGATACAATGCATAAATTTGAGTGTATCATCTCTGCAATGCCAGAAGTTCTTAATCAATACAACAGAGATCTAAAAACACATCAATAGCTGATTTAAAACCACGTACACTCCTGGAGAACATTAATTACATTCTCAGAGCTCATTTATAATGAGCTTTTAATTAGAGAGGATGTCCTCACATCTTAATTCTTGAAAGCAGAGAAATGATGAGACGGTAGGTAATTCTTAAAATAACCTGCTTTAATGTAGATTTCCTTTTCCTTTATTATACCAGGCCTGTAAAGGCTCCTTGCTTAAAGTCACCGGTGGCAATGCACGTGTCTGGTAAAGGAGGATTCCATTTCCTTTGGCATCAGTAAGGATGGATATGGGACATCCCACTCAAGGATGCCTCCTCTAACATTCAGGAAAAGGTCAACAGGGCTGTGAGCAAGAGCTAAATGCATTGTATGACTCCCTCAGATCGGGAGATGACTGGCCAGTTTTTCTTCCCTTATTTAATTGTCTCATTAGACATTCTCCCAGACTTTAAGAAAATAAAACACAACATAATCCCGTACAAAATGTCTGCACACAGCTCTGTGTAAAAGCTTTGGTACTTCCCAGCATAGTTCCTCATGAGAGAGTCTGTTTGCTCGGACAGTAAAATCCAATCAATAAACCCACCTGCATTTTTTAATTCAGCAGCTCAGCTTTATCCAACTCTGCCATTTCTAGTAGTGCACAAAGGCCCTGATGTCTCTGTTGGGACAGACACGTGGCATTTGTCACGTTAGGGTTCAACAGGAGCTTGATGGGATTACCTGGTTTGCTTTCATTTGGTTTGCACTGAACTTCTTCCACGCACTCTGCAGGAAACCAGCCAATATGTCCCCGGGTGCTGCCTTCCCAGAATCCGCCTTCTCCGATGCTCAGAACTAAACAGAGGGGACACAGACAGAGTCACACTTTGCCTCCTCACAGAAATGTAAAGCCATTGCATTACACATCCAGTAATACCCGAATAAAAGCAACAACTCTAATGCTGGTACCCCCAAAATGGGCACGGAGTAACCTTTAAACAACACCCTCCCTACTCAGTCTTTGTAACCTCTCCCCAGTTTTTGGTTTTTTTTTACCACAAGTTTCCTTGGCCCTCACACAATTGTTTCCATTTTCAGTGTTCTCACTGCTGGTTTAATCAAGGATAAATACACGGTAATACCACAACTGAAAAACCGCTGTCTTGTCTGCTCAAATGAAGTGCTGAACCCATTGTAAAACTGCACCCACACTGAAATGGATTTTAATAATACATATTTGATATCTCCTGCTTTTCCTGCCTCCTAAGGAAACATGTTATTTGACTTAGTGGGTAGCTCCAGGGATTTGCAATGCAGGTTGAGTAATATGATTTAAGGGTTTGAATACACAGCAAACACTTGAACCTCCCATAGGTGAGATACACAATGGAGATGCCTTTTGAAACATTTCAATGATTTTTTTCCTCAATAGAAGAAAACGACAATATGGAGGAGAGTGATTTGCCAATAGGAGAAAAGGCTTTTATCTGGCAGTTCTAATTATCTTGATATTAATTCTAGGACTCAGCAAGGATTGTGACAAAAGCTGCAGAGCAACAATTTTATTAGTAAGCAACTGGAGGTGAATTATGGTGATGGAAGGATCCTAAACACTTGATATGGTGTTTAAATTAGTATTACAGAAGTTCCTACAAACCACTGTGTGTTTACTATAGATTAGAAGACTATGAATGTACTGTTAGAAAGATACTGTACATTAATATTGAAACAAAGGTGATGTTATCAACAAACCCAGGCTGACTGGGAATGTGGCTCTGACACACAGCACGGGTGTGGCTTAGAGCACACCTGTACCGAACACACTGCTGGGTGGGGAGGTCTGAGCTTCCCAAAATCAGCCCAGCTCCATCCGCTGAGTGCCAGCTCAGCCCCATCTGCCCCTGCTGAAAATCAAGGCTAATTAGTCCAAATCCATCTCTCTGCTAAGGGATTCCAGGGCCTGGGATACTGTCTCTGCAGGGTGTTTCAGTGCAGCAGGGACATTAACGTGCTCAGAGCTGCTCAGAGCTGCTTTGAAGGTCTCCAACACCAGCACTTCTGGCGCTGTTAAAACCTTGCCAGGCTTTAAAACCCTGGTCCCTGCCTGGCTGCGGTTGAACTCGGGGTCAGTGGAGCTGCTGTGACTCAGGGGCACTGAAGCTGAATTGGATTTGCACTATTACAGAGCAGGATGAAAATCAAATCAATCACAGCCCAAAAAAAAAAAACGTAAAAAAAACCCCAAAAACCAAAGAACCACATGGTAATATGAAAGAAGTCTGGTTTGAGACACCAGGATCTGCAAAACTGCATTTGAAAGTAAATGTTTACCAGGGTTTTTATTAATGCAACCCTAAGCTATTTGTGGTATCACTTGCAGAGCACGGCCATCTATTAACAGAGACATTTGACAGCAAAATGTTTATAAATACGTCAGTTTTAAGGCTTTTAATGCAGTGTATTCCAAGAGACAGATTCCATGAACTGCACATTTACACACCGCTGCCAGTAAGAAGTACATATTAAATCCCAGGGAACATCCATTAAGGAAAAATCCTACACCTGGATGGGTCCCAAATGCACACTTTGTCAAGCACCTTTCTGACATTTATGAGGAAACCTATAATCTAGACCTCCTATAAACTCGGGGAGTTACGGAATACTGGGGGAGGGCACTGACCTTGGGTGACACCAACAACTCTACACTGAAAATTGAGCTGAATAAAGTCATGTTAGCATGCCTTTTTTTAAAAATAGAAACATGGGACATAATTAATGGAAAAATATGTTGCTGTATTCCAGGTGGTGCCTGTGTGCATTAACTAACACACAGTGTCCATCTGATAATTTGGTGTTACATAAAACATTCCCTGATCCTCCATCCAATATAAAGGGGGAATTCGGCAGCTCCCAGTACGTTTTTAACAATGCAACCTCTGCTCACATAAGAATGCATTTCCTACATATGAGATAAGGAACTAGGAAAACTTAATAACCTCTCTCTATATATATATAGATATCTTAGAATTATTGTAGACTCCTACTGTACATTGGTTTAACCTCAGGCATAAAAGAGAGTGTAGGATTCCAGCCAAAAGAAATTTCCAAACGTGAGACAGTGAAAGATTCCTGCTGCCAGTAATTAGCTGCTTTTTTTTTTTTTAATTTGAAGGGAGTTTTCAGCACTGAATCTCGGTCCTGATTTCACTCCACAAACTGGCAAGATGCTCAGAACAAAAACTACTTAAGAGACTGAGACAGACTTCCCCAATTTGGTATTTTATTAATCTGTCAGATCCGCTGTTTTGACGCTCCAAATTGCACAGATATTTCCAGCTCTAGAAAGAGAGAGGCACTGTAAGGAGGAAGTTGGGTATTTCAAAGCCATGGAGTGATTTCATGTGTTTGTGGCAGTAGCAGCTGATGCAAATCAACACTTTTGGGAAAAGAAATTTGCCTTGGAAGTCTGTCTGTGAAAAAAGATTTCTGCAGAGCAGAACCAGACCCACTTTAGCCCATTATTGCATGAATTATTGAGTATCAGCCATCACTAATAGCCAGAGCAAAGGAAAAACACGTGTAGTTCTGCCTGAAGACATAACATCCATGGAAAAGAGGTGGAAGGGTGAAATGAGTGCTGCTGGAATGCAGGCAGCCTTCAGCATTCTGGGAAAAACATCATGCTGAGGGGGCCAGGAAAAGAAGGAAAAGCCTGCTGGAGCTGCAAGAGGCACGAAGATGGCACAAGAGGCAAGGGAGGGACGGCCCTGGGTTCAGCTGATGGGCACAGACAGACAAATTTTTGGGGAGATGGGGGACAAGCTCATATTCCAACGTAAAAGTTGATCTCTAGATGGTTCTGCATCCCCTAAAACCTCGAAATCATCTTCATCTACCTCACTAACAGGAAACCCTGCAGCAAGAGCCAAGGCCATAATAATCTATAGATCTGTAAAAACTGGCAACACTTCACTCACTCCAGTGTGAGGAACTTAAAGAATAAACAGAAAAATGTCATTTATCCATTGTACCCAAACTGCTTTTTTTAGAATGAGGCCTTAATTTCTATCTTTCCTCTCCCAACAGCGTTTAGGAGACTCATTGTAACAGATAATTCGTTACCAGCAAGAGATTTTCTAATCAACGTTTTCCCTGCTGAAGGACAAAACAATGGTAAATCAAAGGATAACTTTCCCCAAATTAATAATAAGGCTTTCTAATTTCCAGTGGTTTTCCCTTTTCTTTTGGTAAAAACAAAAGGTGTGGTTGCTATGGCAAGGGCAGGCCAGAGGCTCTTCACACACCACCTGAATCACAAAAAAGAAGCTGATGTTGTTAAGAGTGAAATAAAGGTTCTTGTAACATCAGGAATCCTGGGACACCTTTTCACCACAAAAGTGTGGTTGGAAAGAAGAGTTGTGTCCAATTATATGAACAAAACTGCAAAGCAAAACTGGATGAGCACCAAACAACAGGATAACAGGGAAACATGGACAGGCAGGTGCCAATCAGGAGCTCGCATTTTAATGTCTTCAAAGTATGAAACTTAAAATCAGCCAGATTATGCCAGAAAATCATAGATACCAAATATTTTGCAATATTATACATTATAAAATTATAGAATAGAGCATAGAATGCTTTGTCTCTTGCAAATTTAGGTCTATTGGCAATGTATGTATTGTCATTGATATTAATAGAACATACTAATCTCAAACAGATTAATTACTCAACATACCATAAAAATCATTTTAATCAAAAGAACGTAGAATTCGTATCCTTCCACATTACAGCTCCCTCCATGCCCCAACAAGAAATGAAAGTATTTCTTCCCAACAAATTACGGTGACTACTATTTCTAAATTCCTTGTGATATTGAAATGCGCAGGAGTGAATTATTCCAGGCAGCTTTATTTGCAAAAAAGTCAATGAAATTTAAAGCTGAATTCAGGCCAATGTCTTTACAGCTGTTACAGCATGTACCTAAAATGTCTTTGTAATATCTAAATCAATTTTTAGCGCTTGGATAAACTGCATTCTTCTTTATTGGGGAAATAAATAATCATATGGATTGGCAATGAGAGACCATGTTCTGGGAAAAAAAGAGACATTTCCGCAACCAGCAGAAAAAAAGAAAAATCAACAGAATGACAGTAAAGTATAAAGCTGGAAATCCATTGAAAAAAAATTCTAACAGCTGAGCCAGCCTGTGCTGATGTAAGAACTCTGGGTTTGTGTCCTGAGGTAAAAATCTTCTAGATTTTCTTCTTTGAAATACAGTAGATTTTTAATTCCTAATTGATAGAAGCCTAACCTCTTTCTCTCAGAAATAATTAACATTACAATTAAGGCTTTTCCATTGCCGAAATGTTTGTTGTCTGATGTAAGTTTTCAGAATTATTTGTCTTTGGCAGGAGAGCTTCCAAATGCCAGACAACCTCTGCAGGAATACTTATTGGAGGATGGGGTGTCTCATCCCTGGATGTGTTCGAAGCCAGGGATTGGGACTGGATGACCCTTAAGGTCCATCCTAACCCTAAACACATCCCATGATTCCATGATTCTTTGATGGAAACAAACTTTACACACAACATGAATGAAGGTCAGCACGAGTTACAACTTAATCCTGCTCTCTGTTGGGGAGAGAGATTTCTCTGACTCTGTTCCTTCCTCTGCCCCTCCTGGCTCCTGACAGCAATCCCTCCCTCCCTGCGAGGAATGCTGAGCAGGATCTGGCTGTTCTGCCTTATGGGCAGGCTGCTTCTGCCTCCCAAAGACGTCATCGAGAGAGCCCGACAGAACCCGAGGTCAGTGCAGCAGGAGTGGGGAGGAAATCGATGCCCCTGACCCTGCTGCCAGGCACAGGGAGGGTTCCAGCACGCACACGAGTGACTGCAGCCCAGCTGCCAGCCAGGAAATGTTCCTGTGCACTCTGCCACCAGCCTGGAAGGGAAGCCTCGTGTATCTGCAGTTAATGATTCTGGCTAATTGACCTCAGCAGCCGGACTGGACCGGGGACCTGCAGACATTTTTTGTGGTGGAGAAGGAAATCCAGCAGTTCTTTCCCAGCTCGGGCTGTGGGAGCTCACCAAATTAGGGAGAGAGTGCCGTGATCCTGACTTAAAACACCTCCTCACCTTTTCTCACCTCTGCCTTCTCAGGAAAGACACAGTGCAAACAAACACTTCAGGAAAAGAACCTCGGGGTGAGAAGATGACTGGGGCCACTAACAGAGCAACCACTCCCTACGTCAAACCTACAAATACAATAAGCTGCACGTAATCCTATAAATCTGAGGAAATATGGCTCAGCTGAAATAGAACTGAGTGAGCTGTGCTGTTCAACATTTGGCCCTCTGTGGGAGCTTTTTCCCCTTTTTTATCTTTGCCACAAAGTTTCTGTGAAGATCACCTTTTCCCTGTTATTTAGGTGTCTAGGAAATAGTTTTGAGAAAGTGAGGGAGAGAGGAAAACAGTGCGAGAAATAAATCTGCACTGATTTGAGTTTTGGTCAGAAATCAAACACTGCAAAAATCCACCCGCTGATCCCCAGCTCTGCTGAGGAAGGTGCAGACACAGTCAAGTTTGCTCTTCTCCACAGTGATGCCCCAACTTGAAATCAGGGGAATTCAGAGAGAATTGATGGACAAGAGGCCCCAAGCCAGCCTAGATGCAGAGCCTGTAGTGTTGTGTTGCACCACACTGGTGCACTCACAGCTCCTCTCCGACTCCTGGTGCTCCCTGTCCCCTGAACATTCCAGGCCATTCAAGAAAGGATGTGTTAAAGTAGCCAAGCACGATGACAGCGGGGATTTGTGGATGCTTTTACATCCTGATCCCTTCCCACAGCCTCTGAGAGCAAAGGGAACTCTCTCCTGCTGGAGCAGGAGCAAGGCTGCGTCTTTGTTACAACATTTCGATAGCATCACTCTGTCCTGCTCTTCAGGCACAGGGAACTTCAAGGAATGAGTTAGGACAGGACCTGTGATGAGCCATAATTTATCATGTTAAGGACTGAAATCAAGCCCATCAAGTCAGGAGACAGAAAGGAGGAAAACAGACCAGTGAACCTGGGTGAGATTAATATTCCATTTCGCACTCATTTCATCCTTCACGTGAAAGAGCAGGCGAGCAGCACCTTGCAAACCTCTCAGGTTAAATTTTGCTGCCACACTCACCCACACAAGGTACAAAATGCTCTTGAAGAAACAAAACAGCCATCCCGAGGCTCTTCCCTTCCCAGTATTTTGTTTACTAATCTAACAAGTGCAAAAGCCCGGGAGACCAACTTTCCTCCTGCCCACAAGCACTGTCTGTTGGCAATATCTTGGAGCCCAGCAGGGGTTTAATAATCTTTCTTTTTCGAAATGACTTACAAGTGGATTTCACAAGAACTGAAAATGTTAGTGATATATTTGGATTGCCCTGCTGGCTGAGATCACTCTGAAATAAAAGCAGAGTCACAAGGGTCAGTATTTCTCATGCACAGAACTACTGACTTCCTGCCCAGAACAGATGCTTGAGCTGCTGCTACTGAGTTACTCCTGCTCCTCCGACCCCGAGGAATGGAGCTGAGAGCTACATTTGGGTTTACCACAACCCTCCTCTGATGTGCAGACTGTGCCTGCACCGGAGGCATCTCGGGGGGCTCATGGAAGAGTCTGTTGGAGCATATTTGAGATACTGAAATAACTCCCCGTTTTTTCCAGACACTGGGCACTAGAAAAAGCTGAGAGAGTTGGAGGGGCCAGGCTGGAAAAAAGAAGGATCTGGGGAGACCATGAAAAACAAAGCTGTGAGCAGGGTGAGACTTAAGAAGCTCCCAAAGTATTTGAATCAGGGGTTTTTTTTCTTTCTAGGTCAGTGAAGGATAGTTCATGTGTGTTTTAGGTATGTCTCAATATAACCTAGATTCTGAAAACAATTCTGATTGTTTAGTTTCCAAGTGACCAGAGCCTGTCTGCACCTGGAACTGAGACCTGATACCTTCCCAAAAACCTTATCTATTGCTTTATCTTCATGGCCAAGAAAACTGCTAATTCTTTGCTCACAAAGATCTTTGGAGCATTGCATTCTCTGAGTTTTGCTGTCAAAGAGACCACTTGATTTCCAGTGCAAGAATTCAATTTAGGAACACAAAAGCTGATCCAAGTTCATTTTACAGACATTTTAAACATGTTTGGGTGCATTTGGATTGTGGCAGATTTATTGCTATGGACTTTTAGATACGGAAGGAAGGAAGAAACAAAATATGTTGGAAGTGTTTCAGTGAGGAATCAAACTAGCTCTCCTTCATTTATGTGAAAACATAAGATTAGGGCAGTTCTGGTATAAATAAAGAGATCTGATTTATTTTTACAGCAGCCATGGCTCTTCTCTCATGAGTGGCAGACACACAAATGATGTCAGTGTGTATGACTAACAACTAAAAATACAGCAGGTATTTTTGTACAGGCTACGTAATATCCTATTAATACAAGACCATTTTGTTTAGTTTACATTTTCTTTGAACCTTGCCCATTCACAGATTTCTCTGAGCAGTTTCCTTGTATCACACACTGTGAACTATTGTCACTCATGCACTTCTACCAGTTCTAGAAAGAAAAAAAAAACCCCGCTTCATCTCCATCTGATGAAAACACTTTTCATCAAGAGTTTAGGAATTCATCCCTCTCTGTGACCCTTCTAATTCTGCCAAGTTAAAAAAGAAAATCCATAAAAACATTTCCCAAGTAATCCCTTTCTCTAATATGTTGTTCTGGGTTTTTATCCCCGCAATAAATGCCTTGCTACATCTTTGCTGTGATTAGTCCCATGGGATGTACTCGTGATGACATCTCCCCGGGGTCAGGCTGAACGCGGGGCACAATCCCACAGCCAGCGCCAAGCCACGTCTGAATTCCCCACAGCAATCCAAGAGCCAGGACCTGGGCATCAGTGTCTGACAGTGCAGTCACCAAGCTGCCAGAGGAGAGGGGCCAGGACAGAGCTTTTCCATTTCTCAGCGAGGCTAAGGTACTTCCAGAGTGAAGGAAAAACTGAATTCCGTGGGGTTTAATATTCTCCCATTCCCTCCAAGCACTGCACAGAGTAAGGTGCTAAACCCCAAACTGTGCTGGCTGAGCCATGGTCCTGCTAAGTAAGTCCGTAAAAGACAGAAAATACATCCAGTACCACGAATTCCTGCTTAGAAAGAGGAAATAAAGTGGGATCTCCTCATAGTCAGCAGTTCTGGCACTCCCACAGCACCGAGGACTCTCAGTTCCACTGCCTGTGCTTTTGGAGGACGGAGAGGGAGCCCATCCGGCTCACATGGAGTAATTTTTTTAAACATCGCAGAATCCTGGAATAGTTTAGGTTGGAAGGGGCCTTCAAGATCATCTTGTTCCAACCTTCTAGTGGAAGGGACACCTTCCACTATACCAGGTTGCTCCAAGTCCCCTCCAGCCTGGCCTGGAACACTTCCAGGGATGGGGCAGCCACAGCTTCTCTGGGCAGCCTGTGCCAGGGCCTCATCACCCTCCCAGGGAAGAATTTCTTCTTCCTCAGACCTAGTCTATATCTACCATCTTTCAGTTCAAAGCCACTGCTCCTTGTCCTATCTCTACACTGATTCTCTAGCAATAATTACATTTTGACTGAAACAGGGACGGGAATCCAGATTTAATTGGACCTGGATTTTTGGCACAAAAAGTTTGAGCAGCTCCTTCAATACTGTTACACAACGGAGACCTCTTTAAAGCACCAGTGTCTTTTCCCCTGCACTCTTTGTTCTCTCCATGACCTTGCCGTGTTCATTCTGACATATTTTTTGCTCCAGCTGAGGAACCATTGACATGGCAACACGAAATAGGGTTTGATCTTGTTCTGGAAGTTTTCCCTTTGATTAGCTCTGGGAGCCTGTCACACGCTGTTCCAGCCCTGCCATGCAAACAGCCTTAAATTACATTTCACAAGGTTTCGTCCTAAGGAGTAACGCTGACAATCCCTATGTACACTTGTTCTTTTCCCAAACCCTCTCCAAAAGCAGGCTGGCACGTATAGAAACCCTGCCAGACTGTGCTGCAGCAAAGTTCTCTAAAATGCTTTAAAACAAATGGACCTGGAAAAACTCTGCCAGATTTCAATTCGACGTGCAAATCAGATTCTTGAAGCTGAAAAAATAATCCTTGCAGGAATGATTTGATGTGGGATGGGCATGTCTCCCTTTTGCTGACAGTAATAATTAATGTATTATTTCCAATAAACTTACATTTTCCCCACAAAGAAAAAACCCAGCCACAATTCCGTTTTTTATTTCAGCATTTTGAGTGTCCTCCCAAAAATCATTGGTGTCACATTTAGACTACACCATTGCAAGAAAAGATGAAAGGTGGACTAATTCCTTCCTGCAATGTTTTCAGTGACTGTCATAATAACTTAGAACTGAGGGCTCCTGAATTAATTTTTCAAAAACATTAAACACTTCATTGAAATTTAAATCCTTTATTCTGGGCTTATTTTTGCATCTAATAGTCTCAAAACCTTATGTAAACCAGCTGCCAGAGAGTGAATGCCTCTAAAATATTCAGCATTCCAGACAACCTGTTGCAGTGTTTCCTCTTTTGCCAGGAAATGCAGTTCCTGTCTTGTCTTTTCCCAGAACTGCCCAGAGTTGTCTTATTCTGGGGAGAAGAACGGGAGGTTCTTCTCTTACATCTTACATCCTCTACATGATCCAAATATTCCTGCCCCCTTCAATCCAACAGGACAATTGAACGTGTCTGGGTCCAACGCCTGCCACAGAACAGCCACTCCTCCCTTGTCCATTGACACCTCCCAGATCTCTGAACACACTGAGTGGAGAAAGTTGTTTGGTATCCCCCAAAATTTCATCCTGGTTCTTGTGCACCATGAGATCTTAATCACTGCTTCCTACCTGATCAGGGAACAGCAAAATTATCTTTTCAGCCCTACAGACTCTTAAGTTTAACCTTCTTCCTTCGTCCTTGCATTTAAAATTAACCTTGCACATTTTGCCTTTGAGTGCAGCATCCTTCAGATTTCTGTCCCACACCTTCTGAGGGCTGGAGTTAACAAAAATTATTAAACCCACAAACGCTTCAGAATCAGTACATCCAAAAATAAAAATGCAAAAATACCTTCTAATGGCTCCCTATATTTTTTCCAACTACTGGTTGGAAGGCTCAAGGGAGGAGGTATTTGAAGTTTCCCTTTGTGAGATAAGTAGTTCCCGTCGCAAGAAAATTTGCAGCTGCTTAACACTTTTATTTAGGACACTGAATTTATTCCCTTTTGTTTGATTTCCATAACTGTTGTTTGATTTGTGTGGATCCAACGCAAAGTCCCTTTTGTTCTGTTTTACCTGGATGTGCAAAACCGCAGTGCCACACCTTGCTCTTGGCAAGGCCAGCCCTGTAAACCCCATTTCCCATTTTTTCAGCTGTATCTGGATGTATTTACTGCCTTCAAAGCAATAACAAGGCTTGGCCTTGATTTAAACCTGGTCTTAGCAGGGAAGCGCAGCAGTGAACAGAAATTTCTCATGCACCACCACGCTTCCTCCACAATTATATTTGCAGGAGGTTCTCCCTACCCACTTATCCCAAGTCCCGTGAGGGGGCATTTTCTACTTCACCAATTAAATGTTCCTGGAGGAAAGGGCCTGAAGCAGAGCTGACCCTACCCCTGCTGCCTTCCTGAGCTGGTTAGATAGCTGACATGTTTGCAACCCCTTAAAGCCCTGGAGGGGTGCCTCTGGAATGGCTCCAGAAGCAAATTCCGTGCTCTGGGTAAGAGACAATGGTGCACATCGTTGTGAGCTGCAGCAGCACTCTGAAGTCAGTTAAAGTTAAAGTGGCAGCTAAATATGCATTGGTTACAAAACAGAGCTGGGAGCAAAATGCCCAGCAAAGAAACAAATGCATAAAAGCACTTTCACCACACAGATTATTCCCACCCCTTGCAAAAGAGAGTTTTAACATAAAATTCCCACTTAGCAGGAGAAAACGTTTATTGCAAATGAATTAGGTGCTCACCTTTGACTCTATCTCCTTTGTGCAGGTGAATTTCCCCTTCCCCTTGAGGTTGATATGGCTTTACAACAATAAAAAGTCTCCCAGGGACAGCACTGTAGAGCTTCCTTTTGGGACCCTGATAATCCAAGGCAGACAGAGTATCCTTGTTGGCACTGGGACTGTAAATGGCACTGGAAATTGAAATTAAAAATCATTAACAGCTTATTCAAAAGGGGAAAGTTAATCATTTACCATCACATTAGCAGGATTAAATTAAGCAGTGAATAACAAAACTGTCTTCCAGCAAGACATCTAACCCTGCAGAAAAAATACCAAACAGGAGCTTTTAAGGGTTGAAATCTTTCAATATGAAACATGATCAATATTCACCTGACCATAATGGCCTAGAACAGAAAACACACAACATTAAAACTTTTAGTTTTTCCATAAATTGACCTTGCATGTTCCCAGGCCCTGATTAAATTCAAAATTTCTATGCCCATCATACATTCCCAGCATGACAATTTGTCAGAGGGACTTGAAAACGTCTGTATTTACAGTTCTTGGGAATGGATCTCTTTGTAGAAGGGAGTGAACAAGTGAGACCACTGAATTATTAACTAAAGGGACTGAATAACCAAGTTACTTCATCACTCCCAGGCCCGGGGTTAAATTTAGATCTGCACAAAGCCCGGTGCTTGTGGCTAACATTTTCCAAACGATCATTCCTTCGGGATGGCAGTCACCAGCTCCCTCGGTGACTCCAGCACGTGCCCAGGAAAGCCACAGGTCACCACCAGCTCACAGTCTACTCATGGTGTATAAAAATGGAACTGCTGAAAGGTGGTGAACAATGCTTAAGATGTGGGAAAATGAGTGAACTGTCAAAAATATATGAAAAGAGAAAGAGGCAAACATTAAAGAGGGTGGGAAACCTATAGGATGGATCATAACAAACTGGCAGTACGCTAGCAGCCAACTTCCAAAAAACCCCAAAGCATAAAAACTTGCAGTCTTAAACAAAGTCCAGAAAAGGAAAATACTCGTGAGAGGGAATAAGATTAATAGAGATTGCTGGGGAAAAGTTAGGCTACCAAAGGAAGATGGGTGATTTAGTGGTGGTTCAGCATTGTAACACACTGCTTGGCTTTCTGTGAGAAACTATCTCCAACTGCTTTAAGCAAAATGAAACACAAGGGCTGGGGTCTGCTGGATTTTAAACCCCCCCTTTTTTTTTTCCAACCAGTCTCCTACCAAAATGGGAGCCAGTAAGTCGATAGGTACAGAGGAAGTCTGGTAAAAAAACCCAAACCTAGTGGATCTTTCCTATCAGGAACACTCCAATTTTCCTGCAGTAACTTCTCCACCATTTGCAATTGCACCTCCCTTTCACCCTGTTCTGTTCTATTACTGTGAAGAGGTGCTGCTAATGGCAAGCCACACTCGGGAGCTTAAAAGTGAGCTCTGGTTGTGTGTCTGTGATGCAGTTTGCACCAGAAACCTCAGCCAACTCTCACAGTTGTTTAAAGAAAGCCTGGAAAAGATGACGTTCAGATTTCAGTTCTTTTGCTCCATTCCTTTTTCCTTGTAAGTGAAGGAACAGTCATCACCATAAAAAAAAAAAAATCCAGATCTATAAACTATAGCTACACATCTGATTTCCACTTGTATCAAGCTGTGTTTCTGCCTAGTCTGGTGGCAGCTATTCCCAGTGTTATCTCCCAGCATCTACTTTAACTGCGAGCACAGAAGATACATTCATTTTCTCTCTTACTGAAAGAGAAAAGGGAAATGGCACATTAAACCCACACAAGGAATGCAGAACTTCTCAGGCAACAGGCTCACTAATGGAAATCAGGGCTGCAACGTGGGGTGCAGGACTTTTTAAAAAGAGATCTTTCCTCTCCCTTTCTTGTCCCCGGCGTGGGCTCCAAGCCCAGCAAGTGCCATGCCAGGAAGGAGCAGGAGGAGGATGCGGAGATTTCAGGAGATGTGGGGACATGTTTCCCTCTGAGCCAGAAGAAGGAGGCCATCCTTGGCAGCTCAGCCCTGACTGAGGCTGTGCTGGCACCTCATTCACTAATTTCTGTGGGGTGAGTTCCACAGGAAGGCTGTCCCTTGCCTTGCATTCCCAGCTTCCCCCCCTGACCACTTCGCTGCGGAAAGCAGCAGCCTCATGAGAATCCAGAACAGTTTGGCTTGGAAAGGACCTTTAAGACCACCCAGTGCCACCCCCTGCCACGAGCAGGGACACCTTTCCCTGGACCGGGTTGTTCCAGCCTGGCCTCGGACACTTGCAGAGATGGGGCAGCCACAGCTTCTGTGGGAAATCTGTTCGAGCGCTTCGCCACCCTCTCAGGAAAGAATTTCTTCCCAATATCCAACCTAAATCTCTCCTCTTTCAGTTTGAGAAGATAAAACACCTGAGCCACACGGGCTGCAAAGGTCACACAAAGCCCTTCCAGCATCGCTTTCCAGCACCTCTCCACAACACAAATCCCACAAACCTCATTAACCCTTTGTCATAGCCTGACCTTCTCCATCACTCTGTCCCTTCTGGCTGCTTCTGCTCCACAGCCCAACCCCCTGCTCTGTCAAAAAGGGCTTTTCCATCTCAGGGGAGCAACAGCTTCGTGGTGACTGCTATTGTTTGTTATTATTTGCAAATAATAAGCAGAGACAGCAACAATTCCCACATTTAGCTGACAGTAAGTAGGTGGTCACACAGTTAAACAAAATCTGTGAGGAAAGTCTCATACAAGGTGCCATTCCTGACTGCAAAAATAGGCCTGTGGCAAGAAAAGGCATTATTTGCAGGAAAAATCATGTATAAAATCCTTTTAGTGGTCTTTAAATTCAGAGAGCCTCCAGCTCTCTTCTCAGCACTTGCACGTACTCTGGACTTCTCTGAAACCAGCCTTGGTGGCACAGAGGGAACGCTGCAGCTGGGTAGCAGTTTCAGTGGCTGTGATGTTGATGCACTAAGAGAAAGACCAAAATTTTATATCCACAAACTCTCAGGCATTAAATTGGTTTCCACTATCATCTGAGCTACTTTGCAGAAAGGGAAGAGGAAAGAGGCTGAATAAAGTCAAAGCAAGTAAATGTTTGCTGGGTCCAAAAAAAAAAAAATTCCAATTGTTACCCAGCTCAAAGGATTGTTTATATCTCTGGAATCTGAAGTGTGTTATCCCAGGAACATCGATGAAAAGGCACTTTTTATCCCTTTCAGCTAAAATAATCACTGACTCGAAGGTAGAACCTCCTTCTCTGGTGGCATCAGCAGGATCCAGTGGAACACGAGAACGCTCATTCTCTGAAAAGCACCTCACGGCCACTCCTCACTCAGCTGGAGTCAGTCTTGTTAAAGACTGATTTTAAGCTGATACTGGGCTCTGTGAGGAAATGCCACCCAAATTATACCTAAATGAACTTTTGCCATTATTTTAACATACAACAAAGCAAGATGAGCATGAAACCACTGGCACAAGAAATCTGTATCCCCTTCCTTCCCCTTAATTTCACTCCTTCTTACATTCCAGACAACTTTGTCTCACAACAGAGCAGATCTCCCCTGTCCAGCAGCATTGTTTCCATCACAAACAGTTTGTGTGCCCTGTCAGTTTGGGTGCCCAGGGCCAGGTACAGCAGAGGAACAGGCAAGGTAAGAGGCAGTGTCAGCTACATGACATTTTGTTTTAATGACTTGAAAACTCCGCTGGAGATCCCTCACACCTACAAACGGCAAAGAGAAACCAACAACTGCATCTCCTGACAATGCCCAAGTCCTTTTCTACTCTGAACAGCAGATTTATATATATATATAAATATATTAGGAAACAGGAGAGGCAAAGCCTGATTTTTAAATGACTAGTGAGTTAAATGTGTTTGGCCAAAATGTGTGAGCCCTGGTTCCCTCCAGCAGTGCTCAGCTCTGATGCCTCCCTGCATTTTTGCAGCACTTCAATCCCTTGTCGTGGTACAGCTCCATGTCCTTCACATTTGACAGGAGTTCCTGAGTCCAGGGCAGTGGCTTCTCAAAGCTACAGCCCCCAGCTGTGATCAAAACTTAGCCCCAGCCCTCCACTTTATTCCATGGCTTCCAATACCTACACGACTCTAATTAGTCAGGATTTGCTCTCCAGTGGGACGGAGCTGCAGGGTGTTTGCTCAGAATGCCTGCTGGATCACATTACTCCCTCTATTTCACTCTTTGGTTCAGCACACACCTACAGAAGAGAGAACTTAAACAGCCTCTGCTCCGTCACCCATGAGCAGCTCCAACACAGCTTCCAGGCACGACCAAGAGCTCCATGGAGGGACCAGGTATCCCAGAAACAGTTTGCTTTGCTGTTAAATGCAATCCTTATTTCAGCTGGGGGAAGACGTGGAGAGCCAGCACCTCAATCTAGAGGTGCAACCCTGTGTTAAGTCACTGCTGAGCTTGAAAGTCTGCCTGGCTGCTGGAGCTCTGTGAGGAAACAGCTGGCTCCCGAGCTTCCAATTAAAATATCCACACTTGGGCATGGTCCACTGTGCTGAGAATGAATATACATTCATTCTAGAGAGATTATACATTTTAGAGAGTGCAAATAACATAAAGGAACGTGGCAGCCCAGCACGGTGCCTTCAGGGATACCTCGTGCTGTGGAACAGCCCAAACTCACCTGATGTGCCTGTGCTGCTGCCTCTTGGCATCCTCTCCCAGCCTGTTGAGGGACGGCGAGCGGCTCCGCGAGGACGGAGTGTAACTCCCCACAGTTTTTACAGTTCCATTGGGATTATTCTGCATCTGTTGGAGCAGGTGAGGGGAAAGGCTGCGGTGTGAAGAGGCGGAGGAGGAGGCCGACCACTCGGGGAGGTTGTTGATGTTCAGGTTGTTGTCGCTGTTGGAGCGGAGCAGGATCCGAGGGGCTGCCAAGGTGCTGGGAGGCCTCCTCCTCCTGTTGGAGTAGGTGGGAGCCTCCCTAAAGGGCACTGTGCAAAGAGAGACATGGAGGGTGATCTCAGATGATTCCGCATTCATGTGTGTTTACCGCCACATGCAACATATGGCATTGTTTCTTCTGCAGAGACAGAAACTCCACCTTGCCAGCAGAGCTCATCAAATTATCTTTAGAACATCATTAAATCAAAAACAACAGAGCAACATTAACCTGTTTGCTGGCTTGAATGCATGGTGAGGCAACACCATTGCCATGAGCCTGCTGAAGAGTCTGAACCGTGCTCTAGGAAATGGGGAACACCTCATTATTGCCGAGTTTGGGGCTCAGAAAGTTCATTTTCCTGCCGTGTTGTCACACTCAGTCAGAAGGGCATAGAACAGGGCTGCCCAGCAGAACTCCTGACGCGAGGACTCGCAGCTTCCATCCCCCAGCTGCCACCCGAACTGGTCCATCTCAAGTTCAGGCCTAACCTGAAATCCGTGAACAGTCACCTTATCCCCATCTTCCAGGTTAAAAATCGAGGACACGGCTTCCTCTCCTGGCAGAACTCTATTACACTGCTGCAATCCCTAGGCATTCCCCTCTTTCTAATCCTGGCATTCCTGCCACATCCATTACTATTGTATATAGAGCATCCTACCCCAGGGTAATACCCTGGCTCCGTCACGTGCCGCGGCCCGGAGGGAACACCACTGTATCCGAGGGCTCCGACAAACTCCTTAATGAAAGAGCCATAACACCAAACAAAGCAAGGGCAGCACAAATCTAACTCAGAGCAGAGGCTCCAGCCTTCCATGAGTGCTCCTGGTACACACCAGCATTCACACAATTCTCCAGATCTCCTTCTCCCACTCCACTGGGTCAGTTTGTTCCAAGCGCAAATTACAAGGCAAAGCCCCTAATAAAAAAGCACCCAGTTAGCACCAGATGTGATGGAATTTCCTGCCCTATCATAGAGGATTTGACCCCAAAAACCTCACGCTGGCCTTGATCCCCGTTATTGCAGCTGCCCTCATTAATTTCTCTTGATGCAGCTCCAGAGGTCACAGGACCTGAGCCAAAGTGCACAGATTTACATCTGAAAAGTCACAGTGGCATGGCTAAGGAAAGGCAGCCAGGCATTATCCTGAGGGCTTCACTGAGCTGTTGTAATTCTCAGAGAAAAAAATCATATTTAAATTGGGAAAGAAGCCCCACAAAGTATCATCCTACATGTCTAAAGTGCCAGTAAGTGCCATTTATAAAGAGCCAGAAATGTCTACTCATTCAATACCCTTCAAAACCACACAAAAACCAGAATAAGAATGTCTGTCATACGGTGCAAGTAAATAAATTCACATAAATATGAATATACATAGGAACCAACCTGTCCTGCCTTGAAATAGAGCCTTTAATTGAGAGAACAAAGCAAAATTTAAGGTTTCAGAGCAAAACTGAGAGCATATTTATAGCATAAAATAGAGATGGAACTGCAAGCAAAAGAATGCTTTGTATCATTTTCACCAGAACCAGTTTATGATTAACTACAATTCTGAATCTTTTACAATAACATCGTTGTATTTCCAGCAAGCTGAAACTTTCTCTAGTAAACAACTCGACAACACCAGAACAACCAAACATGGGAACAGCGTGCACAGAAAGGGCTTCAATTCATTTCCACGCTTCCTTTGAAATAAGGGAAGTAGCCTTTAAAAGCTGTTGAAGGGGAGAAAGCACCGAAGTCCAAGGCTTGTGCTAGAAACTGGCAGAAACTCTGTATCATTCTCCTGACATTTCAAGTTCTTTCCCATTCCCTATTTCTTTAAGGTTTCAAAGCAGCCGAGGGTGTCATGAGAGCACCTTGGTGCTTCAGATGTCACAGTGAAAGCCCCAGTTAGTGCTAACTTACAGCAAACTCACAGCATCTCTCTCCAAAACTGGCACACACAGACCCTTAGGTTGATGTGTGGGGCAGAGATGTGACATTTCGGAGCTCCTTTATTTTTGGCATTTGGAGTACGACTCCAGAAATGACTTCATTGGAGATGGGGATCTCTCCCAGGTACAGCAAAGGAGAATTCAGCCAAGGAGCAAACACACAGACTGGATACAGGGGATGTTTGGCACACTCAGGTTTGCTGCCTGAAGGTCTAACGCTCTTCCCCCAGCTCACCAAAGTTTGCCTTGGATTCAGTAAAAATTGGGTCTGACCCTCGGATTTGGATTTCTCACGAAGCTGAAAGCAGCCTGCCCAGCCCCTCCGGCCACAGGCTGAGGAAACCAAACACTGCCAGGGTTTGGGGGATGTTTCCTGGGACTCTGGAGAGGCTGGTGGGATCTCTGCTGGCGGGAGGGGGAGGGAGGGCAGGGACAGGGTGCTGGGGCACGGTGACAGCGCGGACAGAGAGCTGCAGAGCACATCTGTGCCGAGGGACTGGAGAAAGCACCCTGCAGGCACCAGAGGAAAGGAATCCTTTTTCCCTTGCACACCTCAGGAGCATTTTTACAAGCCCATTTAAGAGTTTAGCTTTTGCTTTGCTATTAATGTTCTATTCTTGAGGAGAAAACTACGAGCAAAATTAGCCTTTACTACAGGAAATAAACAGGGAAGGGGACAACTAATGACACCAATTGATGTGTGTCTAACACAAATCTTTTATAGAAAGAGTTAAAAATAAGCATTTCTGTGCCTGAAATGATTAATATTCCACCCAACTGTTTCTTTTCCCCAGCAATCTGCAAACTGTAAGTGGGTGGATATTTTTTTAGCTGCTTCTTATCAGCATTATTTATATTATTTTCACAATTAAAAACCAGAACTACAACACAAAATGATGAAATGCAAATGTCCATGCTTTAGTCCCTGGTGGACTCTGCTTTTCCCTAATATTTCACCACGCTTCGGAACTGCAAGAATAACTGTGGCAAAACTTGTTTGGGAAAAAAACACTTGATACAAAATGACATGAAAATGCCTGAACTAATCCCATGCCCCAAAAGTTTAAATTTATCATCCCTAAAAGCATACTTGAAAGTACCACATAATCCTTCCTCCAGCTCTCTGAATTCTATTCCTGGCACTTCATACATCTGAAGGGGCAATTCAGCACCATTCACTGACAAAATGCACCTAGGAAAATCCTTCCGTGTCTCCAAATGCATTTCTTAGGGAACAAAAACATTTTCATAACTACTTGATTCTTCAGAGAAAATCCTAAAAGGAACAAAGTCACATCCAGCTTTAATAACCACTTGCCTAAATGGACTGTCTAACATCAAATAATTTTGAAACAGAAATCGCAGGAATTGATTAATTATAGAGTCACTAAGCCCATCATATTAAATGTACACAAGAAAACACCAGTCTGAAACATCAAAGTGTTCTGCTTTCATCGCTTACCTTCTTTCTTTGTGAAGGCATTTAACAAAGACTTCATTTTCCCTTTTTACTTTAGCAGCAATCCCCTCATTATATAACCTTTGCAAGGAAGAAAGAGGCAAAAAAAAAAATAATAAAAAATAAAAAAATAACAATAATATTTAAAAAAAAAAATCACCAAACAATCAAGCTACCCAATTTCTATGTGTTCAGGCTGGCTGCACCCTGACATAAGCAGCAGGTTTCTGGGCACTGTGGAATTGCGAGCATAGCTGGGCATGCAGTACCCAGCGTTCTGGTGACAAAGCCCACCCCACATTCTGTCTGTCAGCTGGGAGCCAACTGTGCACAGACTGGAGCTGCTCAAAAAAAAAAAAAAAA
>VZTA01029346.1:447252-500620 GCA_013398855.1 Mohoua ochrocephala
GGGAAAAAAAAAAAAAAAAAAAGCGCTCCTGCTCTCTCTTTCCCAGCATTAGTCATGTGAACCTGCCGCCGCCACAGCCCCGCAGAGCAGACGCTGCTCCCGCTCCCAGCCCGGCGGCTGCGGGACCGGGGAGCTGCGGGGGCCCCGGGGGCCAAAAATTCCCCTTTGCCGGGAGGGAAAAGGCACCGGAGCGGCTGCGGCTGGGCACGGGAACGCCCGGCCAGGGCTGGGAGCTGCCGGGGACCTGCCTTTGGCTCTCAACTTGCACAGCCGCCTCTCGGTGCACAGAGCAGCCCACTGTTTATTCGCTTGTTGCTATTTATTTGCTCGTTGATGTTTACTCGCTTTTTGCTATTTATTTCCTTTCCGCTATTTATTTATTTATTTATTTATATTTCCTTTTCCCTATTTCCTTATTGCTATCTATTTCTTTTTTTCCCCATTGATTTCCCTTTTTGCTCTTCACTTTTTTGCTATTTATTCCCCTTTCCCTGTTTATTTATTTATTTATTTATTTATTTATTTATTTGTTCCTTCCAGAGGACCGACCTGAGGAGAAGCGCAAATCGCCTCAAGCTTCACACAATGGCCACGTTAAGGATGGAGCCACACCTGCCCCTACACAGAATCCCTTCCCTGGATCCCTACATTCCAGTTTGAAACAGAGGGGATACAGGCACAGTTATTCTCCCCTCCCCTTCCATCGTGCTGGAATGAAAGAGAATTTCTTTTTGGACAGAGTAAAAATTACCCAAAAAAAAAAAAAAATTGACTGAGCTGGTTTGCTAAATTTGATGCAGATGCCAGGAAATACAAGACGTAACCAGAGAAGTTTGGAAAGTCCTAATTCTGAAAAAAAATAAACCCAGGGATAGCTATGCCTGGCAGTGCAAACATGCTTCCAGAGGAAGAGCAAATAACTGAAACAGGCACATAGGAAGGAGGGGGAGGTGCTAAAAACCACAAAAATTTTAAGCATATCTACTTAAATCTAAGATACAAAGATTCCAAAGGAGAGGAAATTCGCTGTATAAGAAAAAAAGAGTAACCTGCATTAAAAAATTGCCTTCTAATAATATAAACGATGTAACAGGTAATAAATATTTATTCTATTTCAGGCTTCTCCAGTGATCAGTAATGCACCTGGTTTGGAAAATCAAGGGGTTTCTTACTGAGAAAACTGCTTCAAGAAAGACAGAAAATAAATTACTTAGATGGATTCAATGTCTGTGTGCATAGTGCTCTCACAGTTACATAGCACTGAAAAGAATCAGTAAGCATAAATAAATCGAACAGTTTAAACTTAATTTAACATCCCAGTGTTTAATTTATAAAGAAAAGAATATTTCTCTAATATAAGTTCAATTTATTTTTGAAAGCAACCACCTTTAGCAGGTGGAACTCTTACCAGAGGAAATGGACACAGCACATGTGCATCATTAAACACCTTTATTTGACAGGAGGAAACCTTCTTCTTGGCTTCTAATAAATTCAAGGCTTCCTAAAGAATAACTTTGAACTTTTATTCATTAACTTATAAATATGTGCATTAATTAGCTCCACAGAAGTATCAATATAATTTCCAGAACAAGAACTGCTCCACCAGGGCTGTGCCGCTAATTTGAATTATAACCCTGTGTGGGTTCCGTGCTCCAATATCTTCAGCCAATCCCCCTGATTATATTTGGAGCTACAAAACACAAAGGAACTACGAGTGTTCATGGAACCCTTAAAATGCTTTTTCCCTTTTCTGGGTGTCAGTGGTGGAAAGCAGTGACAGCCCAGGCCCCCAAGGACAGGAATTAGGCCAGGGAAGGGTTAACTCAATGCTGCTCGTTCCTGTCTGTTCATATACAGTAAAATAAAAACAGACAGGCAACTGTAGTCAATCAAAATCAATCCCAGGGGGGATTTTTATTAGATTCTTGCCGGAGCTGTAACATTTCATCATCTGGAGGTTTCTAATCAGTGTTATGAAAACATCCAAAATATGAAAGTCACTTGAAATTATTAAGTTTGGTGGGAATGGTGGGAACTCGTTCCGACCCACGCCGTGAGAGAGATCACCTGACGAGTGATCATTTTATTCCATTTCCCTGTCTGTCCTTCCCCCAGCGCAGGAAATATCACTCCTTCCTACATGGCAGAGCCTCCTGCAATAACCACTATTGTACAATGGGAAAATGTGACAATCAAGGAAGTCAGCGAGCACTCGCAGCTGCAGTTTTTGAGCTCCTCTCATTTTCACTAATAGCTTATTAGAATTTGTTTATTTTAACCGAAGTCTCAAATTCTGCCGTGCTGGGAAATCACAAAAGAAAATAATTCCAGCAGCTTCCACTCCTTCCTGAAAGACTGTCTGCCTCACGACTGCAGCCTCGGTGTTGCCACCTCAGGACAAAAACTTAATAATTTGACTGTGCCTATACCCAAGCATAACATAACCCATAAGCCATCAGCATCCTTCATCTAAAAATCATGAGGAACCTTCCAACTAGGGGTGAGGTAAACCCTCGTTTCCCTGCTTCTTTGGTAGGTGCTCAGGAAAAACGTGTGGGAGCTCTGCATGGAGATGTCTCTGAGAGGAAAAGGCCACCTGAAATAGAAACCCAAACATGGGGACTCTCGGGTTAATTTGGATGAGCATTTTTTGTGCATTTGTAACCCCAATTTTTATGGGTGTTTGTGTCCGTAACCCCCGTTAGAAATTTATGCAAAATCGGTGACTTACACGCTCTCGAGGATCTATTTTTAGGCACTTAGATGCCCAACGCTCTTATTTAATTGTCCCTCCAACACACCTTGAAGGTCCAAAGGCTTCTTAGATAATGGTCGACCACAGCTATGATTGCCATGACTTATTCTTTCTTGATTTTGTCCATTTCGGAGCTTCTGCCAGAAAAATCCCTCTAGCTGATGCGTACATCTAGGTTCTTGTTAAAAATTCAGTCCTTAGCATGTAGAAATGCATTTCTCTGCACTATAAAACAGGCTTCCCGTATGCTAAGCCACCAAATGGAGAGTTAGACAAGAAAAGAGAGATTCAAATATAGACTGGAAAGAACATAAAGGCTCTAGGGGAAAAAAAAAAAAAAGGCAACCTAGGCTGCTACAGTGCTTCTAGATTACTGACTTCTTGCAGAAAGCCAGAAGGTGGTCATGAACCCAGGCAGTGGTGACAGATTCAGAAGGAATCCACCTCAGAGCAACAATTAAACCGATTTTATAAAGTAAAGGGTTTGGGGTTTTGTTTGGGTTTTTTTTTAATTCTCCTGAATTAAAAAAATCCGTGGAGTTTGCTGAGGGAATTGCAGTTAAAGCAGCGCGGAGAGAGAAGCATCTGAGCCCACTGAAAAGCTGCCGGGAGAGCCCAGCCTGGGCTGGGCTGACCCGATGTTAAATCTCTGTTAGCAGCATCTTAGCACCCAGCTACTCCCGGTATCAACCAGCTCTTGGCAGGAGCCTTGGGGCGCTCAGCCTGAGCTCGAGGGTGGAACAGGGGCAGGAGACTGTGTGTGGGAAAGGACAGCAGAGGGATGGCTCGGGAACAGATGGCAGGAGTTATCAATTAGAAAGGGAAGCAAAAAATAGCAGTGGGAGTTGCACAGCCATGTGCCAGACACCCCTTCCGTCACCCGGCACCGCCGCTCCCAGGCTGTGCTGGCTGTGACAAGGGCCAAGGAACCCAGAACCTTCCCAGAACTTCCTGGAAAACCAACAACAAGGGCTTGGAAAAGCTCCGGGCTCAGGCACAGCTGTGGGGATGGCTTAATCAGAGGCAACTTCTCACTGGATGTGGCCACAGAGCTCTGCAGGAAACACTTCACTCATTTTGAAAACAAAGCCTAGGAGGTGTATGTGCTTGATGGCACATCCCGAAGGAATTTAAAAGTTGATGAATACACAATTGCCACACATAAGTTAAATTAAAATCACGGGAAGTGAAAATCAATCCCCCTCCCTTTTTTTTTTTTTTTTTTTGCCATATTCACCTGATTACAAATTAGCCCTCACTAAGATTACAGCAGCGGTGCAAGGAAAGCATTCAAAGAGCTGCATGTGCCTGAGAAGGGAGACGAGTTCACCTTAGGGCTTTACTTTCAGATGCTCACACATCAAGGAGAGACAGAGGATCTTCTGTTTAGATCGCATTAAAAAATTTCTAAGTATTGCTTCAAAACTTGCTACATGTCAGAGGAAATGTCTGACATCTCTCTGAGAGGCTGGAAGGTAATAAGTAGGGAAATTATGATCCAGAAGAGCTTGAGTAAGATTTTTAAAGAAAAATTACCAGGCTCAACGTGGCAATACCTGCAAATATCTGAAGCTCTGCCTGCAGCAATACAGATACACAGATCAGAATTTACCTGAGAACAGAAAAGAAACCACTGTCCCCAAGGATGAGAGGTGGCTTTGTGTGAGGAATCTGGGTCAGGGGTGCAGAGAGAATCGAACAATAGAAGGTTAAAAGGTAGGGGAAGAAACCCTCCAATTCTCTGTGAAAGGCTGGAATCGGGGAGGAAACAATGGCCAATAATGAGGGAGATGTCTTGCAAGTAGCAGCTTAGAGAGAGAGAGAGAGAAAAGCAGAAGCAACGAGAGAAAGCTCCAATAGCTGAAGGGGAATTTAAAAACATGCTTGAAATCTATCAGCAATGTGGAAGCAAGCGGCCAATGTGAATAAAATACAGCTGGCTGGCTTTTGTTCTAGCAGGTACATTGCTATAAGAGAAGCAACTTATCCAAATAAAGCCGTGTGTTTTCTGTAGTGCTGGTTCTGCAGAACATTCTCCCTGGAATGGGAAGGCCAGCTCTGACGAGGCTTTCTCAAGGTTTTATATTCCCAGAGCACTCACAGCCCCTCATTTCTATTACTCATGTTTGGGTTAGAAGCAGCATCCACTCTTATTCTGAGTAATACAAATAAGTACAATAAATATTTGTGCCTATCCTCCATCCATTTGTGCACCCAGCTAACAAAGAGTTTTCTCTGCTGGCCGTGAAGACAAGGAAAAATAGAATCTTTTAAAAAGTAAATAGTTCCTGTGAACTCTTTCAGAAAAAGGCAATGGGTGATTTGCAGTCAATAAAACACAAAACCACTTGTTGTAATTGATTTCTTTAAATATGAACTGGGCTTATTTCAAGGTGTGTTTTCATCAGCAAGTAGAACTCCTCCAGAGTGGCTCATCTTTACACAACAGCAAGCTCTGAGTAACCAGCTCCTTACAAGTGTCATTGAAGCAAGAGATGAACAACTTGTGCAGTATCTGGACAGAAAGATCCATTTAGCTCAGGCTATCAACCTGAACTGAAAGCAGTCAAGTGTGAACCCCTGAAGCTGCATTCTTTTACTTCCAACAACAAGAGAGAAAATAGGAATCAAATATAATTACATCCCACTACAAGTTCTTCTGCTCTTTAAACAGGCTGCTGAAAGGAGGGTGCAATTTCCGCCACTAATAACACACTGGCAAATCTTGCCCTGATGCAGCACCACTCAGGAGGACTGAAGCACACAGCAAATTAATTTCATTCCTGGCATTATGTATACATTGAGTCGGGAAAAAATATCGCTTAATATCAGGGGGCTGTGCATATCCCAACCCACGTAGTTTATGCTGGGAGAAAAAAAATAACCACAAAGCAGTGTCATTCAGAGAGAGAATTTCATGGCTGGTGGCTCCTGTAACAAAGACGACTCTGCTGAGTCTGACACTGATGGGCCTCGGGTGCAGCGCTCGAATCTGTGGTTGCAGCCTGATGTTGCAGAGGAGAGCAAGGACAAACGACACCACACGAGATGCTCAGCAAAACAACTGCACCAATATTGGACTGCACGGTGCTTCCGTGTCCTGGTGTCGTGCAGAAAACAATCTAATTTTGCCTTGGTGTAACTTTCTTCCTACCAGAAGCTCTCCACGAATTCCTTAAATCATTATGTTGTTCCAGGCTTTATTCAGTGATTTGATTTCACTGCTTTAATCTAAGTGTGAACCTCTTTAGTAAATAGTGGGACAAAGCATCTGTGCTTCCGAAAGTGTTGGTGGATCGTGTCAGTTTTATTTAGAATAACACCATTTTCATAACTGAAAAGTCTATATTGCTCTCAATGGGGGGAAAAAAAA
Source organism: Mohoua ochrocephala (assembly GCA_013398855.1). NCBI lineage: Eukaryota > Metazoa > Chordata > Aves > Passeriformes > Acanthizidae > Mohoua > Mohoua ochrocephala. The sequence goes on from VZTA01029346.1 coordinate 453,381, forward strand.
ATAAAGATTGGACTCTTGCAGAAGTTTCAAAATATATAACTGCTCGGATGTTAAAGTTCATGGATGAGTGTGAGGTAGCCAAGGCAGGAATGGTAAGAAAACAGCAGAGAAACAAATTCATAATATTTTCTTTGAGCTCCAGCTCCTCCCCCTTCTCCAACTCTTAAATCTTGGCATCCTTCACTGCCATTTTTCAATCTCATTTTCCCTTCTTCTCATTGCTACAGTTGCCTTTCACTGCTTCCCTCACCAATTCCCCAAGGATAATCTTCCTGCCGCCCAGATCCAAGAGGAAATAAATGGCACGTAAGAGAACACCAGGAGAGAGAATTTCTAGAAGATACCACGTCATGGCAAAGTTACGTAAAATTAGCAACCAAGACAAAAGGATGGGGATAGAAGAGGAGTTGGACACAAGAAAACAGCATCTAGAAGAGGAAGATTCGTGGCAGGTTGCAGTATTTAAATGCTTAACAATAGCAGAAATCACCCGAAGTTTAATTGTGAAGAGAAGGGGGAGGAATCAAGCAGTTAATACAACATTACTGTAAATTTTTACCAGCTTATTACACTTTGAGGGGAATCCTTTCATGGAGTAAAGAATACAGCATTTTACTGAGGAGACAGAGCTGGGCTTGAGCTGCCAGCAAAAGAACTGGAACTCTGGGAGCTTTTCCCTCTGCTGGCTGGCTTCCCACAGGTACTGCCACTTTATGATGTATTTAATGACAAAAACCTGCATTGCCACTTTCATTCCTATTTTACAGCAGAACCCACTTTTATCCTGGCAGAAGCTCCGGTAAGCCAGAAATTAAGCACCAAGAGAAGTGAATTGTTGACTCTGCAGCCTCCCTGAAGCCCAGGAATCTGCAGGGAGTGAGAAGAGAATTTAAGGAGAGAATCCTGGTGGGGGTTGTGAGTGTAGAAAGCAAAAAGCATTCCTGTGATTGTAGATTTTGCTTCTCAAACACGGAGCTAGTGAGACCCATTGTTATGGGACCCCACGTTATCCTCAATACAGTTATTCCCCTCTCACCTAAGTGACTTTCCTCTGCCCTTATTCTCATCATCTCAATTCCAAAATGGACCTAAGAACCAAACAATTCACACTGACACCTCTGAGAAAAGGCACATTTGGGTTACCTGAGCAGAGAGCCTCCCACTGCAAACTTCCAGTTGTCTTTTCTGCTAAAGATGGGAGATACACAACCATTCGCCCCCCCAAAATATCTTCTCTCCTAAATAGGGGATTGCAAGCTCGATCCAAAGTCATGTTATTAAGCAGGATCTTTAAAAGATAAAACCCAATAATTTAAGCTGATAATTGTCTCGCTATCCTTAGCTCCATTTAGACATTTGGTGTTAAATAGAAACTAAAACATTGCTGACTTATTCATTAAAATAACAGCATTTTAAATTATATTAGTAGCCTACATTTCTTCATCTCAGAAATAACTGCTAATGAATCATGCTGGTATAAGTAAGAAAGGATAAAAAAAGCCTGTATCCGCTGAAACGGGGGGTTATCTCTGTACAAATATGTAGGTGTTTGCAGCATTTCTAATGTTCTCAGTGCTGAATCCCATTGAGAAAGGCAGGCTTGCTCACTGAAGGGGGTTTGAGGTGGATTCATGATTAAAGTGACGGCACGGTACTATCCCTGCTTCTGCTTCAAGACATCGTCACGTGCCTTTTACAATGCTGGAAAATGTCGAGGAAAGGCTTTTTCTCCCGTCCTGTTTCTTGATGCTTCCAGCAGATTAAGTTTTGCTCTGACAGCTGGGCTCAGGTTTTACGTAACGAGCATACAAAAAAAGGGCTCTCGTTAAATAGGTTAGTAAGCCAGAGCAGGTAAATAAGATCGATTGAAAGAATAAAGAAGGTGCAGGCTTTAAACCCATCATCGAAAAGTAATTTTATGTACAAACTATTTCAGCAGCAGTGCCATCTATTCTTACGTTCCTGGCATGGATCTGATGTTCATTAATTCAGTGGAAAATGCATGGCTGACATCCAAGACATTACTATGAAAAGAGAAGAGTTCTGGATATTATTTGGCAGTCACACCCCCGGACATCATGACTACTACAATGAAATTTGACTTCCGTGTTCAAGTTTCAAAATAACTCTGTTTTCTTCCGGACAAGCAGTGATGCAAATAGTGCTAAAGCACATCCCTAAAAAAGAATGGGATCAGAGAAAGGAGAGGAATTGTACGAATATGGGAACTGCATTATGTTGCTCTTTTAAGTCACGGCTTCTCAGATGCAGATTCTTGATGTTTCTGAGCAACTGCAGAGTGTGTGTTCAGGAGAGGAATGGCTCTCACTTTGGTGTCACCTGTACACTGGTGACACGTGTGCGACTGTTCCATGTGTCCAGCAGCACTTCCATCGGAGGAAGGATCGTTTGGCATCAGCCACCTGGGATCCAGTCTGTGGCCATCTACAGAAGCGCATCTAAACGAAGATGATGACTGCACTCACAAATTCAAGGGCACAATTCAGGCATGAGATGTTTCAGGAATAAACCGCACATCTTTATAAACAAAAATAAGTGCATGAAGAATACTCTGTGTATCCACAGAAAAAAAGCGGATAGGACAGAAAACATAAACCAGGGTGACATCAAATACTCATTTCAGATATTACATTAGGAAGCTTCAGCTGAGAAGTGAATTCAAATCACTTGCAGTATTTTTTTTGTTTGCTAGAGACCTCAACCAAAGGGAATATCCAGCCCTCAGCTCCAGCAGTGGACACCAGAGAGTTTCACTGGGAACAATCCTGCAAGCATGCTCAGCAGCTCTGGCTTCTGAGGAGCCACTGCTTTAAACAACAGAGAGGTGACCACAGTCCCCAGGACACCTCTGTTACACCAGGGGACAGAAACACAGTCAGAGACTATTCTCATACCCTGTGCCAAGTTCCCAGTGGGGGTCAGGAAAAGCCTAAAATCATTCCCTCAGCTGGGTGACGACTGGTGGAGGGTGGTAAAACAGAACAAGAATATATGGAAATTTAAAATCTGAGGAAAACTTCTACAGAATCCCCTCAAGTAAATTTTCCACAGAGTTTTAACATATCTTTCCTGGTCAAGAATTTGGCAAGAAATGAAGAGATGACTCACCCTAAGTCCCCCTGGCTAGGACCACGCTTCACTTTATGTTGGGAAGGAACATCAAAGGAATTATTCGCAGGAAAGGAGAAGGAATAAATGAGGCTCACAGGACACATCTGAGATAAGAAATAAAGTACAAGTGGAGGTGGCAGGACTGGAAGACAGGAAGAAAATACAGCAAAACTCCAGTGGTTCCCAGCAAATCTGGGAGATACGATCTGGAGAAGTTTCCAGTGGAGCAAATGAAGATGGATTAGTGCTGTCAGATGCTCAGGAATGCCAGAGCTCCATGACTCAGGGAAGTGCATGGCATGTAGTACACAAAGCGGGAGGCAGCGTACGCCCGGTGCTGCACGAGGGAGGGAAGTGCAATCCCTGAAATCTGACTCAGGGTCTGCACACCAGGCACCAGTTTCAGGATTAATCAAACCATTCAGCAGCCAAAAGCAGTACAGGAAATAATGAAGATGCAGGAGTAAGCAGTGATTTACATTTATGTAGGAAAGACTGTGAAAAGTGAAGGCTCTGAGCACCCAGTGAGAGAGTCACAGAGTTCTGATGCTGGGACAGAGGCACCTCTTATTCTATGGGCTGTTAAGTAATGAACGGAGGGAAAGACACAGCTCTTTAAATCCTAGCCCCAGTAAAAGTGATTTATTTTTTTGCTCTGGACTCTAAAGGGACTGGAATTTCAGTCAGGAAATAAAGAATCGTATGAATGATGCAAGCCAGGACTGCTCCAGAAGCAGAGAAATGGACCTTTGTAGGATAACTAGAAGAGACTACAGGAGATTTTCTGATCATTAACTGCCAGGAAGGGACTGCCTTATCTGAAAACAGGTACTGCTGAGTGGTAAATAGCATCACAAACAAACCACAGATTCCGTCCCTTTACCAACACCTTACTCTGCCTCAGAGGGGATTTTGTTCTTAAACCTCTCTAACTGAGCCTCACTGACCAATTTTAACCTTCATCTGTGCTCCTCAAAGGGTGAACTGTCAGGGGGTTTGTTGCTATGCACTACTATGGCTGGGAAAACCTTTGTAATTCCAATCGATCTCTCTTATCTCTTCTGCCACTCTCCATTACAGGGAAAAGGAGAGGGGGAAGCAGCTGTCTCCTAACTACGACAATTTTCTTGGCTTTCACACCCTGACATCTCTCAGTACTCTGCATTCTCAGTACCCACCCGGCGCAGGTGATGCCTAAAGTCAGGGACAGAACAAACCTCCCAACACAGCACTGTCAATGCCAGGTGAGAAACACGTCTTCACTAACGGGGAGCACTGCAAAGCAAAGATCTGCAAACACATACAGGAGAAAAGCAGAGGAGAAAAGAAACCCCGAGGTCTAGGGACTGTGTTAGCAGTGATCAACAGACCCCATAAGCGTTTAACTGCACACAGAGGTAGTGTAAGGGCAGAAAGTCCAGGAAACTTGCTGGTAGAAAGCAACAGCATCGCTCCAGAAATGAAGGAGCTGAGGAAGGAGGCTGTGAAGGAGGGCTGAAGGAGTTAAACAGGAATCTAAGGCTTACTAGGAGACAAAATTTAGGGGACAGTTTTAAACAACACGAAAATAAATGGAAAAGGAGATAGGAAACCAAACCAAGGCAGCAATTTAATCCTGATGGTGATAATCACAGATGGGTATTTCTGAGCAAACAGGCAGAGGCACACACCAGGGGCAGAAATCACCATCGTGCCCAGCAGCAAATGGTCCCTCTCCCAGGTCTGTGGGCTTCAGTAACTCTTCAAAACACAGCACATTGAGAAAAAGCTTTTAACTAGCACTAGGAAGACTTACCTGGCTTGACACTACACGCTAGGAACTGCCAGGGAATTTGGGAGGATCCCAGCAAGCTGATCACACTGCAGGATCACATCCTCAGCTATTCATGCCAAAAGCAGGATGATCTAAAGCAGCAATTTTTGCATGCAGTCATGCAAGGCACACACAGCCAGTGGGACTTTCGAGCATGACCACAGCAGAAATTTCTTTGAATAAAGACCTCTTAAGCTCCTCAAGCCAGTGCGGGGAATAAAGCGATGAAAGGATTGAGAACAAGCATTATAAAACAACTTTAGGTTTTGTTTCCTTCCAGAACAGAGTAATTTTTTTCGGAAGGCACTTACTCATTACTAATCTACAGGCATTAAAAATTAGTGTCCTTAATAAGCTGGGAAGGACATTAAAATCATTTTTTAGAAGAGTACAAGTGCTAAGTAATTCATGTAAGTAACAAAAGCACTTTAGTGCTAGAGCAAAATCCAGCGAGCACTGTCGTGTGTATTCCCAGACCAAGGAGCAAAAGGGAACGTGGCTCACGTGTGATTTCTGGATTCACCACTGAAGGAGTTTTCTAAGTCCATTTAATTGAATTCTGAAAGATAAACTTCACTGGGGCACAGGCCTACAACCAGTTTAAAACAAAGCCCAAACATTCTAAAATGCACCTTTCTACAGCATTAGGCACCAACTACCTGTAGAAATCTGGGTTTTCTATGCCCCTCATCACACGGTGCTTAATTGTAGATAAATTCATTCGTTTTACTTGTTGCTTAGATTTTTCATTGTATTGTTACACATGCAAAACCCCCCATATTATTTGTACTACAGCATCAGCACTCAGCACTCAAAAGGACTGGGATGTTCTCCATAGGTATTTAAAAGCAGTTTGACTGAACAAATATGTTTCACTTGCAGAGTATTCTAGGAGGACTGGAAAGAAAAAAAACCAATTAAATTGTACCCTTTGGAAAAATACCTACTTCCTTATTTTTCTTGAAAGTATCCAGATCTACACTAAGAAAAATCTTCCACAAATACATCCTGGAAAAACCAACATTTCTGCCCACTGTGGTTTGAATATTCTAATTCTGTCCAGTTGCATGTCTCTGTGAAAGCCATCATTAGATCATTTTCTGTCCCATAGCAACCACTTTGTTTTCTGAGGGAAATAAAATATTTTCACCTCCTCAGGCAATACCTTTCTCTGCATGGTTCCATAAATGAAGCTGTTTGTAATCCAAAGCTAACATCCCAATTTACACTGGGCTTCTCAGGGATTTATACCTATGGATGTGGAAAATAAAATGCTAGCCAGAGGCTTTTCTAACTCTATATATGTGTGCATGTACACAGTGAGAGTGAAAATTCCACATTTTATACAAAAAGCCTGGGTTTTTAATAACATTTCCTTATTTAAAATTGCAGATTCAAGCTATTAATTTACATCATTCAACAATTTTCTGGAAGAGAGCAATGGAAAGAAGAAAGAGGTATTGTTTCAACAGTCTGAAGGTGCAATGATAATTTATGTCTGAATTTACTGAGTGATAAGAAAGTAAATAAGACACCAGAGACTTTCAAGCCACTTGAGAGGATCTTCCTGTAGCTGTCAGAGGTGACAATTTCACAGCAATCCATAAACTCCAGAACTCCTGGCCACAGCCACCAGTTCTCCAACAAAGGTTCTCAATTCTTTACCCCAGCTCTCTGTGGAGCTGACTTTGTCTTTAAAAGGGTTTTTGAATTATTAAATCACGCTAAAGTGACTATACCTATTTTAAATAATTCACTGATGCTGTTTCACTGTGCAAGTCACTGCTGAAATTCCCCACAGGCATTACACAGATGCAAATGTGGAGAGAGAGAAGCACGGAGTGGAGTAAAAAAGCCACCAAAGCAGTGGCAAAAAACCACACAGAAGCAGAATGTGTGCCACCCTGTGACTTGCTGTGATCACCTGGGAGCTTGGGCGCTGTCCTGAACGTCGTCTCCATTCAAGCATAAAAGGACTACCATGAAAAGAGACTTCAAACTTTTAATTGTTTTTTAATTTGGTAATCCTATTATGTCTTTACGTGGCATCCAAATGTTACTGATTTAAAGTCTGAACAATGAGGGGCACTGGAACGTGCAAGAAGTCTCCCAGGGGAAAACTGAAATGCTTGGGAGATGGAAGGCTAAACAGGATGCAAACACCCACGCAAAACTCTGCAGGAAGAGAGTAAGAAAGAAAAATAAGATTCAACTGGCTGTTGTACTACTCCAGCTCTTCAGGAAATCTGATTTCTCCACCTAGATTCTGAAAAAATAAAACACGGAGAAGGTTAAAAAGGTAAAAGTCAAGACGAAATGTTTCCCTCTCTGTTTAGCCAAGCTTTCCAAACCAGTACAGAAGGAAGACTGGTAGGAAACAGTTTGTTCTCACGGTACCGCTCCAATTTTTTTTTTGTCATTAAGCTTTAATGCAAGGCAAAGACATGATCTGAGCAGCGTTTCAATGATGATGCAACGTGATGGGTGCATTGCATAATGTCATAGGATATCAAAAGATGTGTCCTGGTGTAACCTCCCTCACTCCCAGCGAGAAGCTCCTGAAAATGCAGGAGGCTCTTCACAGCTTGAAAGCCGTTACTGGAAAGTTGTCACTTGTTTTCAATAACTGAGCAGGATTTGTGACTACCCAGCCTCAGTGGTCCAAATGCTTGGTTATGAAACTGTGCCTTCATTAGCTTCTGCAAGGCTCATCCTTCCCCTTCCATTTGTCACGACTCCTGGCACACGGGCACGGAAAAGAAGGGGACAAAACCCACTTCGGGCGAGCGCTGTGCTCCTTCCTTTGGGGGCTGACTCGAAGCTGCGCTAATTAAACCAGAGCCCCCCAGGAGGGTCTCACATTCCATCAGTCAGGGAGGCCTGGGAGAGGGGGACAGTTCAGCCACTGTGTGTCCCGAGACAGGGAGGGCTGATCTAAGAGCTTGCTGGGCCCAGGGAACTACTAAACCACCAGTTAAGTCAAGCCTAGGTCAGCTCAAAGCTGCTAAAGAGATCTGAATTGTGGAAGAGAGTGGAAGCAGGACTAGCAGTTTTGCAGATTGGTTTTCTAACCTGTTTTGCATTTTTCATTTTCAATATTTTGTACCAATTCCTCTGCACGTTCATCCTTTTAAGAATTAGATCAGCTCTCAGTGCCTTTTTTATAGATGAAAGGTGATGCCACATACTGTGTGTTTATGAACAATTTATCAGTTAAAGATGGAGCAGAATTAGGAACCCCTGAGATTTTAATTCCTTGTTAAGTAATTGTCACGGCAGCTTCTGACAAGAACAGAAAAATGTCATAAAACTAAGCAGAGCTAAGCAGTCCTCAAGATAATTTCCAGCTTCTAATAAAACCAGAGCAGGTACACCTATACATTCCTTCACAAAGCCTGTAACCATGGTAGGAAACGCAGCACAATTTGATTCTGACAACCTGTAATCCTCGTTATGCCACAGTCTGAATAGAAAGTTTTAAAAATCTCCAAGGTCACTGCATGGTAACGTTAAACCAAGAAACACAAAACCTCATCAGACAGCATTGAAAACTTCCTTCATCTTGGCTGGGGCTCGGGGGCAAGGCTTCAAACATTCGTGTTACAGCACAGCACCACTTTGGCTGAAATAACATAAAATGCTTTGAAAATACATTGGGGAAGACCAAAGAAGGAAGTTCTGAGGGGAGCTCTGAGCAAACAATGGCAGGAGATTGGGGATTGACTGCCAGGACTCCCAAGGATGGAGAACAGCTTCCCACCTTGGGCAAAGAGCAGAGGACACTGCGCAGGAATTGAGAGGGTCGACAAACTGAAACGTTTTCATTAAAACACTGACTTCACCCAACTCTTCTCCAGACTCTCCTCATCTTCTCCAAAATCAAGAAAGGTGCTATTTGAAGTATCTAAACAGCTCTGAGTGGGTCAAGGCTGCAGAGGCAAATTAAAAGCTGTCAGCCCTATCAGCACTGGAGTTTCCAGGCACTGTCAGTCTTCATGAACACCAGTCCAAGGGAATCTCCATCCTGACAATTTCCTACAGCAACGTGGAACTACACGCTGAGAAGTTCTTTCTTTCTTTCAGACATAACAGGGATGAGCAATAATAATTCATTTTTTCTAACTGAATGTGCCTCCCCAGTTTAAGTGACTTATCTCCAAACAACAGAGAAGCAAATTAAACCATAATACACAACAGTTATCCCATATGGTTTATTCCTGCAAAATGTACTGCACAAGCACCAAGGAAAACAAGGCAGCTGAACCATGTCTTACACTCATGATGGAAAACACTAATCCATCCCTGCTGATTTTAAAAGTTTGTTTGGGTTTTAAGAGAACTCAGAGTGGGGCATTTGATGCTCCAACACGCATTTAAGTTCTGGAAATAGCTCCTTTGATCCAGAATCAAACACTTAGTCCTACTCACTTCTGGAACTCAGATTTGCAAAGTGATAAAGCAGATTTGAAGTGTCAGAAGAGTAAATACCCCTAGAACAACACAAAAGTATGCTTAACATTCCCTTTATGATACTCAGCGTCCCGAAAAATCTCAGATTTCCTGTTCTTTTCTAAAGAACTGGAAGGATTTTCTTTCAAGTTTTGAGAACTTAATTACTCTAAAATGGCTTCTGTCACTCACTGCACCATGAAAAATGGATATGCACATTCCCAGATGTCTGGACACATGTCCATGGAAAAGTGGGCTTGCTGTAGGCATACCACAGGAACTCTTTATGTAAGCTTTCCTCGTCTAAACTGTTCTTGATAAACATTTTGCAGGAATAAATTTGAGCCTGTATATTTTACAGCCATCCTCCCTGGAATTCTGCATGGCTCGTGCAGAATACCTTGCAAAAGCCAGGGCAGCATCAAGACCATTGGCTCAATTAAATTCCAAAGCTGGGATGATCAAAAGGGTTTCAATGCCCGAATTCTGTTGACTTTGAGGAAAAAAGAAGGAGTTTTTTTTTTTAATAATAAAAAAAAAAATCCAGCCTACAGTGTTCAGTGGAATTTGGAGTCATTGCAAATCACATTAAAACATCAATACATTAAAACAAAGTAAAATAAATCTGTATATTAAGCAATAACCATTTCCATTAAAATAGCCTGGAAAAAAATATCCTATCTGTATTCATGGAAAGAAGGCATTCCTTCTTTCTATGCAGAAGTTTTCTAACCACGCCTGTCCTTTTTCTGCTGCACATTTACTGGTTTTCCCAGGTAAAAAAAGAAGGTAGGACCACATGGAGCAGCCTACCTGCATACAGAATCCTTGCTGAAGTGTCATCGGCAAGAAAACTGGGAAATGAGGTGCTGAACTGCATTGCTTTTCCCTGACAATCTAAATATCCAGTATTTCTTGCAGTAACACCACTTTTGAAATAAGAGAGTGTTTACTCTCAAACATCTCAAGAAGTCACGGCCCCTTTGGCACAGGGACTGGGGGTCATGCAGCATTTAATCACTGCTTTAAATGATTTCATACATACTGGTGCAATATCAAACGTTTTAGGAAGGTTATTCTGTTAGTCACAATGAACACACTAAACACACCATCTCGTCAACATTCTGAAGGCCAAATGTGGAGTTTGGAGTCATTCTGAGCCCAAAATTTTTAACAGAATCACAGAATGGCTTGGGTTGGAAGGAATCTTAAAGCTCATCCTGTACCATCCCCCTGCCATGGGCAGGGACACCTTCCACAAGCCCAGGTTGCTCCAAGCCCCGTCCAACCTGGCCTTGGACACTTCCAGGGATGGGGTGTCCACAGCTTCTCTGGGCAACCTGTGCCAGAGCCTCACCACCCTCACAGGCAGGAATTTCTTCCTAGAAATCCTCTTTATTTACCACCAAGTTTAGCTCAAGTCAACAAAATTATGGGTCTGCGAAGCCTTTCCTTATGGGAAAGCTGTGCTCCTGAAGGATTCCATGTTTCATTAATTTTTACCAGGAGGAAGAGCACCAAAATCAGACCTTTCAACTACTGCCCCCAAACAGAGAAATGACCATGGTTGAACCCTTACCTGACAGCAACGGATTCCAGGGACTTCTACTTGGATATGGGAAGCTGGATCCTTTAAGAAGGGCAAAGGAACGAAGGCAACATCAAAAAGAAGTTAGGTGTCAGAATTCCATTTTAAGGGGAGAATTTGAAAGCAGAAACCCATGAAAGCAAAGCTCTTCTGATGGCATGACTGGAAGATGGAAAAGTGGACGGAACAAACATTTAGAGGAGACGAGGAAGCAAACTCCACTTCCTCTTCGTTCCTCCTGCTCTGCTGTCCCTGTCACTCTGAGCATGACATGAGGAAATGAGAGTGAGGGACTGGAAGGTCGGGAAGAGCATTAAATGGCATTAAGGCTGGCACGGGAAGGTAGCACAGGACTTGGAAGCCTGGAATATCTTAGTGATATACCTGGACCAAAGAAACTCTGCTTTGAGTGACAAGTCAGAGACCAACATCTGCAGTGGGGGACAAGACACCACCACCACCCCCCTTCCCCAGAAGCGCGGCAGCACCGGCACAAAAACAGCTCGCCAAGCACGTGCTGGAATTATTTCAAACTTAAATCACAATCTCAAAATGTTTTTCCTCTGTTTCCTCTCCGTTATTCTTTGGTTTGGTTTTGAGAATTCGTATTTTACAACCTGAAACCAGCCCCGAGTTTTTTCTCTGCAATTTTCAGCATCAAATACTGCAAGAAGTTCACGAAACACTCACCGGACTGGTTTTAAATATTTATGGCATTCTGTTATTGTAGCTATTAATCTCGATCTGCTTTTTAAGCAGCTGCACAACTCAGTGCCTTGTTTACTACGCAGCCCTGACAATTTCACACGCTTTCAATCGTTTATCCTGTAAAACGTCAGGCTGAGCTGAGTTTGAAAGCATTGTTTCACAATATACTTTGCTGCAGGTCATGTCTGGACGTCTGTAATTCCAAGGAATGTTGTTACAGTTGGGGAGTTTGGAAGAGTTCTGCTTTGGAAGACTGTTTTGTTCAGTGGAATGATTCCATATTTTAGGAAGCTCTTTTTAACCACACTCCCACAGGACTCTCATATCGAACACCATTATCTAAAGTATTTATTATGTTTAGAACAGCCCTGGAAGGTGTCACATGTCACTGTTCCAATTAAATATTTTGTTTAGAATGGCCCGTGAGTTTCAGAGTTTTGATATTTTAGGGATCCAATTATGACCCTGAATAAATGCCCTATAAATACAAGCCTAACCACAAGCAAACAAGGGCAACAGTTGTGCTTTAATTTTCTAGAAATCTGGAGCATCAAAGGGTATTTCTCCAACAAGCTGAAAAAGAAGGAAATATCTGCATAATCCAGGGAGCGAAACAAGTGTACAGTAAGATACTTAAATGCCCCTTAATCAATTAATAAAGGAAAAATTTGAAGAGGTTGTTCTAATAAGTGGATCATGGTGGGTTGAAGTGTTATTTCAATTATTACAGCATTTAATGTGTTTAGCTCTACCTCCACGAAACATTCCACATGTTACGCACAAGAATTGCCTCTCTCTGTGTCCCAAGGCTACTGGAGCAGGAAAGGATACTCCAAATTACCCCTCTGGGACATATTAAAGAGCAAGAAGGAGGAGTGAGAAGGAATCAGTGTTCTGAGCTGACAGGAGTGACAGAGAAATAAATAAATAAATAAAACCCCTGTTCCTGATAGTTTCCAGGAAGCTCCAGCAGCAGGTACAACAATGTGGCATTGAAATCTTGAGGGGGAGTCCCAAGGAAAATAAGCTTGTGCTGGAAAATTGGCAACTGGCTTTTTCATTCAAATAACAGGTAGTCAAGGGGAAAAGAAGAGAAAAAGCAAACGTTGCCAATATTTTGGCATTTGTAGGAGTTCTCCAAAAAAAGCATATCTAGGTTCTCTCCAGCTTTAACCTGAGAAAGAAATGCACATTAATGCTGCAAAGGAGCTGACACTTTTAATCTGCAGCCCACTCAGCCAAGGAACATCCACTTATACACCCTCATGCATTATTCACCAGGAAAATTGAAATAATCTACCCGTGGTTAAGCAGCTCGGAAGCAAATGCAAATCAAGGGAAAGCAGTTGAGAACGAGGATCATTCACAACTCCTGACACTCCTCCACACGACTGGAGCCTCCCGTGGGAGCAGCCAAATCATTACAACCCCGATCCCGGCGGCTGAGCCTGGGAATTGGCCCCTTTCCGTCCTGGTGGCACAAGCACTGACCTGTGGCCACGCTTGGGAAAGGAACTCGCTCAGTTTTTATTCAAGCACATTCTCACTCCTTGTCAATGAAGGTGGGTCCTTGGGCACACACCGGAGAAAGTCTGTTGTTGTTGTTGTTGTTATTATTATTATTATTGTTATTACCATCGTTATTTGCCTGTGATCATTCTAGCACTGGCTACGGTCACCTTCCTTCCTCATCTGACTTGTGAATGTCTGGGCATGCAAAATAAAGTTATACAAAACAAAACCTCCAGTGAGGGAAGAAAGTTTTTGCTGTCACCGCCCTTCGTTTTCAATACTGAGATTTAATGGGAAATAGCTTAGACCATGATTTACAGCAATTAGTTTGTTATCTTTACGAATAGACATTAAATCAGAAAGAATAAATGAATTTTTTGCCTCCGTCCCAGTCAGCTGTTTTGAAGTTATCCACCATTACTTCCAGGCTAATGCGAACAGGAGAGGGATGCATAATTCTTGCAAGTTTATACAAATTACCCTGGATAAATTCTCCATGAAATTTACATAAATCTTATCTTATGAAGTATTTCCATGTGCCTAAATTTATTATCATCGAGGTGGTTGTAAACACTCAGGTGGTTGTAAACTGCATGCATTAATGTTCTTTATCAGAATTTAATAGCTTCAACCCCTCTGGTTTTAAGGAAAACCATTAGAGTTCTGTTTGTGTTTAGTTTTTCCCCACAGCTTTTCCACAGCAAAACAGCTTTCAACTCAATGGAATTGGATGGAATTGGCTACTCTAGACCCAATTTCATTGAAATTACAAGATGACAGAAAGCAGAAAACATTCCTGTCATAACCATAAAACTATAAAGTGTAAAATAATGAATAAAAAATTCAAATTGGCCTCACCCTAGGTAGCAAAAAAATCCATTAGAGTAGTATATTTTTGCAGTCCTTTCAGAAATAGATTTGACTATCAGAAAGCCTAAGGAAAAAAAATCCTCAATGTCAGATATTCCAGGTAAAACGAGAAAAAATATGTTCCTACACCCAGAATTGGTGACGAAAAATTGCTCCAGTAAGAATTTGGCGACTTAACTGTATTTCCCTTCATGGATTTTGAGTGAAATTCCCTGTGTTGTAGTGATTCTGTAGCGACAGGCACCACTCAGCCAAGGGAAACAGGAGCCCAGGACAGAGAGAACAGGCTTGGGCCCTTCCTTTATGGAGAGTAACCAAGACATTTTTGATGTTCCTATAACCCAGACCAAAACTCTGCTGCCATGGGGCCGTCTGGAAGATTTCCACAGAGATCTCCACTCTTCCCCAGGAAGCCCAAGCCCAAGCACATCCCCAAAGAATGTTATCTCTAATTTGGTCCTTCAGAGGTGATGCTTTTACTACAGAATTATAACAAAATATTCCACAGACTGGAGGCATTTCCTTGCCAAATATTACCCCCAAGTTTCAGATCAACTGAAAGCTTAAAAAAGCCTTTGCAATAAGCTATTTATGTCACTGGCACATTGTAAACACGTCCTTAAAATTAAACTGATTGTTCATTTAGGTTGAATAATTGAAAATCTCCTGTTTCAACTGCCGACCCAGGATACAAAGCCCAGACACAAAGCATCCTAGAAATAAAGGAGATGAAATATGTACCCAAGTATTTTGCAAATACTTCAGAACTCTCTTCACATTTAAACTAAAATGACCTTATCCCGAATTTTCTGCAGTAAGAGAGAAAGTCTTGAGTATCAGCAGACAGAGATCTGACTTTGATTTCAAGCTTCATTTGGGTCAGTGCTAATTACACTGATTTTTTTCTACGTGCCTGCAGGGAAAACAGAACAACACAAAAAGGTAGCCCCTACTGGCTTTATTTTATACACATGTAAATCTTGACTCTGTGTGTTCAGTTTTAGGTAATTGAAAGATATCCAGCTTTGCAGAAAATATTCTTGATCTAATGAGAAAAGACTGATCTGGATTTGATCAGTTTAAGCCACCCATTCCCATCTTGCCACATCAGGAAGAAGCAACTCCAAAATGTTATTTAACACCACACCAAAGCTATTGGAAAAGGACATCCAGCAGAGGTGACTCGGTATTGCCAAAGTCAAATTTTAGGAGTATTGATAAAAAAAAAAAAATAGAAACAAAAATAGAAAAAACTTGCTAGAATTCTGAGACTTCTCTACCATGACATGATACTTGCCTGACCTTCCCTTATTGCCTGAGAGGAATTCAACCAGAATGGGGAATTTAATCCTCCACAATATGTATTTTAATGACTCATTGTTTTCCTAGTTCTTTCTAGTTCCTGCAAAGCTTAATGGACTTGAGCATGATTATTAAAACGTTGCAAATGAAAAAAAAAAACCCAAAAAAACTCGAAGTATATAGCAAAAACAAAAAGTGGAGATGCAGTAAAGGACATTCTAAAATTGGAGCCCGTTTTGTTAGGGATGGGAGCAAAGTGTCGGAGCCATATGCTGGTGTAACACAGGCAAACGGGATACAAAGCTTATGTCATTGCAGCTCGCTCCTCCAGAAAGCAGCTATGGCAGAAATAATCCATCCCCAAATTTCACATTTCGGTTTGCACGCAGCTCCAGGTCGGTACCAACATTTGGATATCAGAAGCCCATTAGAGTTCGTCTTCCTGCGTCAAGAACACGCTGTTTCCAAATAATAAATATAAATAAATGGGTTTTAAGCAACTCCTCACTCCCAGCTTACTCCTTTTTTTTTTTTTTTCCACTTGGACAGAAGACACAAAGCAGAAGAGAAGCAGATTTTTTAAATCTGCACAGTTCTCTTTCAGATGGCACAGGACACAGTCCAGCAGCTGCCAGGAGAAAAAAAAAAAAAAGATTCTGTCTTTTTTCTTCTCCAGCAGGAAACCCAAACACGCCCTAAGATAAGGCCCTAGCCTAAATCCGCAATAATTTCAGTGGCTTTTATCCAGATTTACACTTCTTTAATGCGGAACACGATTTGTCACTTGCATAACAGAGTTTAGACACCAGAAAAACTCCCCCTGTCATTTGAACTTTCTCCCTCCTCAGCTGGCACAGAACAAACTGCAACTGGTGACTGGGACTCGGCCACGGGAGGACAAAAACACAGACTGCATTTGGGTAATTCCACAGTGGGGCTTTCTTCAGAAATAAGAAAATGCAAGTAAAACAACGAACAAATCCCAGATTCTTTCAAGTCTACCATCTGATCAAAATGTTCTTCCCAAGCCCTACTCCCTCCAAATCTCTGGACACGCCAAAAAATATGTTTAACTGAATAAAATTTCTTCCAGTACATAACTTTGAAATGTACTTTCTGAGGTAAGAGCCTGGACTCCACAGAAGGATGAGAAGCAGCGCTAGCCCACAGGGATTTTTACTCAACTAGATCTTCTCTCACTTAAAAGAAAAACCCCACAAAAACCCTTCGGTGCAGGCATGTGGAGAGAAAGCTCCACCAGCTTTGGAGGTAGAGTGGCTTCAAGCTTCAGGTTTTTTGTCAGGAATGATGAAAGGGAAAACCTTCTCCATCCCACCATCATGAGAAAACGTCCTCCCACTAAGCACAGCCAAAGCAGCAATGAAAAAAAACCCCCACACAAAAAGGTGACAAAAAGGAAAACACAGTCCTGCGTTAAAAACCTAAAGCATGTCCTATATTAGCAATCTAGCTAATGAAATTTGCTTTCATTCGGTTGAAATAAACAATTTCAGATTAGTTCCTGTATTTTTTTGGCTCTCTTAGCTCACTTCACATGTGAGAATGTTCCTCTGTTGCTTATGAAGATGTCTGAATAAACACTGCTATGCTAATGGATCAAAAGATCAAAAATATTCTGTCCCAAGTACAGAGTGGAAAGGAATAAAGTCAGCAGACTCCTGGGATCACTTTTAACTACTTTTAATTCCTAAACTTCAATCTAAACGTCTCAGAACTTACAAAATGTGGAAGTTCCTGGATCCAGTCAAAGAAGTGCTTGCAAAAGAAAAACAGTTTTAGCTTTGGATCAGTCAAGCTCTGAAAAGGTGGCAAAGGTTACCCTGCATAGGGCTGGAGTTCAGCCTTGCTCTCTTTTAGGATGAGGGAATCATTCTCCCTATCCCAATAATCTTTCAGTTTTGTACAGAATTGCTTGAGGGAAGCAAAAACCAACACATGCAGAAATCACTGCAACTTCCTCAGACACAAGAAAGGGCTGGATCTTACAGGGGAACAGAAGCTGAATAACCCAGGCCAAGAACTGGGAGAGCACTGAGGTGCAGTACAGAACAGAGAGCTGGCACTGACTCAAGTGAAAGAAAAATGAGGAAAGGTGACAATGGAAGAAAGAAACAGGAAAGAAAACATGATTAAATGGCAAAGTGATCCAAACCAGGCAAGATGCAATCAGCTAAAAAAATGATAAAGTTTTTATTTGGGGGTGAAATTAGTAGTTAGACAAATCCAACCCAGGATTTGAGTGCGAGGGGCTGAATAGAAGGCTCTGGATGTTACAGCTGATCACAGCCTGACCGTGCATTGCTGGGGCAGACAAATGACCTCATTCCAAGAATTCCTCAGCCAGACTGATGCTGTCAGGCTGCACCAACAACCTCCCTGCTTGGAGGTTTTCGGAGTTAAACCCAGGCCAAAATTAAGCTCAGGGCTACGGCTTCCAGTCTGTGGCCTCCCAGGGGCTGCCTCTGGGCACATGGAAAAAACTTCGGGGACTGCCTTCACATTTTTTCCTGGTTCCAGTTCGAGGAACTTTTTCTGGCCTTTCTGCTACACTGCAGGTCATAGCAAGTGGTTCTCTGCTGGTTTTTCGGATTCCTAGCCCAGGAATATCAACTGTACCATGGAGCAGGAGGCCAGGGCTTGCCCCTGCAGCCAGACCAGTGCCAGAGACCCTGTGTGGGCTGGGGGCTGCTCACAAAGGACCAGAGCATCTCCTTTCCTCCCTCCAAGATCCCTAATTCCTACTCATTTTTAAGACAAGGGGATCACAGGATTTAAGCACAACTCCCCTGAGCAGACCAGGGAGAAAGAGGCATCAGGCTCCTCAGCATCTCACATTCTTCAGGTAACTGCTTAATACTGAATGCTAAATAAAATTGCCCTGGAATACGTGTGGGTAAGGGGGGAAATTTCTGAGCCACCAGTACTCGAGAATCCTTTATTCAAAGGCATTTTTCATGGAATTATCTGGAAATAGTCAATTGACTGCTGAAATATAGCTAACAAAATGTACCATTCCACTTGTTATTTTATTTGTTTTTATATGCATCATTTCCTGCCTTTAATTTTAATTCCATGCCCTCCAAGAAATGCAATCTCACAGACAGATCTTCCCCTTTATTTTCCTGTAATAATATCATAGCAGTTTTCTCTAGCTATTTGCAATCTCTTCGTTCCCTTCACAGCTTTTCCAAGCCATGGAATGAAGAATTATGTAAAAATAGGCCACAAGAAACCAGACACACTTGATCTGCACAGCAAAAATAGAGCTCTTTAGCACCTGGCATTCTCAAGAGTGTTAATGAAGCTGGCAAGATGAGCCAGGCTTTGACCCAAAATAAAAAGCTTAGCCCTCAAAAGAAGGATAAATCTCAACCAACACAAAAATTCCGTCTTTTGGTTTCTTGCAAGGTGCGACCCCAGACATCTGGACAAGCGCTACACGGACAAGCAGAGGGATCGGGCTTCCCATAGGTCGGAAATGCAGGAAGAGGACAAGCAACACACAGGAAAACATCAATTTCAGCCTGTTATAATCCCTGAGGGCAAATTACAAACACACCCTGGTGCCTGCAATCCCAGGGGTGCTCGTGGCTGAGGGGGAAGCCAAAAGAAAGGAAAGGGACTCAAAGGACAAACCACCAAGCCTGCACTTGGGAGGCTTTTTTCAGGAGCAACGAATAAATTCTTCAGGATAAATAACCGATTTGTGTTGAATTACAGATTTGATAAGGCACATTTAAAACCGAAAACGCATCACAGAATTTATGTTAAATTTTGCTACCTCAGATGTTCCAAAGAGATGTAAGAGGCTGTTTCCCAAGCTGCAAATGCTGTAACGCAAAAGATTATGCAGAGAGAATGGAACTTTATCGAGTAATGGGGTTTGTGGTAAGAGAATAACTTAGGAGGAAGGACAAAATCTGGGCTTCTGGAGTCAGCAGGAATATGTAATTAACAGAAACCAGAGACACCTCTACACATACACAGACAATACAATCTCAATGCTGTAAATCTTCCATTCAATAAATCTTTCGTTGTTTTCATTCAGCACGGATTTCACCCAATTAGAGCCACTTGGCTGGATAATATTTACTCTGCAACTTTTTCTGAATCAAGCTGATATCATAATTCTGTATTTTATGAACAATTCTGAACAATTACTTCAGCAACACTGCCTAGAAAATGGAAGAGAAAACAGGCTTTTGGCTTCAAAAGCTGCAGATGAAATTATCAAGATGCACAGAATGGATAAGTGAAAAAAAAATCAAAGCAGAATGGAGATTTGCTAAGGAAACAAACCTTGTTGGACACCACGAGGTCTCCCAGGCCATGCAGGACGTCCAGCAATGAAATACAATTGGAGAAAAAAAAAATCTCCAGCTTATTTCAATAGAGAGGGAATGACAGAAAAGGTTCAAGCAGTATCATTAGGTTTGGATTCCCTGGAATCTCTGTCCAAGATCCCAAGGAGGCCTGATTTAAATACTCAAACTGTTTACTCTGAAAATGTCTTCCACAGTGTGACAAGACCTTGACTGCAAAAGCTGCATCTTAACCTGAGCTCCAAGAGAAAGACTCGGAGCCAGCCCAGGAGATTGAGATATAAATGGAGTGACAGCACCAGCGTGAAACATTGTGAGCAGTGTGAAACACAGTGTGAAATATTACACTCATTGCAAAGCTCCGCGCTTCAAAGCCTGTCCCTTTATCAAGCCCCGTCTATAATTTGACAACAAACAGGCTTCTGGGATGATACTATTTCCTTTTAAAGAGGCTGAATATTACCAGATCAATTTTCACAAAGTTCTGACAGGAGTACCTTGTTATTAAAATCAGAGTATTCATAAGGCATTAAAACAAATTTTCTCAGTAAGGCTTCAGTTCTTAAATTGTCAAACCATTGTATATTGAACGGAAAACATAACATCAGCTTCATTTCTATAAATAATGGAGTTTGACTGAAAACTGGTATGTTGAGCTGTTAAAAATGATGTCAATATAAATTCAGCATAATAGAAAGAGGAGTTGCAAGTAAGGGAGTCAATGCAGTGCAATAAATCTGTTCAGAACAGAGAATATCAGCAATTACTGAATAGTCCAACTCAACCCTTTTCACATTTATTTGAACCAATCTAAAAGTCAGACGTTAGCCTCGAAATCACTAAGCTCATGCAAATACTGAGTTTTATATTCACAGGAAGTTTTCTTTAAATACAAATATTTGTTTCATGTGATTGGAAAACTAACAAAATTACATCTGTATTTGGAAGGCTTTCCTCATCCAGATCCAATTATTCCATGGATGTTTTTCCCTTTCCCAAATGGGAGTAATATTGAACCTAATTCTTTCCCATAAAGCAATGATGAAGATACACACTGGCACATAAAAATCCACATACTCACAAGTTACAAACCCGATCTTGTGCCATCAGTCTTAACTTTGTGGTCTACTTTTAGCCTAATTACAGAAAGGAAATTATTGGGTGCATAAAGAGGTTTGTGATGAAGTGCTCAGCATAAGGACCTACATTACATTCAGAGTTTCATGGGGGTTTTATTTTTCCTTCTCTTCCCTTTTTTCTTTTGGGGTTTGGGTTTTTTGGGGGGAGTTTTGGGGCAGGATTTGGGGGAGGTTTTGGTGAGAGGTTTCTCTGCTAGGTTTTTTAATTCATCTCTGCATTTACTTTGGGAAACACAGGAACGTTCTTCAGGAATCATTCCTGGCTATTCTTATTCTTAACAATCTCTATTTTACCTTTCTCTTTTTTTTTTTAATCTAGCATTTATTTCATGTGCTTTCATCTCTTTTTCCTGTGTTCTCACCATTGTAAATGGAAGGAATAGAGAGCCCTGGGAGCCTGCACACATCTCTTTCCCCACTTGTCCTACCTCTATTTTTGACCTGGCTCCGCTGTTCCACCGTTTGAAATCCCGCGTGGCATTTGACACAATCTTAGAGAGCTCTTGAGGCTCGTGTGGAAAAAATGATTTAAAGAAAACACATTAACTTTTGAGGAATACCAGAACTCTCTGGGAGACTCTTCAAACAGTTTTCCTTCTGCAGCATCCTTTAGTGGGCAGCCTGATATCTCAGGGCTGCATTGACACATCCCTTATCTCAGCAACCGTTGGTCTCCCAATATCCTAATATTGGTGAGGCCATCGAAACCCTCCTGTTTTGTTACACTGAGACCTAGATATAGATATAGATATAATCATGATTGAAATGCACAGATCACACACTTCCAATGGGCACAGGCTCTTAAAAAAGGCACAATTACAGCAAGTTTAGGGATATGGATTTCAGTGGAGCCTGAGAAAAGTTAGCAGAGGGTGCCTCACATTATGCTGATCAAATTGCAGCAGAAATAAACCCCACCATAAATGTGGTGGTTCCTTATATTTGATTTTTCCTCTCCGATATTCCAGCTCTGAGTCGCTCGGGAAGGGAAATGTGGCACAGACACAGCACAGCTGAGGAGTCTCAGCCACACTCAGGGTCCAGTTGCAGCAGCCAAAGTGATTTTAGAAACAAAATATGTCTGTTTAAAGAAGGGGTGATCAACTCCAGAACAACTAAAATATGAGGATCCAGCCCCATCAGATCACAGGACCAGGATACAGTTTTCCAAATCCCATTTACAGTATTGCAGGTCTTTAACAAGACAAAATGTTTTTCCTGGTTATAACCCAGTTCAAACAGGAGCGAGTTAATAGAAAAGCTGTAATCTGCATCGTGAGAAGGTCAGACAGCATGATCACATAAAGCCCTTCCAGTTTTGTGATCTATGACCTATAAAACCGAATCAGAGGTGACCGAACAAATTTCAGGTCAAATAGACTCAAAAGTACTATTTTCTTTTTACATCCCCTCAGCCTTAACTCAGCTCCTTCACAAATTCTAGTAGCTGCCCTTGTCTCCCAAAGACATCCTGGTGTGGGATCAGGCACCAGGCTGAATCAGAAAGCAGATTCCTGAGGGATGGGTCATCTGCTGACCATTTCCAGTGACTCCAAGGGGAGCTACAGGGGTTACATGGATCCAGCTACCAGGCTGAACAACACTGGGAGTTTCACTCACAGGGAGTAACTGAAAATCATGATTGGAAGCTCCAGTTTGGCTGAAATATTAGTTCGGAACTGCAGCATTTGAGGAGTTTGGGGTACTTGCACTGCTGTCTGCTCCCCACTTGACCCTTGGCCTGCATATTGAGCTCAGTGGCGTCACCCTTTCATGGATTCCACCAGAATTCTGAGGACAGTACAACCCACTAAATCATTTTTCGTTAAGCAAGAAATTAACCTTATTCATTTAATAACCTGTTTGATATACAAAAGTACATTCCATCTCTGTCCCCGTCAGAGCCACTGTCCCTGGCATCCTTGAATCGCTTTTTCTACTTGTGTTTTATGTCTTCATTTCGTTTTTTAATTCCATGACTTGCACTAGTTCCGTACATGGCCTCTGATTTTACTCCCCTGCACAGTCCCTCAGTGGGGTCAAGACAGTGAAAGCTATTAAAAAAAAAACCACCAAAGGCAAAAAAAGCCACTACTGCTGAAAGGATGGTGTCTTAGAGCAGCCAAACCCTTGAAGGGCTTGGGAGAGGTTTTTTACTCGACTCTGATGACAGGAATGTTGCTGCAAACAGCACAGTTCCAATTGCTGGATGCAATGGTCCCAGCCTGGAAGGTGCAAAGAAGGTGAGAGACATTTCTGCTGATGAGGAGCCAGTGGCCTGGCAGCTGGCTGGAAGCTAGATTTGGGGGAGGCGGGAGCTGCAGGCCCTGCAAACGCTTCCAGCCATTTGGATCTGGGCGTAAAGGTTGGGGAAAGCCTCAAACACGGAGCAATTCCTCCCCTTCCTCTCCTCTGCCATCCTCCCAGGCATCTCCAGGGGATGTGCCAGCGTGACCTGCAGCCACTGCTCAGCCCAGAGCTCTGCCTGAGACCAAAACTAGCTCAAGGGCACTGGAAGCAGCCTGGGATCCCTCCAGCGGGTTATTTTTGGCTCAAGTGCCAGGCTCTTCTGGTTCAGTCTGTAAAATAAACTCTAGGAGGAGTAGCTGTGGCAGTCGTTGCCTACCTGGCAGGTGGCAAGGACACGCTGCAGGGCTGGTTTACAAAACCAGGCCAGAGCATTCTGCAATCAGCTGTACTTACATCAGCAGTTACACATGGCACCAGCTCCCTCCTCGCCTTCCTGCTCGGCATTTCAAGCAAGCCCCAGAAATGGCCACACACACCACAGAATTTGCATGCCTCAGCCTGCACTCCCCGTTATATGCACGGAATTACCCCCAAGTTCAAAGGCCAAGAGCAACCAGCTTCGGCAAACGAAGTTTAAACTTTGCAACACAGCGAGCTGCTGCACGGTTTTGTAGCAGCGCGCACACAGAAATAACTAACTTGTGATCAAAGGGAAAAGGAAAACCACTGTAAGTTTTTCAAGCTCTGCCCTACATTCCAGTATGTAATTACATTAACACACAATTCCCAGTTTTCCAATTTGTTTGCTGCCACACAGCAAGACCGAGCACAGGAAATTCTATTTCTTGCAACCCTTTGGAGGAAAAGAGAGAAATAACAGCAACAGATTTATTTCATACCAGCCGGTATTTGTTGGCTTGTAACCCAGCCTAAACATCATTAATGCAAAGGGGTCTTTTTCTATGGACATGGGAAATCATTGTTAATTCAGCGGAGATATTTGCAAGGAACTGCAAAAGGAGCACAGGATCATGATACCGTACCACACAACATGCCTTGAAAACGTGGGAAATTCAGCTCTCGGTGCTTTTGCCACCCGGATCACGCTGATATCATCCTTTTTCCACGTTAAATGCTCGCTAACATTTGAAACAGGTTAATGTTACTCCCAAATGACAACTCCACAGGGCTACAATAGATGTTTCTGTCCCTTTTGCTTCTATTAAATAACAAGTGATAAAAATAGAACAAGTCACCGCACGCCGCCGACAGTTTCGTAGATTTTCCTTTTGCTTTGCTGCCTTTTCCTCTTTCTGCTGTTATCTGTCTCAATCTGATTTCCCCCAGCTTGAGGAGTATTCTGCAGGCATTTGATTGATGAAAATCAAAATTACTGAACCGTTCCCCAGACCCAAATAAATAAGTAAACAAACAGAATATTCCTTGAGCTGGCCAGCATTTAATAGCAACACTTGCAGCTGAAAAAACCAAGATTGCTGACCTCAATCACTCTCATCTAATTAAAGAAAATGAGTTAGAAAAGCAATTCTACCACAGCCCAGCTAATATCCTCGCGTTCTGAAATACCTGTTCTGCTTATTCTACGACAAAATACACGTTCCTTATGTTTACAGTCACAGCGCCAGTTAAAAAACCCCACATTTTTACCCAGACCCGAAAAACGTTTAATTTCAAAGCAATTTCTCTGGGTGGAATACGTCTACAGACTGTATTAGCAGATTTTCAAAATTATCAAAATAAAAACACCCATGTGAAAGCACAGACAAACCATCACACACACACATCTCTCTGCATAATTATAGAGGAATACAGGAACTCTGACTTGAAGCCTAGCAACAGTATCCAAGTATTAGTTAGTCTGCTAATCAACTACCAAAAACTCGCACACCAGCTCAACGTGCTTCATTTTCCTAAAGCAAACAAAAAACCAGACAAAAGAATCCTCTCCCTCCTAGCTCCAGAGCTGCTGAAGGACAAGATGCACAATAGAAAACAAACCTTGTTCACTTGAAGAAGAACAACCCATGTCATTTAGTCCATCTGAAAATTCATCCCATCACAAAGAACCAAGGCAAAAGAGAGATTTAAAAATAGGTTATCCAAGCCAAAGGATTATCAGCTTGCAACATACTTAATATCTGCATATCTGTATCTAATGAAAGCTTCAAAATTCTTACATATATGATTGGGTTTTGTACCTTCATCCTATAGAAGCCATAGTAAATTCTGTACAGCAAATGCTTCCTAAATCTGCTGTGCTCATTTACTCACAGACAGCTGCAGGCTGGATGAAAACAATCAGGGATTAACTTTTCTATTCATCACATCTTTTAATCCATTACTTTCTCTTAGTTTGCAATAAATAAACGCATAAAGTTAAATAAATTATAAATGTGCTATGGCTAGTTTTAAAAAAAAAGTTTAAAAGAGACATCATTATTATTATTGTTGTTGTTCTTAATTATTTTCAACGGTGTGCAACTGCTGTACATCGGGGTATCTGTAAGGTCTTCTTCAAAGCAGAAAAGAAGATGCAACAATAGTCACTGAGCTGGGATTCACTTCTGGGTCCCAAAGAGTTCCAAAATAAGCTATAATTAAAATAAGCTACTCTGGTGCTGTTATTATTCCTCAAAAACACTCATTTGGGGGCATGATGAATTGAAATAATCTGGGAAGCCAGACTAAGCATTTCATACTGCTTGTAAAACAAGTTTGTAAGTACCTTATGGTAATAGGGTTTCTTGCTTTATGAAAAATACTATTGTAATTTGTTCCAAATAGGATTACTTTTTAAATGATATGGCAATTTTCATTCACCTTTCAAACATCTGCCAAGAAAACAAAAGGGATTCCCTCATAAAAGGCATAAATACAATGAAATCTGGATCTTGCTCTTAATCCTTTATGGGCATCCTTTTTTTTTCCTGCCCTTGGAATCCTTTATCTTTTCTGTTTGATTCAGTCTTACAGAACTGCATCATCCCAGTCTGGATTAAGGACCTTCCTGGTAGTAACAGCCAGGTGGGTTTTATTGGACTAAAGCCACAAGAATCCCTTGCAAAGCTTTTTCTTTATAGGTTTGCTCACGTTACTCCACGGGCCATTATTCTCACCTTTTTTGGCTCTAAAATAAATATTGTTATGTTTTTCTTCTTTTTCCAGAACAGCTGGAAGTCTTATGATTATTGCAAAGAAGCTTATTTTATATATGCCTAATTTTCACATCTGTCTGATTTGAGTGATTTACAATTAAATTAAAGGAAGAAGGAAGAACAATCTCGGTGGGATTTGATCTGTAGGACAAAGATTTAGTGGCTCTGCTGTAAATCAGAATTTTCTACTGCTAAAGTAGAGTCTAAAATAATTACAACGTGCAAAGAGATTGGGATTATTAAATGAACTCAATATAATAACATGGCTTAATGACCCGGGTTGGTATCAAAATTCGGAATCTAACCAAAAATACACTTTCTGAGAGATGAGCGATGAAATGTTTCTCCAGAGACTTGGTAGTATGATTTATCCTCATCTTCCTGAGGATACTTCCCAAGCTCTTCACTATTCCTTCCCCCTCTGCTGCCTCTAAGGAGGTACATTATTCAAATGATAGATGCTGGAACACATCCAAAACCATAGGAGCACAGTGGATAACCAGACAAGCACGATAAGCAAAAGCCAACTTGCTGAAGCTGAAATGCTGACATCACGCTGCACATTCATCATCACAGCAGCTCTCAGGTTTTCTGCTCAGGATGTGGTTCCTTTGATTTACTTTTTTTCCCACTGGGAGACACTCCAAAAATGGACATTTCTACAACTTCATTTTTCATAAGTCATAAAACTTAAAGGGCAAATGTCCGGCTAAATTAAATTAGGTGTGAGGAAATAACGTAATGTTTACTCATTAAGACAAATCTATTAATTTAAACAGTCATGCTCGATCCACCACCATCTTGCAAAAATTGCAAGTGAATCCTGGAAGCACCAATATTTCTATTTTTCAGGGGCAAAAGTGAAGGCATCAGAAAAATTTGGAAAATCTTTCCACAGAAAGCATTTTCTAAGCATTTTTCTAGAAATCACCAAATCTTACGAGTCAGCAAAAACAAACAAAATAATCATTATCCATAAGTAAATATAAACAACAATAAGATGCTCAACCTAATAACGGGTTCATTTTTAGTTCACGTTTTACAGATTATTATTAAATAGAGAAGGATGAAGAATTCTCACATGGAAAGGAACTACCCCATTATCCCAGGAAAAAACCCTTCCAAACTCCCTCTGAACTTTTATGCAGAAGTTACGACTTTGGTGCATTTTCTCCTCAGTTTTCTCGGTGCACACTTCAAGAGCTGAAAGTGCTACGAGAACTCACATTGCCACAGAACTTTCAACCACATCCCTGCAGATCATATGCAACCAGGAAGGGAAAGGGAAAGCAGTCCTTAATCCACATCCTTAGTTTCATATTTCGTGTGAGCTGGCCTAATTTCCCATATAAATGAAATACAATCAAGTCAGAGGTTTGCCTCACTGAGTTAAATCAGTGCAGGTGACTACACAGAGCCTCCTGCAGCAGAAGAAACGCCTTTTTCTGTTCAACTTCAGGATGTTTCTGTGGGACTTTAATTAACTCGAATTAAAGCATTTTAACCCGTTTTTATTTAACTGTATTAGGCATCACTGGTATCAAACTGGTTTTATTTTAATGGCAAATCTCTCTACATAAAGAGATCTTAAAAAAGCCTTCATGGTTTTTTTGTCAGGGGCCCTTAAGGCCTGTTACTCTTAATCCCACCAAACTCAGTGAGAGGGAATGTTTTCATGGATATGGGCAGTTGGCTTCTGCCATACATTCACTGAGTTGTAGAGAAGCATCTTTCTCCCTTTTCATCTTCTGATCAATTATTTCTTTGAGAGCTGCTTTAGGCGAGGCCAAAACAACCTGAGAGAGCCAATGTGGCTGTTCCAGGTACGTGGATGTGTATTTAGTCTATTACGAACTGACTGATTTATACTTAGAAAGCACCTACCACTCATCGCATTCTCCTTCTCAGAGCATATTTTTGAAAACATTTCAGCTCGTTCCCCATCTCCACTTTTTCAGAGGAGTTGCTTTTTAAACCTCGAACCAGTTTTAACATCTTTGCAAAATCCTGGCACAAACAAGCAACACTTATTTTCAGAGTCCGTAAATATTTTGCTTACCGATATCAGCTTCCCTGTGATTCTTGATATATTCGGCAAGCTCAAAATTTCCCGCTATTATAGCCACCTAAAGGATTGCAAAACAGGCACAATTAATATGTTGTCATTACTTGCCAAGGAGGAAGACACGTTACATCACTGACAAACATCAGGCAAACGTATTTTCATTTCACAAAGTGGAGTAACTCCGTTACTTTCATTCTGCAACACACATATCTGAAACACCAGCGAGAAATGATATCTTAATCTGTCTGTAAGAGCACTGCCAGGCCCCCGGCTGCCCATTTCCCAGGAATGCTGTGGTGGTGGGAATCTCAGGAGGCTGCTGGAAGAGCTGCTGCTTTTCATGTGGTGGCAGTCCAAGGCAGCAGTGAACATTAAGCACAGCATCCCCGAAGCTCTGGGAACCCTACGGGTGTGTGGGGAATGCTGCAGGAGAGACACGCTGAGGATATTATCTCCCTTTAATTGCTCCTGCCTCCCTGCTTACCTGAGCAATAAAAACTGGAGCTGAAATGCAAAGTACATGAGAGAACCAGGACCAAGAACTACCAGTGCTCACTAAGGCACCAAAAAACAGACTGGAAGAGAGAGACTGGTAAAGTTTATGCACATAGGTGGAGTTTAAAATGTCTAAATAAATTGAGTTCTAAAAGAAAAATTTTCTTTTTCATTTATTTCTTGGTTGTTGAACAGAGATGTGTTCAACACATCTGCATCCTCATGTTTTTCTTAAAAAGAAAAACATCTCCACTGGGTGTGAGGGAAGCAATTCAGTTATGACATTTCTGACTCCTCTCTTTTTCTCCTTCTCCTCTTTTTGCCCTGAATATCAAGGAATTGTCACTTCTGGCCCCGTTTTGAGGCTCTGACAGATCCTGTTCTCTAATGGCACCATGGCTTGCCTGATGTATGTACGAGGCATAAGCTGGGCTCACCTTTCTCATAGAAACTCCTGCATCTACAGGGTGCAGGTTTAAAAAAAAAAAATTTAAAAATCTTGCTTTAGGACTCTCTTGGATATAGGACTACTGTCAGACATGAGAAATAACTGAAAACTCAAGGAAATTTCTGAGCTAATGACCAAGAAAAATTATTTGCTGATTTGTGCCTCGTCGCATATGAAGAATGATGTAAAGGAAGACTTAAATGCTGAAATGGTCTTAGGGAATGTGTGAAGTACAGTTAATGTCAGTTCCATCTTTGAATGTAACAAGCATAAGATCTTATTTCTGCACTCAGGACAGGAAATTGAATGGACAATTTTATTTACCAGTAACCAAAACAAACTAATGCGGAAATCCCTGAAACTGAAGACTTCACACACAAGCTTGTGGCTGCCCCGTCCCTGGCAGCATCCGAGGCCAGGCTGGACGGGGCTTGGAGTAACCTGGGATAATGGAAGGTGTCCCTGCCCACGGGATGGGGGGCACTGGGGGATTTTAAGGTCCCTCCCAACCCAAACCATTCTGGGATTCTGTGACCAGGGAGGTCAGGCACAGGCAGGTTGGTGCCCTGACACCTCATCACCATCTGAAACCACCCATCTGAAAACTACAATTTTAACCACTAGTCAGCCAACCTTTATTCCAGGAACCCCCTCCAGAGAGAAACAGCTTCTCGGCATGGAGAACACATCAGAATCTGGCCCCCAGCCCCTTCGTGCAGCCCTGAAGTGCAACTCATGGCTCTCCCTGGCAAACAGCACCAGGAAAGCAACAGCAGAGCTGTACAAATCCTCTCTCTTTAACTTCCCATTCTGCAGCCTGGCTGGCTCCAGGCTCATAACAGCAAAACCTGTGTGCAGCTCTGAGGGTTTTTTCTCAGATAATACTTCTCCCTGATATTACCCCTAATTAGCAGTTAAATTCCAACAGGAGGGAGCTCAGCAGTGACAGGCAGCTTGCTAGACAGCAGCCATGGTACTCAAATGAAAGAATATTTGATACCGAGCAGATTTTAAACCTCAAGTACAAACATGCTCTTCAAGCGATAAACACATTTTATTACTTGGGAAAAAAAAAAGAAAGATATTTCCAGATAACTAAGAGACAGCTTGACAGGGAATTGTTCCTGCATTTGCTTCTGAACCAAGCAGTACATTCAGCAAGCTCAAGGAACCATTTTTCTCCATTTAATTCACTTCAATGCGCTAAAAACAGTATGTAAAATCCTCACAGCAAAATGAAGGAAAGATATGTTAAGATCTAAAGAAAGCAAGGAAAAGTTAAAAAGTACAAATATTTCTTGGCATAACATCAATGCACTTCACTTGCATTTGATGGGTAAAATGTGTGGGAGAAAGTGAAGTCAGAGCAAAATGGGAAAGACACAAAATTATACTCATTCAATTTGTACAGTTGCAAACCACAAAGCACGGCAACCTCAGCCCCTCTTCCGTCCAAACGTATCCTAAATCAAAGCTATAGCGAGTTCACATGAAAATATGAATGTGAATGCTTTAGGACAAGTGAATGGTCTTCACAAGGTCCAGAGCTTGAACCAAATGAAGGTGGTGTAAAGTCTCTCCTTGATCAAGCACCTAAATCAGAGACTAACTGAAGTTCTATATTTGTACTAAATTTCTTCGTACTTTAGAAAAAAATAGTAATGTAGTGTCTTGGCAGAAAATACTAGAGTTTGATTCTCTCCATGCTTCATAATTTACATGGTTTTAAATACCATAGTTTGCTTTTTGGGACGTTCTGTAGAGAAGTGCTAGATTTAAAATTAAGAGGTTATGGCAGGAAAGAAGGTTTTGTTTGAGGTTTCTTTTGATCACAAGACATCTCCTCTTGGCAGCGAAAAAGTAGCACAGCCAGCGAAACTACAGCGAAAGTTTGCTTCCAATTCCAGTAGGAACTGGATTCCAGTCATCAAAATGCATCACGTGCGTGTTTACAGACATGAAATATCGCCGTGAAAGGCTGGAGGTAGCACTTTACAACTAGAGGCTATCTACTGACTCTGTTATGCTGAAGCTTCAAAAACCGCAGCTTTTCTAAAACTGCATATGCAGCAGTCTCACCATAATTCAGGTTCTTTCATTCCTGCAGCAAATGTCCTTTCATGTCGTCCTTTTGACATTTATCTTACATCAAAAGTCTGCGTGTCCTCAGCCACGTTATTCTGCAAACCTGATAAAACCTGGTTCTGCATCTTGTGCGAAACAAAAACATCACTCGCGCACAATTCCCACTAAAACCCGCGTCGTGTTTTGCCCTGGTTTTAAAGGGTGTCTTTACTCGGCATCCAGAATCAGAAAGGGTTCACCTGCAGGGACCCGGCACGGCGTCAATCCAAGCGCAGCAGAAAGGCCTGACTCAGTAATTCAGAGATCCAAACCAGGATCTTTGTCTGCCGCAGACATTTGGTTGGGATCCCTGCCACAATCTACTGTACAGAGAGTAGAAATTATCTTGTTGGGGTTTTTTAATCAGCATTGGAGGCAATTTTATATGAATGACAGTTACCAAAGGGAATCACTTATCAGCTCCCTCCCAAGCTTAATTGACCCCACGAAGGCTGTTAACATGGGCACCTAATTATTACCAAATCACCTTTGATAACACACATCTGGCCTGGGTAAGTCTGCCACAGGGAAGTGAGCAGAGAGTAAAGCTAAGCAGGAAGATGGATCTTGGTAGGAGGCAACTCATATAAAATAAGAAGAGAGGATAAAACCATGCAGCTGGACAGTGGTACCACCTCCTATTCCCACGAGGATCTGTCTCCAGCGTGACAAAACTCAACGGAGTGCCCGGAAAAGGTCACAGCTGGGACACCCTGAAGCACAAAGCCACGGGGTGAACAACCCGCTGGAGCAGAGCCAGGAGCTGGCTGTCACTCAGGGTGTGTAACAGGGAGCGTGACCAGCAAGTTTGTGTTTACACAGATATTTCCTCTGCCTCGGGAGAAGCAGAGCTGTCACAGTCACCCCAGTGTCTCACTCGCTGTCTCACAGACAGATGTTTCTTTCAAGCGATGCAACTGGTTCCAGGGCCTCGCTGTTTGCCATGGCAGGCAATGCCAGATGCTCTGCTGCCAAGCCAAGGGAAGAAGGGAAGGAGTTTAATCGACACTTGGCGAGTTGCTATGGGTGGTAACCATGGGACAGCTCAGCCGAGTGGAAACCTGAATGAATGAAGCAGCTGCAAGGCAGGGACTGGGAGGGAGCAGGCAGGAGGTGGGAGCGTCCCAGCACTCCCACTCAACACTGGCACCTTCACAAGCGGGTCTCTTTCTCCTGACAGATCATTCTCACCCCTGGCTTTCTGATAGTCACAGTCAGAAACGTTCCCTCTGGATAAAGGCACTGTTTAAGCTGCCTTTCAGGAGTCAATTCAGAAATTAAATATTTGAGGCATCAGGTTAGTTCTGCTTTTCCTGAATCTTGCTCCCCAAAGAAACTCAGTTTAAATAATGGCAAATAAAAGTACTTTGTGTAAAAAGTGAAACTGGCCAGATGTCCTGTAACAGGTTTCAGTGTGACAGTTTCACAATGTTTTCAGATTCTGCATCAGACAGAAGAAGCACTGACTCACCACCATCTCTCTGTTTAGCCCCATAAATGCAGTTCTAAAGATATCAATTTACTTACATTCAAGTATTTACATTTTTTTTTTTGATGGAGATTAATGCAGTGGTTTGTTCCTTTTGGGAAACTGGAAGTTGTATACACACTTTGCCTGGCACTAACCTTTCACAATTGATTTTTCTCTGCTTTTGAAATGTATCACAGGTAGAGATTACATTAAATTAGAGCAGGATCTTGTAGCCTGTTAACAAATACGATTTTAGGGCTTTATGGGCTAGTCCCTGAAAGGTAAACGCCCAGGCTAAAGTACATTACCACTCTTGGGAACAAACTGCTCCAGCCAAGGAGAAACGACAGAAAAAAGGCAGAAACTGAAGCTGTCCCCTCTTAAATCACGGCAATGAACTTTGACAAACTTTCTGTGAGGGACTGAAGAGAGCCTCTAAATCCATTTATGTTCCTCTCAGTCCAGGCTGCTGCATTTCTGCCGCACATGCCTACATTTGAGAGACCCAAAGCTCTGAAATGCAGAGCCTTTGGAGGGAGCAGAGGGAGCTGCAGGGCTGTAGCTGCCATTCACAGGGAGCACATAAAACATCACCACTCCCCTCCTGCTTTTTCTCCCCCTGCTCTTCTCTTCTGGACGATTTCTCTTTCCTGAGGAAAGTGCATTTCATCATTCTTTCCTTCAGAGCTGATGTTTCACCTTTCCCTTGTCTCTGCCGGCCAGCAGTGCTTGTTGAAGGATGGCTTTTCCAGGAAGGACTGGCAGTAAGTTCAGGTGTGGTGCTGTACATTAAAGGAGGTAACCCCAGCCCAGCACAAAGTGTGAATTACATCAGTGCAAATGCAGGCGGACAGACAGGACACTCTGAGATAAATCCTCCCTACACGTTCCCATCTTCAGTGGGGACCACAAGAAAGAGGTCACGCAACCCTGTCAATGTGGCTGTAACCGTCAGACTCCAGAAACCGCCTTCCACTTAAACCACAGACTCACAAAAGCATAAATTATTTCTCATTCCACCGAGGACTGTATTATTTTAACAGTGAAAAAACACCACTCGAGCAGTCACAGCCATCACAGAACAGGATTCACTATCAGCTGAGGCACGTGAGAAATGAACACAAGGGAATTTAGAAGGAAGGGTTGGGATCGCTTCCTTAATTAAAAGATTTCCAGAAATGCTCTTCCACGTATCATAATTAGGATGTGTTTGCTTGGTATTAAAAATACACAACCACATTCCAAAAACCCCAACTTTTGGAGACTGACACCTCTTTAATTTGATACAAAAATCCAATGGTGTCTGCTGTGGGGCAACGAAAATGTAACACAGCTAAACTTCGACGTATTTATTTTCTACTGTGTCCTCTGGAGAGAAAAGCTCTCCCTATAAAACAAAGAGGTACTTGGAGTCTAAAGCCACTTTGAATTTAGTCCCAGCACACCATCAAGCCCACAGCAGTCATCCACAAGGACACCAGGAAGTTAAATTTAGGTTGTTAAGTGCCAAGACCCTGTTCCCATGTACGCCCGTGTAGGACACGGCAGCGGGAGGCTCCGTCCCTGATAAATGGTGACACAAAATCACCCAGCACGCTCAGCAGACTCAAACAAATCCCATCCTAAATGGATCTGCATTAGCTGCTCTCATGTAGCGTGCGGATTTTATACTCTCCTCAGCGGGACAGATGGAGTTCAGTTTGGAAAGGCAGGAAGCAATCTGTGTTCCGAATTTCTTTTCCATAGGTGTGGGATGGAAATGTATCGATCACCCGCTGTTGGTTCCTTACGCAATTCCAGTGAGCTTGCACTCGAAGGGACGTTTATTGATTCAAAGAGCGCCGGGACATACCTGGAACTTGGTTTCCTTAGGAAACGCATTCTCCTGCAATGCCTGAGCAAAACGTGACAATGTGGCAAACATTGTTCTGAGCTCAAAGCACAACGCACACCTCGGGTGTTTCCCATCGGGATGTTAAGAATTCCGAGTGGGTCTTCCTCTGAACCAGTTGTGGAAAATCCTACACAATTACCACAGCCACGTAATCTAGCATAGAACTGCTGGACAGCCATGAATCCCTTATTTCACCTTGCAAAAATCAAAGTTTCACCCCACATTTTGTAGTTGCATGGATTGCAGTTGATTTTTTGACTTTGAGGCTACGACACTGCAAAATAAAAGTAGCGGAAGCTTCTTGGTTCACCTCATTAAAAAATAAAACCAAATGCTTGATTAATATTCTATTAATATCACTAATTCCCTGTCTTTATCTGCCAGTGCTGCTGAATACATAGAATATGGATGACATAAAACATGACCTCAAGGAGATACATATGCTTGCATTATGGAGACACACATTTACACTCCAAAACTTCATTAAAAAATAATCAGTTCTGAAGCTGAGATGGAATACATCTAATTAGAAACATGTCAGAAGCAAATCACTACTTTAAGAAGTTTATAGTTGTGCAAAATTTTGTACATTTAAAAAAACAATACTGCTTTTGTTGAAAATAGATCAGAACTGAAAGGTTTTATTTTATAAAATAAAATTATCTATTTGAAGTTTTCTTTCAGGTATAATGTTTTCAAGTTTTGGCAAAACTCACTGAAATAAGGTAAGATAGAATAAAGAAAAGCAGTAAAATTGAATTTATTTTCTTTAAATAATAGCCAGCAAAGGTTTATATTAATTGCAGAAATAACCCACATTCTCTACCAGGACAATAAAATGCTGACAATTTTCCTAAATTACCTTATAGTAAGGTTATGAAGAAATACAAGTAAAAAAAAAAATCATACTCAGCATTTTCCTGCGTGCTTCTTTCCTGGACAGAAGAGAACTCTTAACATTTTTAATTATATAATGTAATACAAGCTCGATACTATGCATTTTGAAAGGAACTAACTGTGTATATTAATATATCTCATGTCCAGTAGATGGCAAAATATCAGCAACCGCCACCTTTAATCTTGGCACTTGATTCATTTAAACCCCAAAGTAATTTTTTTTTTCTTTTTG
This sequence comes from Mohoua ochrocephala, assembly GCA_013398855.1. Lineage (NCBI taxonomy): Eukaryota > Metazoa > Chordata > Aves > Passeriformes > Acanthizidae > Mohoua > Mohoua ochrocephala. The sequence continues at coordinate 489,289 of VZTA01029346.1, forward strand.
TTTCCAATATCCACTTTCTATTTCATTGCAGAGCAGGATTAGCTTTACCTTTTGGATGTTTTCTGTCTATTATCTGCTCGAAAGCCAATTTCATCTTCGTCAGGTCTCGATACAACAAAGCACAATAATGTTACTATCCTTTAAATAGTCCTTTGAAGACAGTTTCTTCACCACTGATTTTTTTTTTTCCTCCAAGAGCATGCTGCTGCTACTGTTCCCAAATTTGCCAGCACATGTTAGCATACTGTGTACTAAAATCTCTTAGCAACAATATCTTAGTGTCTAACATTTCCCTTCTTCCAACTATGATTCACGGAGCCATCTGTAGTCAGATATTGACATGCAGCATCCTAAAATAGGCACCTTACATTTGCTCAACAACTAGTTTTAGCATCTGAAAATATAAATTATGGGGAGAGGGCCAATATTTTTTTGAGGCTCCTCAGCATTCCCTGGATGGTTTCAGCACCGTTTAAACAAAGGCTCGCCACGAGCGCTTCGCCTCGGTATTGAGGGCAAAGTATTCCCGCTTTTCCGATCGGCAGCTCCGCTTACGTAACCCTCCGAGCAATCCCAGGCTTCCCTGGTGAGGACCACCTCACACTGCTACTCGGGCTATTTTTAATAGTAATCAAAGACCAGGTTTTCAAGCTCCGAGATCCGCGCGTTTTTCACACCCTTGGAAGCCTCGGGCTCATGGGAAGCGTCCCACGAGAGGTGGGACGAGGTCAATGTCCCAGCTGGGCGAAGACAAAGGGACTTCTGCTGTAGGAAATGCAACAGTATCCCACACTCTGGAAGAAAATTTACAACCACAGCCTCTCAAGCACTGCTGTTGCCTCCCAAAACTCTTACCAAGTTGCCCTCGGAAAATACAGCATCTTCTTTTCAGCTGCAGCAAATTAACTCTTCGCAGCAAAGACTTTGCGTAACCCCAGTTATTCGTGGCAATGCAGCGTGCAATTCCGTACAACTTAAAAGAATAGTGCTGTACTAAAAATGTTAATTAAACAGGAACAGGAAATGTTAATTAAAAATAATCATATTCAGCAGAATACATTATATAGGAAGAGCTGATAGAACGGCTTTGGAACTGTCTCAAGTGTGAGGAACACACTTCCACCCCAGTGAAATCAACAGGATTTCATCCACTTCAAAGGCACTGGGATTTTACCCTAAATACTTTTCAGCAATTAATATTTTTAAAACAAGCAAACACACAACAACGTGCAGCCAAATACAGCTGGACTTTATCGAGAAAAGTTCGCTGCAAGCATAACAGTGCTGGCACATTTTCCTTGCTAAAATGCTGGGTTTGCTTGCGAGAGATTTTACAGCCCCCATGGGTCTTCTGGAATACACTCAGTAGCCACGAAGCTGTGCCAGGGCTGAGCGAATTCCAGTCAGAACTAGGGGAAGGCAATCACTCTGAATGACCTCTTTTCCGTCTCTTTTAGGTCCTGCCGAGCTGTCTTAGCAGGACTGGACAGCACCTGAAATGCCTGCGGGCACCTTTGCTCATGTTCCAGTCTTCCTTACTAAGATTTAAAAGGCAGAAGCTGTGTTTTACTCTCCACTGTCCTTTCACAAACACACACAACCGCGTTCTTAAAATTTAACCACTCCTATTAATGACTTAGCCATGACTGAATTCCTCCAGATTAAACTAAGCCTGTGTGGACACCAAAATAAAAAATGTAAGTCCTTTCCTCACAACATGGGAGCAAATCACTTCTAAATCATCTCGCTCCCTCGGCTTTGAAATGCAAACTTAACTCCTAGGACAAAAGGAGTCGTTGTTATGCAAGAACCAGCTTGACAGGAAGTGTTGAACTGAATACACCAGCAAGTCGAGCAGAGTTACAAGGAAACATGTCAGGAAGCCTAAAAAGGAACACGCAGGCAAATCCATCCCAGGCACAACTTCGCCGCTTCACGACGTTCTTTTATCTCCTCCTGTTTCTTGGGAGGAGAAGTTACTCAGGTTTGAAGCTATCCTGCTGTGTACAGGCTCTGTTGAGCCTCCTCCGTGGTCACTGCATCTATTGGGAAATTTTATGTTTCCATCTATTTTAAAAGGAGAGGGAAAAACCTTCCATCTTCTTCCTGCTTCCCTGCTGAAATGCCACCCAGTGAGTTCTCCTCAAGCAAGATGCGTTTTTCCACACCCGTGTTTTAATAATTAAAACGAAGCCGGAAAAGCCAAGTGTGATACACACACACACACACATTTACAATTACAGACTCATTCCTCGGGAAAATGCAGCTCAGGCTGGAAAGAGCCATCAAAAGCCAGTTATTACATAATCCTTATTACTGCTACATGGGCGAGCAGCGGTTCCAAAGGAGTATTTACTAAAAGCAGATAAAGCCAGGTTGCAGCATCAGATGAATCAGATAAGACACAGCCAGCAACAAAATTGACTTAATTTTCTTCGTCCCCTCCAATAATATGCTAAATCAAAAAGCCATGAAATGCAATCTTCTCCAGCTGAACTCTCCTAGAAAAAGGCTGAGAACGTGTGCTATTTGCTAGGTTTTGTTTTCCTTGGCACTACGGGAAATGCTGGGCTGTGCAGAGAATTCAGCTCAAGGGTTTACGGGTCTGTGCTGCCGGAGGGTGAAAGCTTCCACCTCTCCAGGCAGCCTTACCTCATGGAAAAGCCAAAACCCACCACGTTAGCAGCTTCTTCCCCAAACACTCCCAGAAAAAATGTCTTCCTACTCACAGCAGACAGACACTTCCCACTGTTTCACAGCAGAAACTTTTGGGGATTTCAATTTTGCAAACACTTAATAATATAGTGTTGCTTCAACTGCTAAACCAAATGGCTGGAAATCCTTTTGGAAAGCCCTTAGGATGAAATGCACTGGGTGAATAAGACACTGTGATTATTTTACCTAATACATTTGGTGGCTCCGTTCCAAACTCTGTGGGTTAACTACAATAAAACCTTTGGAAACAGCAGTCTAGCAATAGTCAGTGCCAATAACATACTCTGATGGAGATGGGATTGCCAACTGCATGCCAGGAATGCTCCCTCCAAATGGCAGTGGAAGGAGATGCTTAGTCTGTCCTACAGGCACAGATGCTACATTTTTATAAGGAGCAAGAACTTGGGTATTGCCAGAAGACAATGCTGAGGAGCCTGTTCAGAAATGCAAAAGCAGGGGATGGTGCCACCACAGCACCCAACCATCGTAACTCCAGCCATGAATCCATTCCTGCAGGCCTGAAGTGCCCACGAGTGCCACTCACAGGGTATTTTATCTCACAAACTGAATGCTGTTAACATCTCAAAACAACATGGTTTAAATTAGGATTACACAAATCCCCGCTGCCGCTCGTAACTTCACCCACGACAACTGATTGTGTCTGAATCACACACAAGCCTTTCTCACTCTGAGGCAAGAGCTGGTGGTGACCCTTACAATTTACTTTGCTTAATTTGTTCCCTTTTATACCTTCTGAGCTTTTTTTTCTGGTAGAAAAAGAAACAGGTTAGCTCCTAACTACCTCAGAGAGCCCACTTTTCCCAGAGAAATTGGACTGCCTGTGGGAACACCTGAGGCACATCAGCTGGACACCCCTGTCTGAGCAGGGAGAGGATGAGGAAAAAGGGGAAGAAAGGGGTCTCGGATAATTTACATGGAACACAACACAACAGATGGTCACATGGAGACTCCTCCAGAAGTTTGCTTTTGGAAAAAAGGAAAGAAGACACATCCTGCAGTTCAGTATTTTTAGCATCTCCAAGTGTGGCAATATTTTGCCTTTCTCAATAAAAGGTAATCACGTAATTTCATTCCTTTATGCTTTACTGCATTACTTCCATTTGGCCACTTTTCTGAAAAATGACGGGGTTAAAACAAAGGTCAGGAAGGACCAGCCAGCACTAAGAAAACCATCCCTGAGTCAGGAGGAATCCATTTAACTCCATTCTGTATCCATATGTATTTTTCTGCACCTGTGTCTCTTAATATTCTCAGGAATATTTCATTTGCCACCTCTTCCCCCAGTATCAATTTCCCCTCTTTTAGTTATTCCCCTTCCTTTCAATTATTATTACTTTAATTTTAATTATGTCTTTTTAAGAAATTGTGCTGAGGGTGCCTACATATATACAGACTCAGGTACATTTTTGGCTTTTAAAGGAAAAATCCATAGTTTGTTCTGGAATGGTCACTTGTAGAGATTTTTTTTTTTTTTAAGTATGAGTAAGTTCCATTATTTGACTGAAATCAGGAGAAAAGCTGGAAAAAGCTTAAAGTCTGAGTAAAGGCAGAATGCACCATGAGCTCATAGCTGTATTTTTTGCCAACAATACCCAATATTCAGTGATTCATCCTTCACACAGGTGCTTCAGGAAAGGAATTAGGATGGAAATAAATACATGGATAAAGCAAAGTCTTTCTGTAATTCATATGCTCCATTAACACAATGGTTCCATATTTTAACATCATGACAGAAGGCATTATTTTATATTTGTGAAGATGCCTTTTTGAGGCACTTGATAGAGATTTTGGGTTTAAAATTAGCTTTCACACCCTTTGCAAAAAAAAAATACCAAAAATGTAAGAGGCAATAAAAAATACCTGAGAAGAACTTCTTGTCCTTTGCCTGTAAATTTCATCCAAAAGAAGGAAATTAAAAATTCCAAAAACCTAAATCTAAACTGGGCTTTGGGAAGCCGTTCTAGTGAGGCGCTGGATATGCCCAGTTGTGTCTGCCTGTGTTCCTCCCAGACAGCTCAGCTTCCAAATCCATGGGTTTAGTTCCTGCTCCTGGTTTTGGAGCCCCTGTGTCTGAGCCAATCTGGAAACCAGTTCCCACTGCCAGATTATTAACGTGGAGATCAGCACACAGGGCAATTAAAGAAAATAAAAACTAAACACCACAACATAACACAACGGGGGAGAGGGGACAAGAAGGGGTGGGTCAGCAGAGTTTTTCAGTGTGAGCAAAACAACACATGTTTTCCCTCACCCAGACTCCAAAAGAGTTGAATCATTTTGTTTTTCTGAACAACAAGGATGCCAGGCATGGAAAATTTCAGCTCAAATGATTCAAATCTGGCAAAAAAAAAAATGTGAGCAATTGAAAATAGAGGCAGGGCCAACACACTGAAAGGAGCAATTCTACCTGCAGTGGACCTGGAAGATTGCTGCTCCTCCTGCAATCCATGGGATGTAGGCACATGGATTATCCAGGCTGGTTTGGGACAGCAAGGGCCAATCATAGGGGACATCTGAGACACAAACCATTCTCAGGTACAACTCTGCCGTGAAAAGGTGGCACTAAATGCCACCTCAGAATAGTTGTTCTGTACATTCAAACACATTTCTTCTAAAAACACGGACTAATTATTAGCACTATTAGCTAAAATAGTGCTTTATTGCCCATTTGAATTATTCATATGGAGCTGGTGCTCACTAAAAGAGAAAGGGAAGACACGACAAACAAGGTTCATTTTAACTTACACTTCATTTCAACAGCTTGCAAACACTGCAAAGCTCCAATTTCTGAGCTATTGGATTAATATTTGCTAGATAGGCAATACATTATTTCACATTAACTTAGAAGCAGAAGAAATGTGTGGGAAAACCAAGTAGCTGTGGGCAGTGATGGGATACCAGGGCTTTTCTGAAAGGGTATTTCTGGTGGTTTTACTTACGAAATAAAAACTAATAAAATAGCATGTAAGGTACTTAGATGGCCCAGCCAAGATGGGCTGGGTAAGTGATTAAAAACAGAACTGGCAATATAATATAATGATGTGGCACAGGTTTCATCTCACCTCGAATTGCTAAAAATAAAACACAGGAAAGTTTCTGCTGACCCCACATTCTGCAGACTTTCAGCAATGGGTGACATCAGCAACACCCAGCACCGACTGCTGACTCGAGGCACCCCAGGAACAGGTCAGGATGAAACACATCCCTGCAAAGGCAGCTGATACAGGGTTAGCTGCTTAACTGGGAAATACAGCCAAGCTTTTTTATGTCCTCAACATCCTCAACACCTGGCAATGCCATTCCAACACTAATCCTGCTGGACATTGAAAAGGCAAAAAGGACACCCAGATCCCAGGTGTGCACGATGTGGGATCCCTGAATTAAGTGGCTCACAATTTGATGCCTTAGGATTTAACTTTTATATTTTCCAAACCCTGCCCTGCCTGGTGTGTAACTCTGCAGTTCCTTGTGCCCTGGGAGCTGCTGTTCTCTCCTGCTGCTCACACACAACAAACCTCTGCAGGTTCCCACTGCAAGGACACTGGGCCCCAAATGTGTCAACTCAAAGCCTCTAAAGGGGGGCAAACTTGGGGTAATTCCATCATGAACTGAGGTGATAATTGGAGAATCAACCCTGAGATGCAAATGGACCAAACTTATCAAAGTGTGAAGAACCCGTGACCCAGGGTCCATCTTGGGTGGAGCCTCTGGACTGCCCAGGGTGTGCCTTTGAAGGCCCTTCAAATAAAGACCTTCTCTATTCTCTTAATTCTTGTCCGGTCTCTGTGGTTTAGGTGGCCACTTAAGGCATCAAATTCAGCCCAGATTAGTTTTCCTTCCTGCAATCTGGTATATCCATGCTTGCTTTAAGAAGCGCTGCGATTTGGTAAGGAGTGAGCAAGTGCACATTTATTCTTTTGGTGGCAAAATTGCACCACATTCCTTGGACTCCCATGCCTGATACAAACTCTGCCGCTCGTTTTCATCAAAAGAAACAAAGCCTTGGCAGGCCTGGAAAGCAGCACACAAATTTCTCCACATCTGGATCCTGTTGCTTTTACAGAATAGCACAGCTTTCATATCACCAGTTTCCCAAGCAGCAGCTCCAAAGAATCATCCTTCTAGGTTGCTGGGAAAGGGCCGTAATGGAGGTGACTCAAAGGAATAGATGCTGCAGCTACAACCACTCTCATTATGTACATATGAGATGCCTCGATGTTCCTGCCTGCTGATTACATGAGCAAACATTTTCAGTATGCAAAATCCTATTAACTCAAGGGGATTCTGCATAATTTTATAACAGCTCCACTTGTGGTGTTTGATCGGCTGGGTCAGCAACAGACAGATGGCAAAGAATTAATTCTCAGGCTCCTTTATTGCAGTGCTGGCGTCGGGGTTTCCTCTACTCACTCCGCTCGGATAAAACGGAACTTTTTCTACATTCCTTACACCTTTTCCTGTTCTAAGAGCAAGAACAAGAATGTTGGAGCAGTCAGCACAAAGAGGAAGACAAATGGAAACTCTTCTGTGTGACATTTACCCTCTCTCCCAAAAATCCTAAACCAAAAAGGAAAGTCAACCTCAAAAACATCAAGTAAAAAAATAATCTAATCCAAGAGATTACCCCAGAACACATCCCTCCAATAATTAGTTTTCTCTTGCTCCATTTTTTGATCACTGCATAATTCTGAGGTGCAGAGATAAGTATTAGCCAGTACTTAGTGAATTTGTGCTTAGCATGTATTTAGATGGCAAATTATTAGCAGCCTGAAAATGGTGCCTAAAATTAAATTATTAATGCACCGTTTCCCCAATTTGGGGAAAATGGTCCCAAAAGTAAACAATGATTTGCCTGGGACTTGCAAGCAGAACTCTTAAGCTCTTGAGATGCATAATTTAGGCCCAGAAAACCTTCAAAATATGGCGGGAATTAAACTGATACAGAAATATTTGGCTGAGGTTTTTTTGAAAGCCCTGTAACTACACGTAAACTTGGAGGAGTTAACTCAGAGACCTACACGGATACAGCTAAAATTCCAACTGTTTCACTTGTCAAAGCATTCTTCCTTGAATCCTCTGCCACCATTATCCAAAGTGGGTCAAGGAGGTAATGGCGAAGACACACCAAGGAAAGATAAATCAGGATTTCTTTTTGCTGAAAAACTCCTTGGTTTGGGGAAACAGCCCCCTTCTGTTTCACCACAGGGCAGGTCCTTTTAATGGCACTGTGCCGTCATTTTTCCAGAAGCACTGATTTTTGTAACTTGAAAAAAATTCTTCTGGTTTGTTTGTTTGTTTTTTGGTTTGTTTTTTTCTAAATATTTCAGTTTCCATCCCTATTTCTCACATGTCACTTTGCATTAGGAATGTTTCTCTGACATCCAGGCTAATTAAGCCTGCTCCAGAAATAAGGGCTTGAGGTTGTCAGCCATACCTGACAACCCTTCGGACAAACAACTCTCTTCCACTTGGATTTTTAATTAAGCGTACTGAAAGTGCTCTCATATCACAAAATGGGGACAAAATGTTGACTAATCCAAAGAAAGACTCCCATTTCCTCTTGGAGATAACAGATGACAGCTTCAACCTCTAACTCTGGCAGTGCATTAAGTCATCCCTAAAACTTAGCCCAGCTCTTTGGCCTCACGTCCAAGGAAGGAAGAGCTTCTTTTTGGCTAAATCAAGAGGGGCCAAGCAAACCAAAGTGCCCAGACAATCCTTGGATCACTCTTACATGGATCTTGGATCTGTCTTAACACGGGACTGGAGATCAGCACAGAGCAAGGCACACCCGACTGCAGAACACCAAGGATTTCATCTTTTGTCACCAACAGCTCACAGAATTCTCAAACTCGTTAACAGTGTCACCAGGCCAGCTAAGAGGGTGTTTTCCTTTCATTCCTAATAATTCCAGGACATCTTCACTTAGTGAATTATATAAAAGCCAAAGTTTTCTCTCACTCCACATCCGTGTTCAGCCTTGTACAGTGTGACTTCTCGCCAAAACCAAGTTCACGTGAGATTTTCTTCCCAATATTTCAGGGGGAAGAGGTATTTCCTTTTTACCTGAAATGGAGACTGGCTGTTGTAATTCTTTATCTCCTTGTTGGCTCCCCGGAACAGCAGCACCCTTGCACAGCTCTCCTGAAAAGGATGGCAAAGGAAACTTGTTCATAAGGATCTTTACGCACTAAAGAGACGGTGACTGCTAAGAGGTTATGTGGTGTTTGATCTGCATTTTCACGATTCAAAAAGAAACAAAATAAATGATCTGAGAATTTAAATTGTTAAAATAGCATTTTAAAAATGACAGGGCTTCAGGTGCTTTGCAGTGTATTAGAGCGTGAAAAAAAGCATGCAGGAATGCAGGAAGTAAATACCTTATTAAATTTTTAAGCAACTGTACTGACAAAGTTCCATATTTGACAAATCAGATTTTGCAGAAATTTGACTCCCATATAGGGGTTTTGCCTATTTTGTAGGAAAAACAGTACTGTTCACAGTACCGGGATGAATGATATCCTTCTCTCCTGCTAACAATTAAACAAAGCTGTTTTACCACTTATTTTGTTGTGGGGTTTTTTTTTCAACCTATCCTCAATATTAAATGCATGATTTTTTTTTAATACACATGACATTATTTGATCTGTCTATACACGCTGCACTGACCAGCCTTATTGTCTGTCTTTTCCCCCAAAAAATGCCAATGGTTACAGCACAAGGAGGAAAATCAGGCTTCAGACCCTCCAAACTGAGAAAATCTGCAAAGGAAATCCCTTAAAAACAATTAATTTTGGCCAGCACAGTGCATTGCTTAAATCTCTGCTCTCCATGGCTGTTAAATATGACTGACCACGAATTCCCAAGAGGTTCTGAGTGAATTCTCAGAAATTTTGATGAGTCCTCTATGGACTCTGTTTCCTACCTGGCATCTTTAATGTTTATCTTAGGGTCTTATGCAAGGCAATTCGCATTTCAAAAGGGTTTTATATTTCCTCATCGTAACTGTTCTTATTAATTTTGTTGTGCTTTCTGGGTCGTCTTGATATGTTGTGCTATGGAGTTCTGCCTAATGAGGTATTTGGATGTGTTACCTTTCACTTTGAACAGGAAATTTGCAGTCAGAGAAGACAAATTGCATAATTTAGGTATTTCAGTGACAGAAACGAAGTTTATTTACTAGACTCTGAGTCGCAGGTTAATTTGCAGAAATTATTATTTAAAATCATTTCTGTCATTGTGTTTTCTAATTTACCACAGTGGATTCTTGGTCCCATTAAGTCTCACCATAACAGGGCTGCCCTAAGTGTATCTGGAAAGGAGGTTATCCTACCTTTTCCTCAACTGAAAAACAACACCATGGATCAAGATGGTAAATTAGCAACTATGTCTTAGATTATAAATTTTAATGATCTAGAATTAACTGAAATAGTCTCATCTGCTTTCACTGCAATCTGCACCTTAGGTGTGTTCTCTCTGTCTCTAAACAATTGATCGATGCCCAATTTTAATCAAGAACTTGAGGGTATAAATAATTATATTGAAAAACATACTGTATTTATTGGGTGATCATTCACTTGCTTATCAGAATAAATCATCCAACATTCCAACACCAAAAGAATGATACATTTAAAAACTCTCTACAAATTTAACTGAGCTGTCTGGGGTGTAACAAAGGGATTTATTAACTAAATGGTTTGGATTAGAAAAGTTTTGCCAAAAGCTGTCAAAGAGTTGTTCGACATTAAAAAGAATCCAAGGAAATCTATTTGGATTAAGTACTGCACTTGTTTGTTTGTTTATTTATTTTTACTCTTTTGAAACAAACAGAAGCATTCCTAACTTCACCCTCGCTCCTTTTTGTTTCCTCCCCATCTGTCAGATTGTATTGAATTTTCATGCTACAACAGCTTTCATCTCAGATCCAATCCTCCCAGTGAAAGAGGACACATCTCATCCCAGCAAAAACCAGACTCACTGCATGGCCATGGAATAACTTTCAAAACCAAGAGTTTATTCAGAGTAGGGCTTCGCTGACAGCCAGGAAAACAAATTTACCAACTTCAGAAAGCAACCCAAGAAAATTCCCCAAGGAGTACTGGAAGGGAAGATCAAATGGGGAATGACTCCATCTACAGGAACCCGGAGGTAAGAAGGATGCTGCTGTCCTTCCCATCCTCTCCGGCTGGAAAAGGCAGCACCGCTCCTTCCACGTGAACCAAGAACAGCTTTCCATCAAAAAACCACTGGCAAAATCAGCACAGGTTAAAGTTCACAGCACACCGAGGAAAACTTTTTATTTCCACGTGCACTGGATGAAGGAAAAGAGAAGGACAACAGTGCAGGCAGAAGGTGTTAAAGTTCCATCCACGAAGCCAAGCTTAGTGGCTGTGTAAACATCTGCAAATTTGTAGATGCAGTTTCAATTAGAGGCTCTAAGCCTCCTACAGAGTAACTTCTTCCACTGAGGTCAGGAAAACACATCTCTGCATGGAAATCACTGTCATTCTACAGGATTACTCTAATTCCCACCTCATTCTGCAGAACCTTTGCTAAAATTGTGTGGTCTTGAAAAATGTCAGATTATCCCCAAAAT
>VZTA01029347.1:0-28307 GCA_013398855.1 Mohoua ochrocephala
TCTCCTTAAACACGTGCTGTTTTGATTTTCATTTACTATTATATTACCTCTATGTTAGGGTATTTCATTATCCCTCCAGGTCTTCTAACACTTCATTAAGAATTTTAAGCTATCCAGCATCATTGTACTGTATTTTTCTGGCTGCTGGTTCAAAGAGGTTAAACATATATTTTTCTATGTATTTCATCATTCCAATGAGTCTTCATGACCCTTTCATAATTGCTGGAGGACAGATTTGGGAGTTGGCTCAGATTATGTTGCTAACTGCATTTACAGTTTATTCACTTCTTTCTGAAATGTTACTTGTATTACTCACACTTCTTGACTGCTGTTGCTCTTTGCAAAGCTGTCTTAAGCCACCAGTCACAGCCTTCCACCACTTTTCTCAAATCGAGATGTCATTTCTTTAGACCTTAATATAAGTTCTAGAGCAGCAAATGTTGTATTTTCCTGTGAAATGTCACTGATGTTGTACATAAATCAATTTAAAGAAATGGTGGTTTTCACAGCAGTGTTGAACAGATGTCCCATTTTTCAAACATTCCACTTGAACCTCCCTGATTGTTCAAACTTAGAAAAGTGATGTCAACCATTCCTCCCTGAATTTTCCTTTCTCTTCCTGCTTTACAACAATGACATACATTTATTTTCTTTAATTTAGGTCTATGAGATCTGTTTGTGGTTTTTTTCACCCACAGTGACCAGTTCTCCTCATGTTATAATTTCCAGCACTGCGAGCCTATTAAACTTGATTTACATCCTCTAACATAGGATGGAATGGTTTTTCCTGTGAGAAACCATTGTGAAGAATTATTTAATTCTTCTTCTTGATGCTGTTACCATGATTATAGAAAAATTTGGCGTAAATCAGCTAATATTTTACATGAAGTCAGAGTTTAATCTGTACTTTATATGTTTATTGAAAATTTCAGTAGAAGTTCTCATCCTGTTAAAATTTTTTTCTCACACTTGTAACAGCAGACACTGTGCGTTTTTGTGGTTTTTTATAAAGCTTTTTTTCTGTCCCTATGTATTTCCCTCCATTTATAGACCAGCAGCGTGGTGTTATACTCCATGCTCTTTGAACTAGCCTCTAACACGGGGTGATTTAAAGTCTTGTTTCAGCTCTTCAGTGTTCAAAGTGAATAAGTGTTCTCTTTTGTACCCAGAAGACAAATGAATGCCAACAACCTGTAACTGCCTTTGATGCTTGACCTCTGTATTGAAAGTTTGTTATGTCACTCTGAAGAAATATAAACACGGAGAGATCGTCTCAGGTGCTTCATAGCCCAAATGCACGCCTTAAACTGAAAACGTCTCTCTGACAAGAAACTGAATTTATGTAACTGCATGAATTCTGTTGAAGTGTTGCTGCTGCAGGTTTGCATTCAGGGCTTCACCAACAAACACATGATGATATCATACACAGCTAAGGAGGGAAGGGAACTTTGTTTTTCTTGCAGCCTGAATACTTGGTCATTGGTACTTTTTACAGACAAATAAATAAACTGGAGTAATCAGTTTCTCACTGTTATGTGAAGTGGAAAATGTTTTATCTGTTTTGTTCAGAAGAATGAGATTTTGTGAAATCTTTGTTGCTTTCATAAATTAAGAGATTTGTGAATGGGTGGCACTTTAAGGGTCCCTTTTATTTTCCTCTGCTGCCACAAGAGAAATGGGTGGCAGAAAATTGTCCATTATTCTCTGTTTTTTCTGTTTATGTCATGAGGAAGAAAGTATAGGGCATGAAAGAAAAACCGCCTTTTTTCTCTCTGTCAGCCATGGGAGAGACTGTCAGCTATGGAGTCTGGAAGGACTTTTTTCTTTAAACACACTTGTAAGAGTGAGCTTGCTCTGACCCTTTTGGTCTTTAAAAAAGTTCATACCATTGCTTTTGCCCACACGTTTTTTGCCCCTAAAGAACTTCCAGGTGAGCTGACCATGTTTTTAAGGCGCATTTCAGTATCATATTCATTGCTGCTGCGGACGGAGCTACATCAGTGCACCAGCACTGGTCAGGACTTGTTTGTGTGCACTTCCCACGTCCAGCAAATAAAACACAAGAGGAGATAATCCCTTAAGACAGAAATTTCTCATGGAACAAAACCAATACTTCATCCCTCATAAACAGCAGGCTTAATATCTAGAGATCCGATCTTGTGAGACTCTTGTGAAACTGTACAGAGCTCATATGGGGAGGGAGATGCGGGATGAATATGTCCCAGTAAATCCCTACAGGATCTTTAAGGGCCATATACAGATATAAAAGTTTGCTCCTCTCTGTGAAGGTGCTGGAATTTTTATAACCTCTGCCTCATGCTACCTGATCACAAGAAAATGATTGAAACCAATGTTTACTTTAAGCAGAAATAAACAAACAGAAAATGTCCATACTAGAAAAGTTTCAGATTCTACAAGAATGTGATAAACATCCTTCTGAGTGAGGCCAGTTTCCTACACCACACTCTGCCTCTAACACTGGCAGTGGGGGATGATATTAAGTCAGAACATGTGAATTTGGCTACCTGCCTTTTTCCTCTCCTGGGATTCACAGCCATTGAATACGTGATACATACAGATATGGGATAGAGAACATATCCCTGCATACACTCTTTAGTACCTTAGTCTGATCTCTTTTGAAACACTGATACTATCTGTCTGCACAGTCTCCTGTGACAACACATTTTAAAAGTTCATTACCTATTCAATAAAAAAATACATTTTTTTCCATCTGTTTTACGATCTTTTATGAGATTCAGAGCTCTGAAATTCCAGATATTAGGAATTTTCTATATAACAATTCTCATTGATCTTACTCCATCATCATGATGATTATATAAACCTCATTTGTATTTCCCTTTAGCCTTCTCTCCAAAAGTCTTATTTTATTTTTCTTCTCAAGGCAACTGCTTTATTCCTGTAGCCATTTCTGTTGCCTTTTCTTGTACCTTTTCTGACTTCAACTTGTCTTCCAATGAACGGTGAATGTCAGTCAGGGAGTTCTGGTACTAAGCATCTGAAATGATCACTGAAGAACTAATGAATTGAAGCCTCATTCTGCTGATCCCTTAGCTCTGTAATATTCCTCTTCCCATCAGGAGTCACAGCATAACCTGCACATTTGCTGCCTTGCCAAAGGTTAATACCATTTAGTGAGTGCATGCTTGTGTGGGTATCAGGAATAAGCAAAGCTTATTAAAAAATTCACTGTCACTAAAAGTCCAGCTCAACACTATTTCCTGGAAAATATTCCTTCAATCCTTAGTCTTTTTATTTCAGTTATTTTGTTTGATTTCTGCAAATAGTTTTAGTAGAGAGATTTATTATAGAAATGTTCACTGGTATGTAAAACTTACAAGCAAATATTGAAGAGCATTATTGTAAAAGGATTTTAAAATTCACATACATGAATATTTGGAAACTGAAGCTGAAATTTTCCACAGCTGACCTAGAGCAAAAATAAATGCAGTGAAATATTGTGCAATCATGGCCCTATAAGTCCTTACTATTGTGGATTTCCAAATAATTCTTTTACAATTAGATACAGCCTTGAATTAATTACATGAATAATTAATTGATTAATTTAAAATAAATAAATCTAGGAAAATTATCAGCTGTTCAAAGACAATTTGCCAGTAGAAAAAGGAAAAATTTATCTTATAATTTATTTACTATGTATAATTCTCCCAACTCTGCATGAGTCACTGGTGCTCTGAGCATCCATTATTTATATGCTTTTTTATTTTGTTTGTTGTTTGGTTTTAGTAAAATCACTAAAGTTAGAAATGGGAAAATTTAAGGTTGTTCAGTCTAATATATCATCTGGAATTTCAGCCAGTATGTCTGCCATCTTTCAAAAGTTCAGCTGACTAAATTTCAGCTGTGACCATCACAAATCATGGTTTCATTTCTTTTTCCCTTCAGTGTCTGCCCACACCAGGCCCAGGCTACTTTACCTACTTGAATTTAGATCAATGACACAGGAAAATTTCATCGTTGTAAAGGAAACCTTGGAAGTTGATAGAGTAATAGCTATAATTTTCATGGATGTTAAGCACACAAAGGTGCTATCATTGTTACCTCAGAAGAAAGAAAATTTCATCCAGTATTTCAGTAGATGGTTGCACCAAAAAAAAAGTCTTGACAATTTTGCATAATCCAGGCTTTCCCATGCATAACCTATGCATTCCTACTTATGCACAAGATATAAATTAGATTATGAATGATAGACTCTGCACAGACCTAAAATTTCTTTCTTGGTAGGATAAAAATGTAGGATAAAAATCATGACATCTGTCATGCTAAAAATTAATTACAGGTGAGCACAGCTTAATGAAATGAAGTGAAATGAAATCAAATTAAATGATCTGCACCTCATTTTTATTCCTGCTTGGCGTCTATGAGGGTACTGAGGAACTGTAGAGAAGATACCCTCAAGATCGAGACAATATATTCCAGGTACGTGACTCTACTCCCGTCATCTTTGTGATGGTTGTGAAGAATTATTCTGGGACACCTCCAGGGCTTTGGCTCCCATTCTCTTGACCTTCTGTTATGGTACCATCCCTGATTGTGTTCCTAATCATATCACGGTGCTTTTCTGACTCCCTGACTTAATGCAGCAGATTTGGTGTCCTTGGAGGGCGAGCTTAGAAACCTGAATAGCGGATCCAGCAGCGGTGAAAGAAAATATTAATGGGTGATCTAAATGTCTTTTCCCACTTTGTAGATCTGGATTTGTCATGTGACCCTGCATACAAGTGTGTCCACTGTTCATGACTGCATTCGGGCTGAGGTCTTGACCTGCTCCCACCTCCACACAAGCTGCTTTCATTCCTGTCACTCATCCTGAGGAAGCTGAAAAAGGATTACCCCAAAACATCAGTGCAGGGGCCTCCAAGATTGTCTACAGAGCCATCTTCAAACAGGTTATCCACCAACTCTAATGCCAGACGTCATCATCTTCCTATCTCATCTCATGTCACATATTTCTCTCACACTACCCAGCTGAGCCTGTGAACCTCTCATTCTCATAGTGATTATCATCTTGTGCCAAAACAAACCCTCTCAAGCTTGGGATCGAGAAAATATCGGTGAACGAGGGGGTCCCTCTCACTGTCAGCCTTCAGCTCATCGGATGCTAGAGCTCATCCAGGCAATCTTTCTCCAGAACAGAGCAGAATGCTTTTCACTGGGAACTTTGCTGCCAAGTCAATCACTTGAAGGTGAATTTTCTTTCATTAAAGCCATCCATACAGGCAAAAACCTGCCCTGCAAAATCATTTGTGTTGTTTTATCACTGCACATATACAAAACCAGGACAATTACGAATCATTGCCTTTGTGTTTATATATTGGCGAATTTCAATATATTTCATGATTACACACCAGCCAAAACCAGTTTCAAGATGTTAGCCTAACAAGCACAGCCTGCAATAATACGAGGCCTCCTTTTCCAGTCAGTTAGAATTATTAAAGTATGTCTCTTAATTCTGTAGAGTGAGAAATGCAGGTAAATGATTCAAAAGATACTTGGAAAGTGATTTCTTTATTATTATTGCCTTAGTGAGTGAGATGTCTGGATTTGTGAATTTTTCATGGTCTTCATCTGAATCCAGATTCCAAATGCTCTGTTTTAAAATTCAGGAAAGAAGTCCATTACTGTTCTCAGTAGGTGTCACTTACGTGTCTCCGCACTGCATCTGTCAAGATGAAAGAGCAATCAAAAAAGTGTTTGGCCTCATATATGCAGTGTTTCTCTATGGTGCAAAAAAGAAATTCTCGGGTCAAAGCAGTCAACTAGATATGAGTTATAACGACACTCCCAAATAATATCTTTTCTGGAGAAAATTCCCGTGTTGCTATGCACACAGCTCTCCGGAGAGAATGCTGTTTCAGTTTTGAAAAAGGTGACAAAAAGCATTGAATTGCAAAGGACCTAGTGGAAAACACTATAATCCGTCTTATACTATTTGATTAACCCTCTGTGTTAATAGTATACTAAAGTCATCTGATTTTAAAATTTTACATGTTATCCAGTCTATAAATTTTATATATGTACAAATATATTAATATACACAAATATTTTCTTGATCCAGAAAAAATATATTCAAATACAAGGAGAAATAAGCTATGATCACTGAAAATTACCATAGCCACTTCAGGTTTGAGCTACTATGTAGGAAAAATGCTACACATTACTTACTCTGTTAATTGTTAACTTCTTAGGTTTTGTGTATTCAGCCTTATCTGAACTCCAGTTATTTGTTGCAGATTGAGGTGCCAAAAATCAAGAATAAAACATTAGGAAATTTCATATCCCTTTTAGTGCCAAGGTTAAATTACAGGAGATCTCACCATTCTCTAACAGGATTTTTTATAATGATAAAGACTTCTTGGCACTTTAAGTAAGATCTTGGTTTCCAGATTTTAAAAGCACAACTTTAACCCCTGGCCTGACACTTTTGCACTCAAAGTACCCAAATTTTTCTGATATTTCATTATGGAGCAGAACAAAAGGGAGATGAGAGAGGAAGGTGGAGCAAGGGTGGTTATGGGGGTGAGAATTCAGCCACTCCTGAAAGTGAATCTATGTTTTTCCCTTGGTTTGCTGGTTTGTTTTTTTTTTTGTTTGTTTGTTTGTTTGTTTTTTTAAGTGCTAAAAATGATTGTGATGACCTTCTCTGTGGTCATTTCTTCATCTGGAGTCCATTTCCTTTGGAGGAAAGACTTGGAGTTTGGCAAGAGAATATATCTGTGTAGATATATTCTTCGACGATCCCACTAAAATCTACTCAGATTTGGCCATGCTTTTAAGTTTCTCTTAAAATTAAAATTTTCTATTCTCTGCTGCTGGCAAATATCTGTGAAAAGTATCTCATTCTTATTCAAGGAGGGCGAAGAAGAGCCTCCATGCATATCTGTGGGTTGCCTTGGTAGTGTTCCATACATGGTCTAGGCCAGCTCTTCAGCAATACCGGTATGAAATACAAGTCTCAAAACAATGCCATGGAATAACAAGGGAGGAGGAGGAGATCACTACACATTCTGCAAAACTAAAGCAGTACAGTCAAAACCACACTGAAAAACGTTATTAAGGCTGTGAAATCAAACACTGAGGTTAGATGTTGCCACACTGGGAGATGCCTGAGCTACCTTCATTCAGCTCTTATCCATATACATTATGACACAGAACTAACAGAGCAGTTAGAGGACTATAAAGTTAAGGTGGCATCATATTTTAGCGCTTGGCATCTAGCATCAAGGCATCAATGTCCATTAAGTGCACAGGGGAAACTGGACATCTACTGGGTGTTATACGACAGCACTGGCCTCGGGTTAAGTTGTCCTTGGACATGCTCTGACATTAAGGAACCAATTCATACAAACGTCTTGCTATCCTTTTTAAGATTTTATAAATATTTACAACTTATTTGAATGTACAGAAGACTTAATTATGAGAAACAATTCTTCATCACCACTTGTAAAGCTTATCCAATGATAGAAGTACAAGGCATGGGAAGAAAGATCTTGAAAGAAAAATATGCAGTTGATTAAAAAAGTACAGAAACAGCATAGGACCCCATTGCAAATTGAACTCTCCAAACGTGCAGCAGCCATCTGAACGATACTAATATAAGAATTTGAGCTTTCTATGAAAGTAAATGGAGCTACAGAGAAAACTAAGGAAAATGGGATTTTTCTCTTATTATTCTTATTAAGCCCATGACATTAGATTTGCTGAAAAGTCTTCCATTAAAATGATCAAGAAGAAGCCAATTATCAGACAGAGCTACAGAAATTAAAAGAATGTTACACTGGTAGTGAGAATGTACATAAAGAATTAATCTCAGAAGCGGAGACACCGGCCTCTCATTAATCACCCAATACAAGCATCTTGTACTTTGGAATGAAATTCAAAATGTTTGCATGCTGAACAGCCCAATTAGCATCTTGTTGCCTGGAGCTAAGAAGTAGGAATGGGTCGGAACAGGGGCGCATCCTAATTCTTGCAGTTTAACTGCACTGCTATGAGCAAAATGGGGTATTTTTATATATTTAGATAACACACCTCAGAGCCACCTAATGGAGACAGGTGACTATATATTATTTCCAAAGAACAAAGGGGTCAATACTTTTTAAAACCAGCTCCTTCTGACTGTAGCATTGCTTTTTTGTGAGAAGTGATAATTCTGGAGCATATTAAATGTGTTTTGAGAGCACTGGCTGAGGCAAAGCCCTGGAGGACGAAAGCAGACAAATGCATGGCTTCTAGACCCCAGACAAGAGCCTAGGCACAAGCTGGTTGCTGAGTTGCCCAGACTGTAAAGACTTGGCATGCTTTAGTGCCTGCGGAGCTCTGAAGTTAAAAATTATGAAAGAGAAGGTAATGAAAACTTAAGTACCTCTAAGATTGGCTGGCAGCTGACAGTACCTTCCCAGCATTTGTAGTTTCGGAGGCAGGATCCCAAACTGTTCATCTTGAATTCATTGCAGGGTTGGTGTGGCAGATTTAGGTGCATTCTTTCATTTTGTGATTCTTTCCAATGAAGATCTTTATTTGTGACACAAACCAGGGATGAACAAATTTGGTCATTAATAAAACTGTTGTCTCCCTCATTCCCATGTTAGTGCAGGAACGAGAAGGTATTAGTGAATGTATCTTGTAATTACAGATGATGATGAGAGGTAATACAGTCTTGCAATTGTTTCACCCTGGAGAACCAAATTCTTTACTGCCCTGTCAGGATGTTGAGCAAGCTTCTTACACCAGAATTTTCACAAGGGATGTCTAATCCTATGTACATCATTTTTTGTGCACCTGGGCTCACCTCGTGCCATGGTACTGGGAGAAGCTGCAGTGATCAGTAAAGCCAATTGAAGCTGCGATTTAGAGAATGCCTCTGGTGTGTTTTGAAAACCAGTTGGGTAAGGTATTTCAGGCTGGATACTTACAATAATTGGAAGCTTCTGACTTCTGTCTCTTTATGGTTCAGCACTTTGTAAAGGGAAGATAGCTAAATCTCTCTACTTCACATTGTTATTTTGAAAATAAATTCTTATATTACAGTAACATGGAAAAACACCCAGGGAAAAGTAAAGAGTCTGTGTTCAGATGGGGATTTGAGCTGAAGTGAGCTAAAGTAAAAGCTGTGAGAGGCACACACTGAAGACAGCCCAGTATTAAACATTATCTCAGGATCCCTGCGTCAGTCATTCTGTGTGCTGAATGAAGTGGTAAACTTCTGTGAAGAATGGCATGTGATTAATTAACTCCACACTATTTTAAAAAGTCACAAGAGCCTGAACTAAATTTTTACTGTCAACTTTAATACTGACACCTCAAAACTTCAGTGATTTGCTTTTTTAAACTTCATGTTGTTCTACATTGTTTTTTAGAAGTTTATATATATATATATCTGATGGTGTGATGTAGAGGCTGCATAACTAAGTATTTAAGAGGTTTGTGGGGTTTGGAGTTTTTTTGATGAATGGTGAATAAACCCATCCTGACAGTAAGAATATTTCTTGGAAGGAATATCTTGCAATATGTTTGATTATATTTTATATATATATCACATTTAGATATAAAGAACTGTCCCTTGGAAGTTGGTGGTTTTTTGGTAAAGGATTTTAAAGAAATTATTTTTTAGAAAGTAAAAAAGTTTTCTTGTCTTCCAATCCACTGACTTACTATGGTCAATCAGTTCACTTGTGTAGCAGGAACAGGAAAAACCTTTCTCAAGGGTTTTGCAAGGGGTAAATCTGATAGGTTTTCCTTTAAAACTGATAGTCAATAGTATTCACCCTGGATCTTTTAGTGTGAAATGCAGGTGAGGAGAAAGGGAAACACTCTGCCATGTTTTGTATCTGTTTTAATAGGAAAGTTTTATATATTGAGAGTGTTGGAAGGTTTGAAGTAGACATAGAAGTGATGAATTAGTAGGCATGTTACAGGTAGCACAGTAAAGTTACTGAAAAAATGCACTGCAATATTTGTTCTGTGACCAGTAACACTAACTATCCTCTCCCCACAATAGTCTCAGGAAGTTAGGTAGTTTTTTTTATTAACACCTACAGTTGCAACCATTTTACTTGAAGATGAGTCTTTCAATGGAATATAAATGTAATATTTTGTATCCCAGTCTTCATTAAAATGATGCAACCACTCGATAAAGTGGCAGCAAAAGTGTTTATTCTGCATGCGAAATTCATCTAGATATTTGTGAGCCAGAGATCAGTGACAATTTAAAAATGCATGTGTAAACAAAATGTAGTCATTCCATTTAGACCATAAATATAAATGTCTATCTCAACTGACACATTTCTTTCTTTCTAGGTCTTTTCTAAGGAGTTTTTGGTGGAGTGAGGAATGTGAATTGCAGCTATTTTAAACTGTCAAAAATAAACAAAATATATAAAAAGTGATAGGAAGGTATGTTTCTTCCAGGAATGCCTGCTACATGAAAAGTGAATAAGTAACTGAGAGAGAAATTAAATTCCATCACAAAAAAATTACTGTCCTATTTATGTATGTTTTCAGCCTTTTTCTTGTTTGAACTATATTTCTTTTCTTTTTAAAAGAAAAAATGTAATTATATTAGGAATTAGCTGAAGAAAGAAAAATCTGAATTTCTTACTTATTGGAGAGCTAGATGGAGAGATATACAGGATACAGAGAGGCTCATTGAAGATCTACAACTTCTAGAGTTAAAAATGCTTCAGTGTGTCCAGGAAAAACTTTGAAGAGCTTCAGGTGAAGACACAAATAGGTTTTGTACTTCTTTTTTATTTGGGATGAATTTATGTCTACAATACAAAACATTAAAGTCCAGAGGAGAAAAACTCCATGAAGTGTTCAGAAGGTACATCTGAAATAATGCTGAACCTGTGACATATACAGGAGGCATGCAACATGTAGGTCCAGGCAGCAGTCAGAAATTATCAAGAACATTCCCTGCTCAGGTTAGAGTCGTGTACAGGGGAAGGCCAGGATACAACACTCACAAGTTGCAATAAGGCCCTCAACAGTTAATCCTGAAGCTCGTTCTGATTCAGCCAGAAGATTGGATTAGGTGGCCTGTGGAGGTCTCTTTCGACCAACTTTTCCTTTGGTTCTGCGAGTTAGAATTTGTCCTGATGGGCTGAGACATGGAACCTGTGCTGTTCCTTGGGATATGGAGGTCTGTAAAACCTTATGTAGCCTTAGAGTTTGATTTCATCTAACTTGTTTAAGTCATTGTCTGGCTTTTTACCTGTAAAATTAATAATTATGGTTTAGTTAAATTTATGAATATAAAGCAATAAACTCTTTTTTATCTTATATTTACTTGTATCTAGGATGTGAGAAAACATGACACAACTTTCTTGTTTTATCTTCATATGAGATGATGATTCTGATTTCTGTTTTGACTTGAAAAATTTTGCTGGGCTCTGTTTTTGCAATGACTGCTCAGTAAAAGCACATGTTTAGGGCAAGTTTATAGCCCATAGTGCTTAAATATCTTGAACTATCTAAATGACAAAGTAAAATTGACACTTTTAAGGGGAAAAAACCCCCCATTTTCCTAAAGAATATTATGAGCTCTTCCTAAGAGAAAATTTAAGCAGAAACTAACAACATGTGAACTGTAAATCTGATGGTTGATTTCTGAAGTGTGACTATGCAGCGTGCTGATAAAGTAAATAAATCAGAGAGAAAATCTACAGTTTCATATCTATTGCCTACACTTGAACTTAAGTGTGCTTTTTTTGCTAGTCATTAGAAACTGCAAAAATCCTAAATAACATGGTATGCACCACATAGTGCTGTAATCTGGTGTCATGTAATTGAGATATGTGGATTTTCTTTCTTCAACTGAAACTATTAATTGTCATGTTCATCTGTTTGCTTTTTTGCTTGCTGAAGGGGCAATTCTGTTCTCAACCTTCCTAAGGGCCTGCAATTATAACATTCATAAAATCAGCTAGTCATAAACATGTCACATAAAGTATTTCACAGAGTTTATGTGAAAGGAAATTGAAGTCTCTTGGAAATGGAACTGAATCTTGTCCAAACAACCTTCGATACACTAATCCAACTTTATTGTTTTTGTATATTACAGGCTTCTTTATCCATGCATACTATCATTAACCATACAGTATGTTTTGATAAATGTTCCCCTTCCTGGAAACTCGTGCAGTTCTTTGACCACTGTCTCTGTTGGTGGTGCTTTTTCATTAAGTCTAAACTGGAAAAAGAGATGTCATATTTAGGTGAAAGAAACTGATAAAATGAAAAAGTAATTACCTCCCAAGGTGTTTGTGTGGTAGAACTATCTGTCTGCACTTTAAGACTCCTAGATAATTGGTTAATATTTGAGAAATAATAAACAATTATACCTAAGGCTAATAGCACCACTTAATTTTTATTAAAGATCTACAATGGCCAGGGTCACCATGTAATTTGAATTAGTCAGGCAATAATACCAAACAGTACTCAGGATATGAGTTACGATATATTTTGGGGGAGCAGTTCCTTCATTTTAACAAATTATGTAGGGAACAATAAAGAAAGAAGAATTTGTGGTGGTACGAATTTCAGGCTACCTATACTTGTACCTATACATATTTTGGTTGTAAAATCCACCTAAATATTGCTTTGATCCACATCATAGTCCTTCAGAGTTTTTCTTTATGTTGGTCCATTCAGACTTGTGTGCCCCTGGTGCTGCTCCTGGCCAGAATCCAGTGTGCACTCAAGGGGGATGGCTCAGGGAGTAGCCTCAGGAAAGTGGACTGGTCCTACCCTCGCTCTGATCGGGAGCGTGTAAAGTGTGTCTGCATTGTGACTCACTTATCAGTTCACCATTATCTTGGAGCTCAGCCTTGCATGTGGCTGTTGCTGCCATGCATAAGCACGTGCTCGAGCAAAGAGGTAGGTCCGGATGTGGAAGGGAAAAGCTGACTCGTGTCCTCGTCGTACGTGGATACGCTATCCCCTCCACAAATGAAAGAAGTTAGACCTTGAACGCAATAGCAGGCAGTTCAAATTTCGCTCCAAGTGCTAGGGTAATGATTTCAGCCTGTTATAGCTGCGTAAAATCCACCAAAAAATTCAGTAAACCTGTGGATTAGGTCACGTGTAAATTTGATTGAATGTCTGTGTTACTGAAGCTTCTTTTTCTTCTTATTCCACTGAGCTTTCAGACCTGTCTGATTCTGTCTGTGATGCAGGCATTTAGTCACAGAGTACACTGGCTGTGTGCCCATCTGTGCTTCTGTAACTGCAGCTGATCAGGCCAGCGGGCTCCTGTGTCCATGGACATAAAGACCCAAAGCAGGTAACTCTGGGGAGTGTCAGATCACAGCCCTGCACAATCCGTGCTCTGCTCTGCTCTCTTTGGCTGTTTGTCTCTCTTGGGGGTACAAACATTGTGTTTAATGACATGCATGAAGTATGAAACTGAGGTCTCACTACCAGCAGTAGTGATTGTGTTTATGCAGAGGAGCATGTGACATTCACGGGAGCATAGTTAAAGAGGACCACAGTTTAAGTACCCACAGACTTGTAAGTAACTTTTTCTGCTACACTGAGATAAAACTTCTGCAAAGAGGGGTTGGGAACTTCTACGATTAGTTTGGGATTTTGCTATAGCAAGCCCAATGCAAAGTGAAAATTTTAACAGGACCATCTTCTTGAAAAATGTTTTGACAGTATAGCTGACCAGATGTGTTTATGAACACCAATCAGGGAACTTCTGAAAATCTCTTGCTGGTGTCTCGTTCTGCAGGGAGAAAAGAATATCACCGGTGCTCCTGCTCAGATTTTTCTAGCTGATATGAGCTTTTGATATAGTAAGTCACACTAATAGGGCCAAGAAAAGATACTTTCATTAGCATTTTTCTGAGAAAACTTTGTTCGGGATCCAAACCTGTAAACCACTATGTCCTTAAATTTTTAATTTTTAAAGAATTCTTCAATGGAAAATTGAATAGTTTCCAGGTGTTTCTACTTGGGGGAGAAGGAGAAGTTCAGTAGAAATCCAATTATCAATGCAAAAGTAGTATGACAGACATTTTTCAAAGACTTACTGTTTATTATTATTATTATTATTATTATTATTATTATTATTATTATTATTCATCCTCTCTTTCTTAGCTAGACATGTGGGGTATTGCCTTCTAAAGAAATGTTGTCCGACATGCCTTGGTTACTTTCAGTTGCCTAATTTTGAGTCTGCAAGAACTGGTTGAGTATCAGTTTCTTTCACATTTGATACTAGTCAACCTTCTTCAAATCCTCTCACTCTTAACACTGGAAATTATGGAGTGGAAAAACAAGCTTTAGCATTTGTAACAATTGCCACAAATTGGTGAAGCTTTGTGACAGAAGGAACACAATAGTGAGGAAATGAAGTGCTGTTTGGGACAAAGGGCATATAGCTGACTGTGGTTTTCACTTTTCATTGTGTTCTTTCTCACCTGTTTGAAGGTTTCCTCTCTATGTGTCACTTCTATGCTGTTAGAAGTTATGTCTTTTGTTAAATAATTCAGAGCTTTCCAGTCTGCCAATCAGGGAAGGATTAAAGCTATAGTGTTTGTTTTTTTTTTCCTTTCTTTCCTTTCCTTCTCTCATCTTTCTTTCTTGCTTTCTTGCTTTCTTGCTTTCTTACTTTCTGCTTGCTGCTCTGTGTTTCTTTTACAAAACAGAAAAGGAGAAGGCAAAATGAAAGAAATTAATATCCATTTCAGATGTATTATAGCTGTGTTAGATTGCTCCTGAAAGAAGTAAGAGGCAGAGGTCATACCAGGAATCATATTTTGCACTGTGCTCTTTTGTGAAAACAAACATTCTATTAAATCAAATCACTATTTATGATTTAAATTTTTAATTCTATCTTGCTTTCCTACTTTTAATTCATGATGTTTTAAGTGAAATCTTATTCACAAGGTTCAGATTATGAAACTTATTTAAAGCTAGAATTTGCATGCAAAATTATAAACCAATTTTAAAATAGCAGAAATTCCATCGTTTTGGGCTTGTCTTCACTAATGTGGAAATATAAAAAGTCTTTGCTTGAGGCAGATCACACTAGGTCCGCTTTGAGATTTTCTTGATATTTGTCCTCTTGCAACATGTGTTTTAGCAGGGAGCGCAACAAGCAAATAATGAACTCTTCCACTACTCTGAAGGATAATCTCAGTGAAGCTGATGCCCCAAATATTGTGAAACATACAATAATCTAGAAAGATCTTAAGTATGAATTGCTGAACTCTAGCCATAACATTAACGATTCAATTTTGTTTCCCTTCTCCTAGGCAATATTCTTGAGAAAAGAATGGCAACAAACCATGAGTAGTATCAGCTGACGAGAGTGTTCTAGGCTTGTCTTTGTCCAGTGGTTGCAGAAATTGATAAATATTCCCAGACTTAGACAAAGGATTTTGCTAATTTACTCAGTTGTTTTGTGGATAATCCATTACATTTGGCCACAAGCCCAATTTCATGACATGGGAAGGGTTGTCAAAACAACTTTAAATTGGCTTTGTTCACTCTCATCACAGCTGTCAGAGGGTTGTGATTGGCAGAATCTCCTAAAAGGCCCTTTTGAATCCTTCATCTCATGGAAAAAAAAGTCCGTTGTATATTATGCTATTCAATCTTATTGTTCAGTATCAATGCAAGACTGTAAAACAGAGATTTTATTGACCTAGATGCAGAATTTCTGGACATCTGACCGTTCTTCTTCTCTTCTTACCCTCTGCCACCAACGTCATCACCTAGTTGCCCATATGTTTATAAGAAAAAAGGAGTTGGATAAAACCCAGGAGCCTCCAGATTAACTAAAGCATGAATAAGGAAACACATTACACAACTGACAGACAAGTTGAGAAAGTACTTATCTACTGACTGTCAAGGAATGTGTGCTTTGAAGGTCCTGCTGCATTTGTACCATAACCTGTAAGTTAAAATAGCAGCATTCACTATTGCACACTTTCCTCTTTTCCTTTCCTGCCTGTCTGAACATTAAGCATTTGTTCCAGTGAGATAAAAAGCTCATTTGTTTGTCCTAAAAAAATGATGCCATTTTTTTGGGTAGTAACTCACAAGAGAGATGTATGGAGTTGCTTCCATAAATGTGCTTAGACCTTCCATAGTAAGGATGAGAAAAAATGGATCATATGGTAGAAACCAGTGCTTTACGTGTAGCCAAACAGATTTTGGTACAAGATGCTCAACTAACTGGATTTTTTAGCTTTTTAGAAAACAAACCTCTATCCTTGAGCTCCTGTTCTCTGCAGTGATGATGCCTGTGCAGAGGCTCTCACCTGAGGCAAGCTGAGCACAGTACTGTTAATGGAGTGCCTGAGCATGGCCTGTTATGAAAAGTGTTAGCATCTTTCTCTGTCTCTTTCCTTTGTCTGCAGAACCAGTTTAGTTTCCTGACATCCACCAGTTTCAAAGTTCACTTGCTGAACTTGATTCATCCTGAGGTATGCTTTAAATCCGCCTGTCAATGCAGTAAAGTTTTATTCCCATATTCAAGTTTTTCTATAAAAAATGAGATAGGAAGAAGTATATTTTTAATTAAAATGCAGAATTTTAAATTGATGGATTTCTCTAGAACCTGGATGCAGAAGATCCTCGTATCATTTACCTTCTTGTTTTGCATGTTTATAATCATAATGAGTGCACTTATGTTGTACTGATCTTATACACTAAGTCCTGATAGTGTTGTATGTGTACACATCGTGTTTGAATTCTGATACTTGCTTTACGAGTAGAATACTCAGAAAAAGTGAATATTTTAGTAATCCTGACCTCATTTACGTTCATATAAATATATGCAATCACAGACTACTCATTAAAAAAAACCATACTGCAAAAACATACTCAGTTATAACTAGTCTCATAATCTTTTATGCAGTTTTATTTTCTATTTTTACAGTTAGCACTTGTATAAATCTTCACTGTTCTCCAAAGAGAAACTTGTTGTGAATGGTATCTGATGCAGCAGTAACACAAATCTTTCATTGTGTTTTATAGTATCGTAAGTAAAACAGAGCTACAGAACTTAACATAGAGATATTTGTTTTGTAAAGGTGGAAAAATGCATCTGAAAACAATCTGATCCTGTGCCTTATTTTTGCTGCACAAAGATTCAGCTTCATGAGAAGCAAAGTCCTCTGTCTTTTATTCCCCGTGACATCCAGTAAGGCGATGATTACAGCTAGTTCCTGAGGGGATCACTCAAGCCTTTCTGAGTGAAGGAAGAGCTAGATCCCAAATCTAGACATGCTGTCTGGAAAATGGACTCTGTGTCTTGTGTCGGGAGTCTTTGCTGCACAAAGTTTATCAAGATAACCTGTCAGGGGTATACCATGACCTTCATGAAGAAAGCACAAATGTTCTGTCTGCCTCTGGATGACAAAGCAGTTCCCTGAACCCTGTTTCTCAAGTCTGACTGGAACATGTACAGCCTTGTGAGCCAGGCTTTGCTGTGTAACTAAATGAATATATTAGCCCACGGGGTTAATATATTGGGTGCTTCAAGGTTTTGCTTGGACATAAGCACTCTGGATCAGTCTCAGTGACTTGCTTCCCAAAGTCTAGCCTGATTAACTGGATCACTTTCTATAGAGCTTTGCACTAAATTAATCTCAGTAGAGCAAATTGAACAAATTATTACTCTGTTTTCCATTGCTACAAAAGGTTCCTCAGCACATGTTTCTAAACACAGGGTTTAGCACTCTGCTTTGTTGCAGGGTTGCCCACTCTGAAGGGAAAGGTGAAAGATGTCACTAATGAGGAAAATTGAGTTTTATCTCACTAAGGCAGTCCTACTGGCCTATATCATTAAAATATTATTTATGACATATTTTGGAGGCAAGTGTCCTACAGAATCCAAAGCTTATATATAAAAAAAAAGTTTCCATTGTCTGTTAATGCACAAGATGATTAAAACTTGTGCACAAGGTGAGACAAAATGCCTGGAAATGAATGTTTTTATGTGCAAACAAGTGAACAGATACTCTTGACCAGATTCTTCAAAGTTGCTTCAAACAAAAGTGTTACCTTTTTAGTGCCTCCCCTGTCTCAACAGTGCTTGTTGCATATATTAGATTTGCTTCAAGGTGCTTTGAATGTACATGCTCCGTGTTTAAAATCTTCTTTGTTTTCCATTCATGAAAGATCATTTATTCATATTTGATTTTATTCCCCTTGTCTTTGTCCTTATTTGGACTTCACATGCCTGGCAGATACAAATGTATAGAAAATAATCCATATTGCTTTGTATTGGATTCATGTATATTACAAAGGAAAATCCCCATAGCATTAGGATTTTGTGTGTATAAATTCCTCTTAGAAGTGTACCCTTAGTGAGAGCAGCATATTAAGAAGCTAAGACAGAAGATAAATTTCAGCATTAGAAAGGTTCTGATTCCTCCAAGAGAGTTTGGGCTCTAATGATCCTGATTAAAGAAAGAGGATGCTAATGAAGAAGGCACAAGTAAGTAGTCCATGTTGCTTTTTGGTATGTTATAGTCAAGCAAGACCTATTGGTACAATCTGTCGGTTACAGTCAAACAACACAGAAAATTTAAAAACCGGAGAGGGAATTAGCCTCAAAATAATAATTTAACAATTCTTTCCATAGCTCCTCCATTTTTTAAATTTGTG
The DNA here is from genome assembly GCA_013398855.1 of Mohoua ochrocephala. Classification (NCBI taxonomy): domain Eukaryota; kingdom Metazoa; phylum Chordata; class Aves; order Passeriformes; family Acanthizidae; genus Mohoua; species Mohoua ochrocephala. Next base: position 18,664 of record VZTA01029347.1, read on the forward strand.
CAATATCGAGTAGCAGAAGGGAAAATGGCTGTTAATTTGTAACACCACATTTAATTTTTTTTTCATCAAAAATTAAAGGTTGTTTTTAATTACCTCAAGAAGTAGTTCTGCAAGTTTACAGTGATTTAAACTTCCCTAGGCCTACTCAATCCTTTGTACAGGCATTATGACCATGACTTTTAATGCTGCTTTTTAAAAACAACCCGGTGTCTCGAGCGATCATTGAGTTCTGCGTAATTATGATTCATTCATAGAGAACATTCTGTGTTTTCTCTCTCAAAAAAAATAAGGACACAAGACAGTTCCTCTCCTCTAATTTTAGAATAAGAATTTCAAATGTTCTAATTACATTTAGAGTTTTTTTCCTCTTGTTTACATTTTTGAGAATCATGTAGGGGAAGGTGATATTACAAAGAAAAGCATGGAACAAATTAACCCTTTGGCTTGTATATAATATAAATCCAACTGCGTGTGTTCCCTTCAGTGCAATCCTGTCTCTTGGAATAATCTGCCCTTCCATGGGCAGATGAAGAAGTTAGTGTCTGCAAGTAGCTGAGATGAGAAAAGGAAGGACTTACAAAAATTCTGTCTGTTGGGGTCACTGAAGGTGGATGTGCCACCTCTGACACACTGCAAACCAAGCCTGTTGAAGTCCCGCACAGGACCTAATGCTGATGAAACTGAATATCTTCCAAAACAAAATGGAGTGTCTTTGTATTCTGGGTCGCTGTGGTTTTATTTTTATTCCAATATTATCTTTTAAAAGTACCGTGTGACTATGGATTTTTATTGTAATAATACAGCACATATGATAATTCTCTAGCATTCAAAATAATCCAAAATAATTTGAAAATAATGAGATAATAATTGCCCTCTTTACACAGGGTACTTATGTAATTATTACAGGATAAACTGATCTCATTTAAATTACCTATTTGATTATGTAATGTATGCTTTGTGAGATAGTGTTACCCAGTCCATTTATGTGTCCGTTTTGATTGACATCACTTTCACACTAAATACTTTCCTTCTGTATTCAGCTAAAATAGACTAAATTCATCATGCTCTGAATGGAAACTTAAGAATAAGTGTTTAGATAATTGGGCATCAGGGATTCTTGGAAGTCTTTATTATGTGAGAGTGCCCAAATAACATCTGTTCCTACATTCCTGTTATTCAGTGTTGCTTTGTAGTTATTGGGTCTTCAGGGACATCAGAAGCAAGAAACAAAGATATGCTGAATAAAATCCACTTTATGTAAAGCCTTTTACACCCATCTAGTTAGTGAATGTGGCCTGGTTTTGGATAAGCCTGAATTTCAGTAAAGAAAGGCGTGACTGGTTTTTGATACTCAAAACCAGCCATGTGTAAGGAATACAGAAAGAAGTTGTTTAGGAGAGTACCAGTGCCTAGACACTTGGTGAAACCAAAAGGGAGACAGCTTTTTCAAGGCTTGTTTCAACATCAGTAATTTTCCCCCCAAAACCAATAATTTCCAGTTTCAAGTCTAGAGAAGGTGATATCACGGGTTCAAAGGAAATGTAATTAAAGCTAAAAAACATAATAATGAATTGTTTGAGAACAAAGGAGGAAACAGGTATGGTATGAAGGGCCATGCTCCCCAGAGATTAGAAGCAGCTAGTCAATTGTAAAACATCAGTTTACTGGAATTATACCTGTTGTCTATCCCAAACCCAATTTATTTATATCCCAGTTCTTTCCATAGACTGGTTTAATGGTGAATTATGGTAGGATAAGTGACAGATTGGGCTTTCCAGTTGACTAAGATTAATTTTCATAATTCCTCAATATTATGCATGCAATTTTCCCTTCTGTTTCAAGTCTCAACTTTTAAACAGAAATTATTAATAGTTTTGATTTAACACTGATTTAGCACCCATTGCTGATAAAACACACCTTAATATTGTGAAATCTCAAAAGCCAGCAACAGGTATTTTTTAAGTGTGCTGTTCTCAGAAAGTCCACCATCTTTTGTCTCCGTTCTCCACTCTGTTAAAGAGATTTGACCACAACTTGGGTTTTACTGCTTACGATGATACCTGGAATTCAAAGCTAGATTTCTTTCTGTGATGTGTTAGCCAAGATAAAACGGATGAGAAAGGAGGCAAAAAATTTGGTTTTCTCTGAGGAAAATCAGGTGTATGACATTGGGCTGCTATTAGCATTTCTTATAGCATAACTTAAAAATTAAGGGGTGACAGACATAATTTAGGAACATGTTCTGGGGCAATGCATGGACAGGAAATTGACAGTCAGGGAATAAGTGGTTAAAGAAATGATTTTTCCATACGTTCCATTTCATTTCAGGACTTCCAGCGTGCTTCACTTCTATTAACTAATGGTTATACAGAAGCTTTCATCTTTCACTAGTATTACCTCAGATGGTTTTAAAATGAAGCTGTACTTAGAAACAGAAAAAAAAGGAGAGAATTGTTTAATTATTATTCATTCTTAAACAGCAGTGAATAAATATATATGAAATTAAAATTCACAGGCTTAGGAACTCAGAGGATCTTTTTCTTAATTTTTTTTATAGCACACCTCTTTTTTTAATTAATGAAAGACTAAAATCTAATTATCATTCCAAAGTTAAAGTATTGTATCAAACCTCTTCATGTCTAAACTATAGTTTTGGATAGTCAGAATACCAAAGCAGGGTTCTTTGCATTATCAGACATATATTACCATTTATGCTCTGGTCTCTTGAGCGCCACTGGGGAGTTTCACTGCATTCCTGTGCCTTAGTTTTCCTATCTGTAAAAGGGTGATGACAGCAATGACCTCATTAATTGTTTTACACCCAAAATCCTCTAATTCATTAAGGTGAGAGGAGGCTGGCAAAACTTGCTCACAGTTGTGAAAGTAGGGGGCTGTGATTTAAGAGTGACCTTGAAGATCGTACGGGGGCTAATGTGGGTCTGTGAGAGCAGCTGTACTCAGGATTATGTAGATGCCTGAAACAGATGTCTACATGGAACTAAATCACCAGCATGAAAGCCAGGCAGCAATAAGGAAGCTAAGGAAGTAGGAATGAACCGAGTCTAAAGCAGCTCCCAGCTCTGTCACCCTGTGTGCTACCAGCTCGCAGGGCAAGAGAGAGGCTGTGTGGGTCACACAGGATGGGGCAGAGGGGAGGTCAGTCCCCAGCTCTGTGGTTCTCTGATGGGGAACACAGGCCCTTGACATCATTTTGTCCCTAGCTGTGGCTTCTCAAACTCTTGTCCTAACCTAATTTTCAGCACAGCATTAGAGACAAAGATATTTAGAATCTAGTGGCCCTTGTCCCTCCCATAGGGCTGTGTTATAACCTGTTAAATAGTTCTCTAAATATACTCATTATCATCTTCAGCAGTGGCAGTTGTGTCAGTCTTCCATTGAAGGCTCTATGTACCAATAAATAAAATCTACTTCTCAGTTAATAGTTTATAATCCTTTTTAGCCAGTGTGCTATTGAAAACAAATTAACATTATTCATATTTGCTTTTATCAGACTGGGAATGATATAACACGGGATTTCTTGGTATTTCCTCCCTAGCTACTGCTCTGATTTTGTTTCTTACTTGCTTACTCCAGGAGATGTTCCAATCCCTTTTGCAATGCCTACAAATTTCGTTGAAATTGTTCCTCTTTGTTTTCCACTACTCTTCTGTTAATTTTAATAAGTTGCTAATAAAGTCTGTTCAGAACAACTGTTCAGAATAATAATTTCTTCTGAACATCCCTAACTGCAAGTAAGGAAAGAAGGGAAGAAAGGAAGCAGATTTTAAGTTGTTTCTCCTGCAGTCTGTCATCATCTTCAGTATCCACAATGTGTCATGAACCTCATGAGATACGAAAAGATCACTTGTGCTTTGTGCATGATTAAAAAATGCAAGGAATTTCCTGTAATGAAATAACTATAGCTTTCTGAAGAAATTAATTTCTGGAGCCCGAAATTCAGATATGCTTTTGGATGGAATTTTGTAATCATTTAGTATCAAATGATGGTATGATAAACCTAAGCCTTATATTCTTTTTCTTTTTTTTGCAATAGCAATTTATTCTGTTAAGAAGTTGCAAAAAACCCCTGTGAAATAAACAATGTGATATGCTACATTATTAAAATGATTATTTACAGCTTCTGAAAACAGCCTGTTTTTAAATTCATACCTCCTACTGAGTTATTTTCGATACATTCAACACAACATTTTCCCAAGATGCATTTATTTTTCTTCTTCGGAAGTAGTTTTTAAGACATTATTTCAAATTATTTGCCAATTAGACTATAATTATAGAAAGCTATCAGATTGCTTTCCATAATCCTATGATTTACTCAAAAATTCAGTTGCTTTGTATTTGGTTTCTGCTTGCAATTTGTACACCATCAGTGTGTACAAATTTGCAGCATTCCTTCTATCTGCATCTCTCCAGCCCTTCATAAGTGTCTCTGTCTGTGTTATTGTTAAAGGGAAAAAATATTCTCGGCTGTCTTTTTCTTTAAAAAAAAAAAAAAAGTAATTTGAATCCTTCCATGTTAGATAGAAATATTCCAGCCCTTGATAGAGGTGCTGGTACAGATAAAATCCAAACCAAGATCCACGTGAACATTATTGGATTTATTGCTTTCTATCTGTCTGATCTCCTTCCTTCCTTTTGATATAAAGGTATTTGATTGAGAGCTATAATTGTAAATATTTTTTGATATTCTGATTATTTGAGGGTTTTTCAAAGTATTGCACACTTTGAAGTATTTAAAAAATATTTAATAAACTTCTGAAGATTTAATATTTAACTATTAGATATTTATGCTAAAGAATTTTGTTATTTTCCAGTGAAATAGCATTCAATTAACCCTACATTTACTGCTCTAGTGGTTTTACTGTGGTATCCCTATGATTTTAGCTCACACCCTAGAAATGTAAAAACAGTAAGCAATAAAGCCAGGTATTTATATCAGTCATTTGTGTCCTTAAGATAAAATGGTGTGCACATATATTTTAGCTTAGGACATCTATGGTATATCTTAGTAATTTTGGAATGTTGTAATTATTCTAATGCTGCAGCTAAATTCCAAGCTAAAGGGAGTATAGCATAATTTCTGTATCTCTTTTAGGTTGTGCATAATGTATCTAGTTCCTGATGTATGTAGTCCTGTTATGAATTATTTTTGGACACAAATTCTTTCAGCTCTGACAGGTCAGATTATGCATTTAGTACAATTTTTGCTTGGTAGTCTATTATTGAAACAGACTGTCATGAAGTAAAGATAACAGTGGGTGCCTTCTAAATGCAAAATTATTTAACCTGATGATTTACAATAATTTTCTTAATTAGTTCACCTTTGATTTCAATAAATAATCCTTGATGAAATCAGAATCTCTTCCATCTTCATGGTCTTAGAGAAACAGTTCTTCAAATTTCCATTGTAGATAAAAAAAATACCCAAATTAATTGACTGCACTTGGCCAGATCACATCCTATGTTAAAAGTGTGTAGAAGTACTTCCTCATGTCTCGGAAGAATGCAAGAACTATCTCCAACAAATACCATCATGCCTTTGGAGCGGAAAGACAGATGGTCTCCAAACCAGTTTACCTCATGTCCATTCCTTACCCTAACTCACAGGAAAGATTCTCACACTTTGCTTTTCAGAGTGGGCAGAAACGAGGTGAAGTGGAGCACCATATCAAACCACAAAGGTGTCCTTAAAACTTTCTGCCATGTAAAGGTGGCACTGAGGGCACGGAAGCTACTCTAATTTGCACGGTGTTGCAGTGGTTGCATTATGACTCTTTCCCTTGTTAAAATGGTCAAATGAAATAACCCTCCTTCATTTATTTTCTGCTATTTTTTTCCACCTCATACTACTGAAGCTGATAGAGGTGAGGATTTAGGCTTTAAAACGTACAACAACTCAACCATTTCATCTCAACACTCATCAGAGTAAAGAAGCGTGCGTGCTTCTCCTTGGAAAGAAAAAGGTCACAGAAGGCATGCTATTTAGCAGCAAAAGATACTTATAAAATTTTCATAGTATCATAGAATGGTTTTGGCTATAAAGGACCTTAAAGACCATGAAGTTCCAACCCTCTGCCATGGGGATGAGCACATTCCACTAGACTGGGTTGCTCAAAGTCCCGTCCAATCTGGCCTTCAAGACTTCCAGGGATGGAACATCCATAACATCTCTGGGCAGCTTGTTCCAGTGTCTCACTCTCCATTTTGAGTATATGGAGACTAAGTGCATAACAAAGCTCGATAGGTCTGATTCAAGATATTTCTCAGTGCCAAAATCATGCTGTATGTTTCTACTTCTCTCCTCCATTCCTCAGAAACCGACTTAAAATATTTTCCTGTTTGTTATTAAATTGAAGTTGAAGGATGCGGAAAGCTTCAGTCCACACTCAGTCTTAAGGTTAACACAAATCCCTTGTTGGGAGTGTGGCAGAGTTTTGACTGCAGGCACAATTAGTTTTTCTGAGTCCTTATTGTCTAAAGAGTTTGATCTGATCTGAGAAGCCAATAAGAAGCTGCGACTTTCTTTATGATCTTGTACACCGAAGAAAAGACTTTGTTCACCTGCTTTAATTTTACACCATGTAGGAGTGTTTTATTTAGTAAGTATTTTTTTGTGTGCTGTTTTTTCCAAAGCATTTTGAAAAGTAGGACAGTTTTTGGCTTTGACAGCATTGTCTCCTCAATAGAATAAGGCTGATATTTGGGAAAGACTTCTCACACAGGCTCTTTTTCTGATTTTACTCCTTTGTGACTCCAAAACAAGATTTGTGAGTAGCACTTACTCTGAGATTTCAGGCTCTGGTTAGCCTGGGTGGATGGGAATAGTTTAAAATACTGAAATATTCAAATAGATACAGTGGAAGTATGGATATATTTCACTGACCAAAGTATGCACGCTATCTGAAATCTCCAAGCCTTACATTCTGAAAACTGTCATTAAACACTGGAATGTTCTCTGACAGGTTGCACAGCTTTCATGTTACATATTTATATTGTGCAGCTAAACCTCCTCTTTGCTCTCAGAACCGGTGGAAGGAATGAAAAATACACAGAAACAGAAATATTGCCTGCCAGAGTGGAGGGTCAAGCAAAACTAGCCTTTTTTAAGCAAAAAAGGTGGGATGCTGACAATGTTATCAATTAAATTTCTCCTCCTTCCTTTCCTTACTTCTTCATAGAGATGGAGATAAGACACCAGCATGACACCAAGAGAACTTTACTGTTGTATGCAGCTGTGATCAAGATGCTAATTTGTTAAAGCAACCAGGTATTTCTCAAGCCACTTAAATCCAAGATCCAAACTTTGCAAAAACATATTCTGTGGTAAACTTATTTCTGTAAGGTAGAAGAAACTGAAGAACATTATTAAGTGAGCTGTAACTTATGCAAAGAGTGACAGTTCTTAATACTCAGAGTAAGTACAGTGAGAGACTGAGATAAGCCCAATTTTACCAGGAGATAATCCTTCAGAATTAATAGGAAATATTTTGTTTCTATTCATGGCCTCTTCGGTGAGGTCTCTAATAACAAAGCATAGGTACATACGCTTGCTTTATATTATGATCTGAATACAGATTACCAACTCATTTAATATATTTCAGGCACAAGACAACGATAAATAGTTATAATACTGTTTATCTTTATTAATATGAATTACCTACCTTGTTAATATTTTATTGACATTGCTGATTTTTTTGAAAGTTAACACTTGTTCAAACCCTGGAAGATTGGTTGACTTGAAACTCAAAGAATATTTTTCTTATCTCTGACCACCTTAGTGGGTTGCAAAAATCTTCTTGCCTATAAAAAAAATTTCACATATTCAATTTGATTTTGAGACAACATAAAATAGATGCACATATTAAGAAAAATGAAACCCAGGACAAGCATCTATAAGAATTGTAATGAATAGTGCTGCTTCACTCCCATTCTTTGTCTCTCTAAGTTTTTGGTTTCTTCTCTTAATCAGATCCTAAGGTGAAATTTGTGTCCAAGATCTTCTGGAAGAGATGTCAGTGGTTATTCTCTGAGTGTCAATGGAGCAAATTAAAAAGTGTCCTGATTCTCAAAAGTCCCTAATGTCTCATTGATATAAGCAGGACTTGTTGGGTTCTTAGCAGCTTTAGAAATCCTTCCACTAAAGTAGGAGCATCTTTTATTGCATGAAGAAATGATAATTAAAACTGTGTTTCCCTCTGAATCCTACTTCAGAAACTGTGCTGTTTGCCGTTCCTGCTTCTGAAACTGTAGACTTCATCTCCTCTAAGTCTGTAATTTTAACCCTTTTTGCTTTTCTGGTTTCCACTCATGTAACTTCTTCAGCCTTCTGTTTGCCTAAAATGCTACATCACCATCTTCAGCTCCTCTTACCACAACAAGTGTTTTGTCATGCTGTACACTGGAATCCAAGCTGTTACTCTGCCATGAGAGTCAACACAATTTTACCAATAAATATATATTACCTACATTTTTTTCCCCCCCAGAATTTCTATATATACACATTGGAAAATTATCCTTTAGATGATGGGATTTTTTGCCTTCTCATATTCACATGCCTGTTGTCTTCTTCCCAATTCCCCAGATTTAATATGTTTCTTTTTTGCTTCAAATACTTCTTAATGTTTTTGTCAGTTTTCTTTTGCGGATGCTGACAGTGATTATGTCTTCATACCTTTAGTATGGGAGGTAATGTATGATGTTATAAAGTCGTCAGGGGATGACAAAGGATTTTGTTTTACAGAGAATTTTGAAATGCTGTGGACATTTAATATAAAGCATAGAATCATAGAATGGTTGGGATTGGAAGGGACTTTAAAGATCATCTAGATCTAACCCCCCTGCCATGGGCAGGGACACCTTTCACTAGAACAGGTTTCTCAAAGCCTTATTCAGCCTGGCCATGACCACTACCAGGGCTGAGGCATCCAGAAATTACCTGAGCATCTTGTTCCAGTGCCTCACCGCCCTCAGAGTAAAGAATTTCTTCTCAATATCCAATCTAAATCTACCCTCTTTCTGTGTGAAACCATTCCCCCTTGTCCTGTCACGACATGTTCTTGTAAATAGTCTCTCTCAAAATAATGTCCAAAAGCACACAATGGAGGCAGAACTGTATTAAACTTTTTGTAAAAAACAAGACAAAATACTTCCCTGTGATACACATGGAAAATCTCCACCCATATACTCAGTTCTCTGCATCCATGGAACACTCATGAATGCCTTGTTAATTGTAATGAAACCTTATATTTATAAAAGCCATAGAGAGTATAAAAAATTACATCTCCTTTGGATTGTCAGAAAATTTAATCTCATGTTTAAAAAAATATTGCAGAATTCAAAAATTAATATTTCCTTCTATGTATGGGAACAGGTATTGAACTCAATTATTTGCGATACAATTTCTCAGGACTTCATCAAATACGTGAACAACTGCAACTAATTTTTTGACCACTCGAATTTTGTCCATGTTATTTATTTATTTATTTATTTAATAGCAAATTTTGGTCAAGAATCAAGACTTGTTAGCTATACACAGATTTGTATCTTTTAGCACAATATTGCCTCGTTATGACTTGGGACTTTATAATTGTTATTAATAGTAATAGTAATAGTAAATTGACGCTACT